>VXBH01009109.1:389328-435710 GCA_013400035.1 Rynchops niger
TAGTTCTTTTTCTAAACTCTTAAATCTCCTTATCTCTTCCTCTCCTCCCTGAGGAGAGGCGGGGGCGAAGAAGGCCATCTGTCGTTCTGACTGGCCAATCCAGCCAAAACCACAACACCGCCCCAAACACACCAACACCATCCATGCCAGACTCAGTATGAGAATATTGCGTAGAAAGTGTAGTTTTTCCTATTATACCGAGTTAATATGATCTGGGACTGCAAACTCCTAAAGTACCTGGGAAGTGATGGGCATGTTGCTGAGAGCACCTGATGAACATGAGCCCCTGCTGCATCCCCAGTGCCTAAGATACCACACATGCCATCAACTGCTTGGCCAAGAGTTGGGACTCCAAAATTTTACTAGTGAGCTTCCCGTAAATGACTCCCATTCTGAAACGTGAAACCCTGCAGCTATGTCCAAACACGAGCCCCTCAGATTACACAGCATAGCTTTTAATATATTTATATCCTAGCAGACACATTTGATCTAACAAATCACTCCTACTACCGTGTTACTTGATGTTTTTAACCTTTTTACCGAATATTCTGTGTTAGCCCTTCCTGTTAACGTGGCTTTGCCAAAATGATGTAACTCTGGGTTATGTTGTATGTTCTACTGAAAAAGTCTTGTACAGTGATACATCCAGCCCAGGGCTTTTTAACCATTCCCAGGAAAATGGAGTTCCACAGCAATCAGACACACTGACCCACAGAACCACACACCCAAATCCAGCTGAAGATGTGATATGTTCTAACAGGTTAATTAAACCGATGAAGACTCATGGGGAAAAACGTATACTTGAAACTGCTAGCCGTGCTGCCATGGAAGACCGCACATGCTGCATCCACAGCAAGAGAGCAATCCAGGAAATTCTGACTAGGTGTAAAACAAGACAGACACACCCATAGCAAAGCTGCTATAGCGCAATGGTCATGTTTTTACGTCTGTGGCTCGGACTGCAAGCTTGCTTCATTTCGTCAAGTTATGGTTCTTCTCACATGTGAGTAATCTTGTACGAAGAACAGCTTTTTGCAGGACTGCACAGATTTTTTCCCATTTAACTAGGATGGAGGCTGCAGGATTTTTGCATGCAAATCAATTTGCAAACATACTATGGATTGTCCATCAATTGGTCTGCTAGAGCGACTATGTAAAACACTATAAAGTGTAGTTTCTGATTTTATAAAGCTGTAGTAAAATCAAATTATCCAGACCACCTAAAAACACTGGGGTTTGATTCACAATTCCAACATTTCCCAAATACTGTATGTGACATAGGTTACTGTTACTTTGGAAATGTTGGGATGCTATCACATCACAGAGAAAAAATAGTTGACAAACACTCCTAAACCAAGGTAATTTCTCCCTTTACGGAAGATCAAAGAGGCTACCCAGAATAACATAATTGCAGCACCTACATCTCTCCTATATACAATTCTACATTAGTCTGTCTCGACCAGCTCACTAAATTAAACTGTTGTAATCAAGCTCCAGGTGAGTATTTGACTAACACCATACCCTCTACGAGCAGCAGTCCGGACCTGACAGACACCCTCAGAATTAACTAGATAAAACAATTTGTTTTAATTTGATAGTCTGTGTCAACAATATTTTATCACTTTTTGCCATTTTCCTCGGTCCTTCCGTTACAGCAGTAAGAAATTAGAGAATTTGCAAACATGGGAACCAAAGCCCTTGAAGCCTAACAAATAAAATGTTTGCCTTATATTTCAAAGGCATCTACTTTTATTATAACTGCATTTTTATTAAAGCTGATTAAAATGGGAGTTATTTTAAAGTAAAGACCGAGTAAAAATTTGAAGTGAGACTAGATGGCATGTCCCCTACAGCTTTCTACTAGCAGATTAGATGCGCACCTTAACAAGAAATAATATATATGAAAAGATATGAGTATAAACCTTATTTATAATGCCTATTTACCTCCATAAGTCCTCCTAAACTTTGATACTGAGTAAAACTAGCAAATGTTCACAGTACTGCTATAAGACTTTTTTAATGTGGATGTACATCTCACCATCTTGAATAAGAACAAGAATCAGTCGGCACTTGATTATTTGATTTTTAAAACTTAGATTTCTTTAGAAGCATTATCTGGGGAATTTAGGAAGCATTGGGTGGGAATGAGCGGCTCTATACTGACCTTCCCTGGGTTTGCACAGTTATATCATTTAATTGAAATACAAAAGGCACCTACGTACTTGCTGTTACCATTCTGAAATTCACAGTCCTCACAGGAATAATCAAACAGCAGTAAGGCAATATAGAAAACTACCTTTCTACCTTAAAAAAAACATGAAGCAATTCGATGTTTAAGCCTCCCAAAACTCATAATTTATCCAATGCTACCAAATAAAGGGCTTCATATATCACACACATTCAAAAAGGCATGCGTGACTTCTTCCAGCATAGTATCATTTGTCACTGATCAAGTCATATAAACAGACCTCAAAGACCTCTAGACACCCTCTCAAGAGACGGTAACTTGCAATACGTCTTCATGGGCTCTTTGTCAGTTTGTGGTCTCCGTCATCATACATATGTAAATACTGTGAGAAGGAACATAATTTTTCCGCAGTTTTACAAGTATCTAAGGTTTTCTGATGAAGGCTATGAGATGGTTTAACATGGAGGCAATCAACCTAAGCAGGGAGGCAGCAGGCAGCTTAGCAGGGCGATGCAGGCAGCCCACACGTGGGGATTATCTGTCCTGGGACTGTCCTGCAGCTGCGCTGGACACACAGCCCCTTTCGAGGCGCTATCTTCGGCAGATGAGGTGAGAGGGGGAAAACTGCATCGCTGAGTACCATCAAAAAAAATGCACCACAGGGAGGAGTCAACTGTAAGGTAAATATATTCCCAGAATCATCACTCTGCCCATGCACAACAGCCCAGCAGCATGACAAGAAAAGGGGTGCAAAACAGGGGTCACGGCATGAAACTCTCCTCCAAGGCTGAAAAGAGGTAAGTGGTCAATTGACCAGGAGAACTGAGTACCATTTTTTTTTTTTTTCTAAATCCTAACACATTAACTATATTTTTTTCATCCCTTGATTTAAGCACATGATTAAAAACCCAAATCACATTTGCCTAACCTGATTTTTTCCCCTGTATGTTAGCTAGTGAAATGTATGTTCAGTGCTCTGTTCTGTTCCTAAGCTCCTCTCATGTAACAATGTGGTAAATCCACACTAGAAAACAACTTATGCTTCTTGAGCAACAAATAAAACCCAGAAACAAAACAAAACCAGATACCAAAAGGATGCCAGCAGATTGATGGAAATCCCTGAAAAGTGATAAAAGGAATTACGGCATTTAAATAATGAGGAGGGAAAAAAAAAATCCCAACCACGTGTGCAAACTTAGCACTTAGCAAAATGATTAGTAAAGGGGAATATAAGTACTCCAAGAGCCCTGACACCAAGAAGCAGTTTAACCACACATCTCTGACACTATCTCCTGTGCCAGCTGAGTCTGATGGGTGGCTGACAGACACTACCCTGCTTCTTGCTCGTTAACGTAGTGATTTTTCTTCTCGTTTTATCCAAGATCTGCCTGAAGCGAACGACTCCTCCCTATCTCTTACAGACAGGCAGGAGCAATGCAGCTTTAACAGTACATTCTTCATCATCTTCTGCATGGAGGTGGGAAAGAAAGCTTCCGCACTGCCTAAATTTGGGATCAGGGAATAGTTTCAGAATCCACCTGCTACATTTGCAGGTGACCTGGCAACTTCTAAAAGGAGATGCCCTATGAAATGAAAATGTGGATGTATAATTGTGTCTGGTTCCTCCCTGTGGGACTTGTCAATGTTTTCTCATAGCAGATGTGTATAAAAGAGGGCTTGGATTTCATCAAGATAATTACTTGGAGCACATATGAGTATGTTACTGAGACTTCATGCAGGAGACAAGACTCTTGAATAATAAATTAGCTGCTCTCTTCCTGAGCTAGGTCTGAAAAACTAGTCTGATAATAAAATTTGCCGTAAGAACACATGGCTTTAAAAGAGTTTGAAAGACGTATGTACAGGTATCTACAAGTGTATGTATGGAGTAAACCAAGTAGTTAACCCCCCAAAAAAAGGGAAAAACACAGAGGGTCATACTGGGGTTCAAACCTCACAGTCCAACACAAGAGAGTTGGAGCAGATGTGTCCACGGCCCACCCCTTAGCACACATTAGAAAGTTGGGAGAGGGATAATCTCTGAGTTTCTCTGTCAATGTTAATTCTCTCCTAACCCCGCACTGTGTTTCACTATCAGTTCTCTCAACCTGTTCTTCGTCAGGTCACAATTCTAAGTAAACTCCACAGGTTTATATCCATTCAAATCATACTCCACTTTTAGGATTTAGGATGTTTACAGTCTTATAGTAAGCCGTCATAGAGTTTACAGTAAATCCTTTCTGGCATGAATCGCTCTGTAAAACATGTTTGTGAAGTTTCCAGGACCATGAAGTCACACGCCCAGTGCTAATGCCCTACTCATAGGAACAGCTGTCACAAACACTTACCTTTGCAAACAAAGCACTTAATATGGAAATATTTGTTCTGAACTCTCAAAACTTCTCCTTTGCATGGGTTTCCACAGTTATTGCAGAGAATTGCAGTACTTGATGGCTTCTCCAGTTGGCTATGTACAGCCTGGGGTTGTGAAACTGCGAGGGAAGACAAAAGACACAGAGCATTTTAAAGGTTGTCAGATGCATCTTCTGTAAGACCTACAAATAATGACAACACCTGGGACAAAACAAGTCAAGCAGATAAAACAGTTTTAACTTCTGGTATTGGCCAGCACAGGAGAAAAGATCTGCTAAGGGAGCTGAGCCAAGCTTCTCATTTAATAACTTTCAAAGCTCATGCCTGCAAACACTTCAAACATAAACTAGAATTGCTTATAAAGAATCCCCATGACCAAGTCTTGAGAGACTCCGCCTGAATTCCAAAAAAAAAATGCTTTCTTGCATTTTCTCTTTAAGAAGCCAAAGACTACAGATAAAAGCTATTTGTTTTAACCAAAATACCTTTAATGTGACTTAGTAACTATTACACTGGGAGCTACTTTAAAGTCCTTTAAAGTCCAAGGTAATTAATTGCCTTTTAAACTGATCTTAAGATAGAAAATCACTTCCGTAGGTGTTTTGAGTTCATACTTCTGAAACATTGACATCTCTGTAAACACCACGTTAATCTCATCAAAGGCTGCTGTCCTTTTGTAAGAAAACCATGATTTCAGGAAATTAGGTTTATCTAGGTTAGTAAGATATTAAATGAATTAAAAATTTGCTGCCATCTTGTGATGTAAATTACAAACTGCATTTATTGGGCTGTTGATAATAAGAATATAAATTGGCATCACAATGTGTTATGTGGAACAGGTGAAATATGACCTTATTCTTGCAAGTCTGCTGCAATACTTGCATCAGATTTTATCGCAGTGCACTTAGGATTCTAGAGAGCAAACATCAAAGCAGTTAAAGAGGCCATATTATAACTCAATAGGCTTAGCTCTTTTCCTCTGTGAAGAGCTAGTAACAGGAAAACACATCAAGAGTTTTAAGTAAATTACATATTTAATGACATTCTTCTTCTGTAATGCGGCATGTTTATTCTAAGGTTGGACTGCTTATTTCAAAGTGATTGAATTTTTTTAAATTTCAGCTTCAAACTTGACCATCAACCGGTCAAGATGGAGCAACTTCTCATAGGCTGATACACTAAGTATGAATGGGAATCAGACATGTTTCCCTTCAGTGTTTAGTCACAGGATAGTGCCACCACTGTCTAACCCTTCTCTTTCATCAACGTGCAGAAAAACATTGGGAAATAATTTTTTGCATGAGACTGCTGTGAAACAATTAATAAATTTGTAAGAGGCTGGGTTAAACTCAGACTGGTCAAGATCTTTAGTTTCTATTCCTATTGTAGTATCAGAGTTTCCATTTCAAAAAAAGGGCTTCTGAAAGAAAAAAAAAAAGGAGGGCAAAAAAATCCACAAAATTGATTTTATTTAAAAACAAAGCAAAACAAAACGACACAACAACAAAACAACAATAATGTCTATACCTTCACCATAGGTAGGGAAGATATACAGAGGCAGCGATGGTACTGTCTCTATGAACACACACGATAATAAGCAACACCAAAATCAGTAAGTGAGCATCATCCAGCTCTTGTTCTCTAGTATCTGACCCATGCTGGTCTTCCTCCTTTATTCTCACTGTCATCCCCACCACCTGAACCCAATGGTGATACCTCAAAGGCCTTTCCACATCCACTGACTTTAAGGAGACAGTATTTCAATGCGATGCAGAGCCTCCCACCCAGTCTTCAAGGGGAGTTTTGGCAAGTTTTGACGAAAATGGCACTTTCTACTCCTGTAAGTAAAGCGTGTTGTTTCTTCCCCAAGGAGACATGTGGGATTGAGCTGCCCCTAGCATTATTCACCACCCATTAGCACTCTGCCTTGCCTGCTGAAATTACACATTTTGGGATTGTCAAAAGAGTCCTGCTCAAGGCAATATGAACTTTGGAGCTATTACTGAAGCCCTGGTTATAATTAAGTACATCTCCAATAAAAACAACACAGCACAACAGGCAATTAGAAGTCTATAGAAAGGCAGATGCTCAAATTTACACAGAGCAAATAGCGCACACGGTTCAAGGGTCTGGCTTATTGTTGCAGGGGTGTTTTTATTCCACAAAAAGAAAACAGAGGAAACTCTGAACTTTGCAAGACTTAACTCTTGACATGAGAATTTCTCTTTACTGTAAGCTGCCCAAAACAAACTACCCACCCTGAAAAAAATGAATCAACCCTGTAAGAAACCAAAACAGAGCATTTTCCTGTGTTACTTGGTAAGGTAGCTCCTAAAAGTTTATAACTATGGATAAAGCTTTGCTCCCTCCAGAGTTACTAACAAGCACCAAATTTGTAGCATTTAATTCATGGAAGATTTGACTTGGAAAGAGCTGACCACACTCAGAACATTTTGGCCTAAAAAGTTACATTTGAAATATGAAATTCTGATTGGAACGATTAAACATTTGCCCTTTTTCCCACGCTCGACTCTTCCCCTGGCTAAAGGCTTCCTCAACAGCATCTCTCCAGAGGCAGCGGTGCCTGGCTGGTGCAGAGGCACAGGGACAGCTGTGACCTCGTCCCACAGGCAGGACAGTGTCCCAGCCGAGGAGTCCCAGCGGCAGCGCAGAGCCTGTGCTGGAGGGACCCAGGTGCACTGCTGGAGAACCCTGAGGTAGCCCTCCACGCCAAACATACCCCCTTGCCCCAAAGTGAAAATACTGTCAACATTTCCAGGGAAAACGTCATTTTTCTGCTTGTTTTCTCGCACCAGGGAGTTCATTGAAGAACTTACCGCAAAGCCGCAGGACACTGAAAATTGTTGCGACTTTGTTTTTTGACTTGTGAAAATTGTTGCAAGCTGATAATTGTTGCAAAGTGGCAGAGAACAGAAAGTTTTGCTTTACACAATGAACAGGGTGCTCAGTGTCCAGAGCTGAAGGGCAGAGGGAATTCACACATTTGCTTCTCTTCAGGTCTCTGGATCAACGTTCAGGACTCAAAAAACCCAACAACTCCACGATAAAATAAATTAAAAAGGAAACTATGTTGGAATTCTTCCAACCAATTCAGGATTCTTCCATTAATCTTCAAGCAACACAAATCCTATTTAAAATACGCACGATAGAAAGATGAATAATTATTTTGCTTTCCCCTCAGTTGAAAACTAAGCTACTCACTATTTCAACAAGACCCCAGTGGGAAAACAGTGCCTTTGGGCTCACTATAAAACCGTGCTTCTGAAGACAAGTTTTAAATACTTATTCTTTCATCTAGCACAACAAACTGATGTAATTACTGATGCGTTAGTTTAAGTTTAAATAATTTTAAATATATTCTGCTTTATGTTGAAATAGCACATGCTGACACAATTTTGAGAAACTAACTCTATTAGTCAAAATGTTAACTTAGATTTCAAATCATATTTAAGGAAATATTTTTGCATGGTAATTTTCAGCATTCTACTTTTATGCCTTTATGTATCAAAACCAGTCTTTGAAGCAGCAGAAGATACAATCAACATCTTTGAGTGAAAAAGCGAATTACTGATGAATGTAATGATCTGAGATTACTCATCGGATCATAACTAACTAAAGAGCTCATTAAAAGTTAAATGCTTCCATTATACCCTGATTTTTAGGATTTAATGAAACTAGAAATTTCCTTCTTAACTTTAAATGATTTTTTTCTGAGCGGAAATAAAAATGGATGCCTGATTCACCGAATTTCCTTTTCTCCCAGACTGCTCCTGCTCTAGCAGAGGTGTCTCCACCAATCTTTAAGTCCTAAAAAGATCTGACTGCACTCACTTTTTGACAAGAAAAAAAAAAAAAAACCAGCAAGAAATGATCTAGCAAACACTTTCTGCAGCATTTCTTTGGTGTACAAGACCTGTCTGCTGGGAACATCACTGCCAATACTCTTGCCAAATGTCCAGTGCTCACATATTCCTGATGTCAAGACCCGGCCTCTCTCCAATAGGCTATGCAGTACATAATTCTGCAGTTCTGGATAAAGTAGGGCTTATTGAAATAGCAATGGTTTGTTTAAAAAAAAAAAAGTCACATAAGATGCATTCCTCAGGTTTACTTCTATACTGCTGGCTAGAAACATATGGACTTGCTGCAAGTCTCATGGGGAAGAGGGGACAGTGGTATCACTCATTACTAAGGCTGCATTACACACCTTACGGCAACTGTGAAGTGATGTTTTCAGTGTGCTTTTAACTTTGCCAAACTTCAGCTGTTTACAGAGACAGTCACACTTGGTGTTCTCAAGCTTGCTTCTTCAGGGAAAGTTTCAGACGAACAGTTTAAGCTTTTTATAAAGGTGAAAAAAAAAAAAAGAGAGGATACAATATACTGGTTGTTAATGTTAAAAAGAAAGCATAGCACCTTGGTTTTGGAAGTAGTTGGAGTAAAGGCTGAAACCTGACAGAGATGGACATTGTGACAGGTACACTAGATCCAGGAAAATCCACAACATGTGGGCCAAAAAACACCCTTTGAGTAAGCACAGTTCTTTTGGTATTGCTAGACTAAGTAGGATTTAACAGCAGTGGGGACCAGGATGAGGTGCCAGGGATGAGGACAAGATTTGGCTCAGACAGGAGCATTTTGGAAGCAGCACAAGACAAGCCGATGGTGGTGGCAGAAGGGAGAAGATTCGTAAGTCTCTGGTCATGCTCTGCTCTGGAGCCTGCGTTGGAAAACGTCACCTTCTCTCTGCTGTGAGCAAACTGCTGAGGGAAATCAAACTCTTGGCAAAAGATCCCACCTAGGACCGATCCACACAGAGGATGACAAACCCCTTTGCTATAAGGCTCTCTGACAGCCAAATGAGAGAAGTCTTCATGGCAGATTACAGACCTGATGAAGAAACACAGGGCCAGAAACTGCAGAATTCGACACAGTCCTAATGCTTTTTCCAGTTTGGTGCATTTTGTTTTAACTTAGCATAAACCCCATGGAAGCCATTACTGATCTTAGAAATCAAGTACTGAAAAAGTTAAGAAGTGTCATGCTTAAGAATGTACATTCAACCTTGGACCAAACCTCATATATGAAGTTCATGAAGACTTCCACCTGCCTTTTTCAATATATGGACACAAACAAGGCCACATATTGTATTTACTCCACATTATTTAACCCTGTTCTAAAAAACCAGTTGATTAGATTTACTGCTCTCGGCGATTACACAAGCCTGAAATGACAAAGGGCCAAATGACACAGTTTAATATTAGAATTGTAGAATGGTTTGAGTTGGAAAGGACCTTAAAGATCATCCAGTTCCAAACCCTTGCCATGGGCAGGGACACTCGAGGGTCTTTACTCTTTAATAACTAGTTGTGAAGTCTCCATGAGGTGTCCGCAACTGGAGCGGGAGCAGTTTTGGGTTACAGTAGCCTGAGGTCCCACAGGTATATCACCAAGCTTCCTGTTGAGCCTACCCTGAAAGGACTCACATTGCATTAGAAGATGCATTATTCACTCTTGAAGGCCATTGTGTTCCTGTTTGTCATCTAGGAAAACCCTAGTTTGAGGTCCCCGCCTAATGATCTGGGATGATGCCATGTGGACACTCCACCACAAGGAAATATATATTCCTTGTAGGCATCAAGGGGCTGCAAGTTTGGGGACAGGGAGCAGCTCTTGAGCATCCCTCAGCGCTTCTCACTGTTGTCCCATGGCAGTCACTGCAGGCAGCTGTATGACTTGCACAGAAAAATGGGGCTTTATCCCGGGTCCTACTGCTTCGACATGAACTTACAGAGCCCTCAGGCACCTGAACGGGCATCAGAAAGTGTGGGGCAACATCGCAACCTCAGATACGAGAAATGGAAGGTGGTAACCAGCCTGAACTGATCACACAGGGCAGATACTGGGAAAGGAGCTGCTGGCAGATTTTTCCATGAAAGATGTTTTATTTTGTCATTCACTTTGGCTCTGAAATGACATCATTTCTCTCAGTATTTAGGAAATGTTGCACGTCCTGTCTTTTTGGCTGGTTGAATACTCAAGTCTGCTATTTTAAAGGACAAATGGGTTTAGTACATACAGACCTGTACATCTGGGTGGGTAATTTCAGATTAGGGAAAACTGCCGATCCTCTAACTGATACTATTGCAATTTAAAAATTACCTCACGAAGCACATTTTTTTCTTTGTACGTGGATATGATAAAAATTCTACTTAAATAAAAAGAACCAACGCAGTACCTCTGCCAGGATCCCAGCAAACAACTTGAGCCTAATTATACCAAAACCTAATTTAACATAATCATTTTAGCACACCACGCTAAAATAATTTTAGATAATTCTGTATATATGGCACTATTTTACCCAGCTGCTAGAACACTGCGCAAATAGCTTAGTTCATCGATTCTGGTCTTTCCCAAATTCTGCAGGAACTTTCCTAAGTGTATCTGGGAGGATTACGTTGGTTTATGTTACACAAGCTACTGCAACGCTGTTTACTATAAGATAAATTTGTAATTCCTAATGCTGGAATGTCTGCAGGAGGATTATTGTCTGTTAATGTGATTGGACTGTATACTGGCTGGAACAATATAGAAATGATGGAAAAGCCTGATACTGTGAGTTAGAAAATATGGAATTACTGGTACAAGTGAACTCCTGAAAAATTACCAAACTCTCCAAGCGTTACTTAGAGCACAGGTAANCCTAGGACCGATCCACACAGAGGATGACAAACCCCTTTGCTATAAGGCTCTCTGACAGCCAAATGAGAGAAGTCTTCATGGCAGATTACAGACCTGATGAAGAAACACAGGGCCAGAAACTGCAGAATTCGACACAGTCCTAATGCTTTTTCCAGTTTGGTGCATTTTGTTTTAACTTAGCATAAACCCCATGGAAGCCATTACTGATCTTAGAAATCAAGTACTGAAAAAGTTAAGAAGTGTCATGCTTAAGAATGTACATTCAATCTTGGACCAAACCTCATATATGAAGTTCATCAATAAAGACTTCCACCTGCCTTTTTCAATATATTGACACAAACAAGGCCATGTATTGTATTTACTCCACATTATTTAACCCTGTTCTAAAAAACCAGTTGATTAGATTTACTGCTCTCGGCGATTACACAAGCCTGAAATGACAAAGGGCCAAATGACACAGTTTAATATTAGAATTGTAGAATGGTTTGAGTTGGAAAGGACCTTAAAGATCATCCAGTTCCAACCCCCCTGCCATGGGCAGGGACACCTCCCACTAGACCAGGCTGCTCAAAGCCCCATCCAGCCTGGCCTTGAACACCTCCAGGGATGGGGCATCCACAGCTTCCCTGGGCAACCTGTTCCAGTGTCTCACCACCCTTACAGGAAAGAATTTCTGTCTAATATCTAATCTAAATCTCCCATCTTTCGGTTTAAAACTGTGACCTCCCCCCATCCTATCACCACACTCCCTGATCAAGAATCCCTCCCTGTCTTTCCTGTAGCCTACCCCCCATAGGTACTGGAAGGACACTATAAGGTCTCCCCGGAGCCTTCTCTCCTCCAGGCTGAACAGCCCCAACTCTCTCAGCCTGTCCTCATATGGGAGCTGTTCCAGCCCCCTGATCATCTTCATGGCCTTCCTCTGGATCCCTGCAAGCAGGTCCATGTCCTTCTTATGCTGGGAGCCGCAGAGCTGAACTTTAAGTCTGAAAGGTGCTTTCTGTTCTGTGATATTTCATGTGGATATTTTAAAAAGAATACTGTGAATTAAACTAAGGTGTAATTTGAATGGATAGACAACATTTTTGTGAATAAATATCTTATTCCTAAAGAACAACTTTTTTAAATCCCCAAAATTACTTCTCAATCCAGGGAAAGTGCTAATTCCCCACCAAGGTTCCTGGATAGAATGTTTAGAACCAGAGCTTAAAAGTCAACAGTAAAAGGAAAACCAAAAGGGTTGTAGGGAGTGTTACCCCCCCTATTCTTTTTTTTGGAGTTTTTTCATCCTGTTCTTGAGGTTGGATTAAAAAAAGTACAAGCCTTTCATTTCAGACTCAGACAAATATAATGTCATTTGCCTTCCAGAGCAGCCCTCCATCAGAAGAAAAGCTACAGCAGTTTTCTTTATCAACTATCAGCACTACTGGGTCCTCTATAAATTCACGGGGAACATCCCTTCTTCATTACCCATTACATTCGCTTCATGAGATGGAAACCTTCTGTTTGAGTAAAAAGATGTTAATATCAAAAATTACCAGTATCAGCTGCTTAGTTCATACAAATGTTCATTTTTTTCCAACAAAGACATAGGCCACATTCCAACTCTGAACAAAAAATGTACAGCTCTGATAAAAGATATTATTCTGCATGAAGGAATTAGCAGGAAATTATCTCTGTGTTGACACTGAAATCTTTCATCTACAGCTAAAGGCGGTGACTGAAAATCAAAATAAACAAATATGAGACCCAGATGCCTTTTATTCACTAAGTATTTGAGAAACAGGACAGAAGTATTGATTGTTGAAATGCTGTATCAAGCGATTTGGGGAGGGTGTTGTTCACCACAGCCTGGAGGGGAATTAAATTTGCAATCTTCTCTGAGCAGGATTAAAGGAGAAGCAGATGAGCGCAGCAGCACCCCACCGGAATTAAGAGATTGGAGTCCAAATCGTTTTTTTGCCAAACCCTTCTTGTGTCACCTCAGTCAAAACATTCAGGGTTGGATTTAAAAACACTCAGATGAAAGTAAAGAAAACAAGTATTTAACTGCCTTTAAATATCCCATGAAGCGTTATTCCTGGTTTTTAAGTGCCTAAAGGTGACCCCTGCTCCCTCCCTGCCTTGCGTCTGTGTGTAAGATACAGTGACCAGGAGTACTCGAGTGCCGGCGTGGGGGGAAGGGGGTAATACACGAGGTGTTTAGAGAACTGCAAAGGTGTGAGCTATATGTTTACTCTAGGTAAGAGGTTTGGTGGTGTTTTGGGTTTGTTTTTTTCCCCCCGAAGAACTGGTGATTCACTACAAAGCCTCGTGGGGGCCTGAGACCTCGATGGTCCTTTCCACAGAAAGGATGAGAGAAAGGGTGACTGAAATAGGGAATGCAGAAGCTTTCCCCATCCATCCTTCCCACCACGCTGGGCAGCAGGGAAGAGCAATTCCCCAGCCCCAGCCCTGCCCGGGGTCCAGGCACCGTGGCAGGAGGGAGCACAAGTGCCCAAGAACAGGAGAGGCAACAAACCTCCAACTGTACGTTAAGTACCTAGTGGTAACCTGGACATTTCTCAATTAGCAGCTTGTGTTAAAAGCTGTTTCAAAGGTGTTTGCATGCTTTATGGTGCCTTGTCATTAGAACACAATACCTTTTCCTTCCATGCATCTCACAACAAAGCAGAAGATCACAAGGATAAAGGGAAAGCTGAAGAAGTTTTGCCTTAAATGTCCACATTAGGTAGTCCCTCAAGCCCTCCAGCTGGCCATACAGAGGGCCAAAGCGTCCACACACACGAGCCCAGGCGTGATTTTCTACACCAAGTGGGTCCAGCCACTCCCCCAGAAATGCTGGCTGCTCTTTGCAAGCCCCCTGCTGTGGCTCCTACAGCAAGGCACTGCTGCTGCTTTCCTCTTCAGTTCCTATACCATAAGACAGGCAATTCAGCAAATTCAATAAGTCTTTATGCCAGTAGGTCTCTTTTTAGTTGAACTCATTCATATAGTCCAAAAATACAAAATAACAAGGTCCAAGAATCACATTTCTTTTTGAATTCCATACCTGTGTCTACTGCTTATAAAACAAAGCTTTTACAGTGCGTTTCCTTTGACAATAAGGAAAGGATTGCACACCTTTTCCAGCACCTCTTACAGATCAGAAACAAAACAGAAACCTATAGCTGACAGAGGACAGCAGGCAGACAGCACAACTTTGCTTTTACTGCCAATTAGAGTTTATGGGATCAGAGACGAAGGAGAGGCGTTATCCAGCAGGATGTGAATACAGCCATGCCTAAGAGATGCAGCACAGCACAAGTGCTCAACACACAAGAGCTCCAAATCTCACTGTATGCTCAGTGCAAAATTCACATCACATAAACAAGCCCAGCATGAGCTAACCTCCTGCCCTCATTATTGTAATAAAATATTTACCGAACCCAAAGGCAGTTAGTAAAAATCTCTGTTGAATTTTAGGGATGGTTACTGCAGCAACGTAAAGGCTATTTTTGTAAGGGTTTAGCAAGACTACAATGAGAAAGGATATAGGAAGAGCACTCCAACAAATCTGCATAGAGCAATAGGTATTTTTTTTCATTACAAGCTAATACAAATCTAAAATAAATCTAAATTTACTAAAATGAGGGAAGTTTTCAAATTGAGCTGTCAGTTAAGTGCCAGTATCATGAGAACTTCCAAATTGTCATTCATATAATTAAAAAAAATACGAAACATAATTTAAAATAAATGTTTAACCATCTTCCTCCACTCTGCTGTGTTTCTACGTAAACATAGAATAATTATTGTCATGACAGCATCAACGATTTAGTTTCTGCAGCTCCGGATGAAGAAAACAGTCATTTCAGCTCTAGGCTCTCCAAAACGTGGAGTTGTCACACTGTACCTGTATCTTCCGGCATTCCCATGTTAATTCCCTTGGAGAGGGGAAACGCCACCAGAAGCACCGCTCCTGGGTGTCCGGCCGGCGCCAGGAGCTCCTCCGGAGCACCCGGGGACTGGGAGCTGGGACAGCATGCCGGCACGGAGCGCTCCAACACCAGCATGCCCAAGGGGTCAGATGACTCCTGCAGCACCCACGCACAGGCGGGAAGCGAGCCAACACCTCGCCGCCGGGTAAAAATAGCGTTCTGCAGGAGCCAAAATATTGTCATGTCCACAGGGTGGGCCACGGAGGGACCGGACGCGGGATGTGCCGGTGATGGCTGTCTTTGTGTGGGGTGATACCACCTTCCATAGCCACTGCAGGGTGGTGCTGGGCACCTGGGGAAAAAGGCTTAACAAAGGAAAAGCTGCAAAATGCCTGGCCATAAAGTTAAAAATATGGGCCAAGATAGCTGGGAAACCCCGCTAGCCATCCCCCCGATCCAGGCAGTCCCTGTCCCCCTGGTGCAGGGGAGCACAGCACTGATTTTGGAACAAGATGCTGTAAGCATTTGTCTCTCCCAAAGGCAGTCAGCGAGATACCTGGCAGCCAAAAATCTCTCCCCTGATTGCTCATACAGAGTTGGACTGCCTATCACCACAATAACAGCACTGTGTTGAGCTATTTAAAGCTATACTTGCTTCCCCACTTATCACGTGAATACTCCACAAGGATTAAAATCCGTAGCTCTTACTTGCCTTGGACTAAATTTGTATGAAGGCAGCAACGTGTGCATTGGAAAAGGGACTGTTGGCTTGGAGAACAAACTGACTGAACCTGGAGTAAAGTGGTAGGATGAGAACAGGATTGCACCTCCCTTTTTCACGATGCAGATTATTTTTTTCCCCCCTGCAGGCTTCACAGAAGCCAAAACACTCTCCCCCACACTTCCATTGCTCACCATGCTTTACCAACCATTGCCTACTTGGCTGCAAAGCAGCCAAGAAACAGCTTTTTTCTCTCTTTTGACAAACAGAAACTAGTGAAGGGTGTAAACGTGAAAACAGGTCTCCACAGCTTCTGATGCTGCTGAGGGAGGGCTGTGAAAACAACACAGTTTGTGTAGCACCATGCACAAAAAGCACAGTAAGTTTACTCTGCTACACAGGTTGAAGAATATTTTGCACTGCATCACATTAAAATCTATAGAACTGCTCCAAGCTGCATGGAAGGCCATCTCTCCAGTGACTCCAACAGTCTATCCTGAATCATTTTGCAGGAAGTTCAATACCTTCCAATCCCCACCAAAAACCAAACAAGTTTTGTTTTTTTTTAAAACACTTGAAACGTTGCTTTTTTTCTTTATTTGAAAAAGAAAAAAAAAGGCTTATTTGTGTGGGATAAAGTACAGATTTTATGGTTTAATGAAACCCTTATGAATTTTTTTAAGCTCTTACCAGCTCACTATGGATGAATTCTTATAAACACTATATAAAGAGGGGGTGGAGGTTCTTCCCACCCCCCCAAGACAAAAAGCATCAATCTTTCAACAGCATCTATATGCTATTACAATCAAGTCTGAAAAACACTTCATGATGAGAAGCCAGAAACAGCTGATAGTTCATAGACCTTACAGAAACACCCATCAACAACAGCAAAAAGCAAGAATTCCCCTGAGTTTCACAATGTTTCCCTTTGGTTTCTTACATACAGAAAACATCTTTATGTTTTGTAACGGATACGAAACAAAGTATTCCTTTGTTTGTCCAGTATTGACTGCTGGGAATGGAACGAGCAGTTCTATAAGGGCATCTGAGGAGCTCTGACTGCAGAAATCCATACAGTGACACACCACTGTCCTGGGCCATGCCAGATGTGGTCCTGGCTGACACGGCCTGAAGACCCAGAGGGAAGATCTGAAGGTTCTGCACATTGAATCAAAACTGTGAATTATTCCATTTTCAAAAATGATTGTATATGCACTATCTCGCAGCAACCGACTTTCGGCATTAAAACCTTATGGCAATGTTTTATTTTGTTCAATGCTGTCATGCTGTCTGCGTGAGGCCAAATCCGTCCCCGCATTTTTGGATCGTCACCAGACACCCTGGCTGAGCTCTCCAGATATCTGCAGGATTTGGCCTACTTAGTTTTTCCCAGTGGCTACTTCAGCTTGGCAGAAGCACAGGAGGCACTTTGCTAAATAGCAACGCTCTGAAGGAACGTAAATTAATAGGCAGGAAAAGTGAAAGCGCTTTCACTCTAACCCAGCCTTCCCTGCTGCTCGCCAGGCTTTCTCCTTTTCAAGGCTAAATGCTATATAACCCACATTCTGAGGTTATACGATCATAATGCAGTCGCACAGTGTACTAAGTTGTATTTACAATTCGAGGTGTGATCCTTGAGCCTCCCCTGCGGTCTCACTGCTTGGCTACAGCACAGGAGAAACTGCACTCGAGGAGCTCCGAGGGTTTTGATGGCATTGCTGTGAAACTCCGGCATCAGCCATGGGCTTGACAGGCACAAAGCACAAGGCTACTGCACTTCATTAGCCTGATGGGCTGACGCGGGGGAGCGTGACAAGGGACAGCAGCGAGAGCAGCACAGGCGAGAGAGCTCAGACACTGCCTGCTGACACTCCTGCTGCAAACGATCCAAAAAGCAGTACAGCTTTAACCTGGTTTCTCAAATCAACACAAGCCAAACACCTGCAATTCCCCTTGTTTTGAAAGTATTAACAGAACACTGCCCTTGCTATAGGAAAGGATGAGGCACTTGGCTCCTCTCACAACGTCAAGTTGAAGTTCTGGTAGCCACAGCAATGCCCTCGCCCATCCTCTGTTTCAGGTTCCCTTTCACCAAGGTTACATTACAGAGGTCAACGCCTTCCCTGATGCCTTTGCAAACAGCAGCCAGACAGCTTCGCAACGAATTTAGGCCACACTGAAATGGATTAGTCGGCTGCAAACTCTTTATAGCCTATGGTACCATTGGTTGTAAATGGCTTTTTTAAAAGATTTCAGATCCCTTCCTAATTAACTCATGGTTTTTTCCTCTACTCACTTCCCTCTTTCCAGTAAAAGTGAATATCAATAGTAATTGAAGGTGACAGTATGGATTCGAACCCTGCTCCCATGCACACAGCACCTCACCAGACCCATTCTGAGCTTTTTACGAAGCCTGTCTTTGAAAATGTTCAGAAACTATTATTTACTTTATGAAATACGGAAGAATGTAGATGTTTTTCCTCAGTATAAAATATGAATTACTTCCTAACTAATGTTTTTTTTTTTTTTTTTTTTTTTTAAATCAGAGCTAAAACACCACCTTAGATTCAGGGACTTTGCAATACACGTTACGTACCTGCTTGCATTCAGCAGTTCTCACACTGCTCAGGGACTGCATGTTGCCTTAACTTTTAGGTTGCCCTGTGTGGAGTCAGGAGTTGGACTCTGTGATCCTCATGGGTTCCTTCCAACTCAGGATCTTCTATGAATCTTTGCCCTTCGACTTTACGTCACTAAGTTTCTAACCAGCTGCATATATGACTGTTTAATAGCAAGTGGAGACTATGGAGTCCAGTCCAGATTAAGAAACTTACTTTTCATAAACAATCTGGAATTAATGAATTTTACTTGGAAAATGCTGGAAAAGACAAGAATTCATATTTCACAGATTTTTCTCAGTACGCTCTAAGGTATCTTTCCTTCCAAGTTGCAAAAAAGGCTGCTTTAGGGGTTTGGTTTTGGGTTTTTTTGGTTTTTTTTTTTTTTTTTTTTTTTTTTTTTTTTTTTTTAAGTCAAACACCTTTGGCATACCTGACTATGGTTTTGATTTCTTACATTTGTCTATAAGTCAGTCAAACAGCATAGGTTCCTATTTAATTTAAAGAGGGGCATATATTTCCAGTGCAGTTTTTCTTATANTTTTTTTTTTTTTTTTTTTTTTTTTTTTTTTTTTTTTTTTACTTACAGTGCTTTTGACCCAGGTTAGTGCTTATCTGGATTTTCTATTGAGGATAATACGATCCCAAGCAAACAAACAAATGCAGTAAAATTAAGTACATTTCTGTGTGTAATGATACAGATTTTGGCAATGTTTGATCACTAGGACAAAAATAAAATTTAAAAACAGATGTTTCCTTTTAAGTATCATCATTTATTAATTGCTCTGATGTATTCTGCAATGGTTGTGTTCAAAGTTGGCACTTTTGCTGAATAGTCCTTGCCCTCAAACACTTATGAGGCAAATAAAGAGGACGAACACATGGTAGAACTGAAAAACAAACAATAAAAGGGTAAGGTTTAATGAGACAGAGTTGGATAAACAGTGTCTCTACAACTAAACCCACGTCTTCCAGCTTTCTCCCTCTCTCACGTCAATCCCATCCCTGCTGGGAATGGACTTGCAGAGTCACCCAACCATTGCCTCAGTGACCAGTCGTACTCTGCCAAAACCAAGCCTGCTCAGAAACAGCCTGAATTTAAGCTTTTGGCTCTCAAACACCTCCATCCTCAAGCCCACACCTGAGAAAACATTTTTCATCACCTGCACAGCAATGAGCCGTATACAAGGGCATCTTTAATTGAAACACACACACAAGCAAGTCAGAGAAAAATAACAATTTGTGGGGCTCTTGTAGTACAAGGCACTGAAGGATAAGACACCAACAACATTGCATATTTATGAAGCAGGAAAACTTAAAATGTGAGATCAGGCTGGGAATCCACTCTGAGCTCTGCATAATGAAGTGCAGGCAGCTGTGCTTGCTCCAGAGGTAAGTGGGTCACAAGTCCTTCTCTGCTCCCTGCTGTGTCTCAGGAATAAAGAGCTTCCTTCAGCCCTGAAATTCGCGATGACAGACCTTGTCTGCTGGCCAGCAAGTCAGATGAATGAAACCAGAACTTCCCCCAGTCCCATCTCCTTTCTCCCAAGGGGGACCTTTCTACAGCAGACCTAGATCCAGACTGAAGGGTGGGTTATTCCCCTTTACTCCCCCAACTATGATAAAAACCACCATCTAGTAGTCTTCAGAAAACTGTACGCATGAAATAGTGAGCAGAAATCAAACATCAAGCCTGCAAAGCCTTTAGCAGAGATTGTATAATGGGAAAAAGTGGTATATCAAACCCATAAATAGGGTGCAAGAAAATCCTTGGAGGGCTAAAAAAACCCCAAAAACCCTGTCTCATAATGAGGTGACAGAGTACCGGCATGTCCATAAAGTGGTTTGCAAAGTGACACTGGTCAGAGGGTAAAGGGATAAAGTCTGGTTAGCAGCGAAGTGACAAGAGCCACAGCAATGGTACCACAGGGCGCGCACCTTCAGAAATGAACCTGCTGCACAGGGAACCTGCTGACCTTACGAAACTGATAGGGATGGCCGGTAACAAATGGAGTAGACAGCAGGTAAGAAAAGACCTGCTTACATAGAGATTATAAACTGACACGTGCCATTTAGTGCAGAAAAACTGCCATGTAATAAGGATAAGGCAAGCAATTAGCAAAAGGTATTAGTTTCTAAAAGGTCAGGCACTACAAGGGTCTAATCAGAGAAAGGAATTGAGACTGCAAGAGGGAAACTTAAACCATCTGCTGAATACCTGGTGCTAAGCTGGGAAAGCGAACAGGGTAATGGGAGGTATTGTATTAAGGGAAGGCACCCCGGCTGCAATAGAAACAGTTCTGTAACAAGAACTGCCGAGATAAAACCCAGAATCCGAGCTTGGCATTTTATGGAAGGGAAATTAGAGAAAGAGAACAAAGCAATAAGTGTCAGTTGGTGCAGCCAAAAATTGTACGTAGTAGGCATGGAAGTTAGAAAAGCTAATTTATATCTTTAATACAGGAGGAATCGAAATACAATATTAATTTGACATTTAGGGGATCACAAATAGCGCAAGAAATATGACAGGCATTGCAAAGACACCTAGATCATTTTGGGGTATTTCTTCTGGGAGTAAATTAATGCACAGAGCAGGTTTTTAAAGTTGGTTGGTCCCCGTCTACCCCCCGTGCGGGCTGATGCCACATGCACACAAAGAGAGAAAGAGATCACTAAATATTAATTTACCATTGTTTTACATATAAAATTACCATTTAAATTGTTTGGTTTTTTAATCAATGGAAATTTTGAGTGCTTAAATGGAGAATAAACTGAAGCATCAACTAAGCAATCAGATAGACTAGAAGATCTTCACTGCTTTACTCTTTTCTGGAAAGTTACACAGACATTGACATAATTCTGCTATCACAAGCTACCTATTGTGCAAGATAATCAAATGATCATGTGGGTTGGGTGCTATTTGGAAAAAAGATTCAACCTGCTCTCACACATTGCAATTACTATCCAGAAATTTAACTCTGGAGGTGTCTTATAAAGAAAAAAACAAACAAAAACCTTGAAAAAAATGGAAGCTTTTGAGAATTAAGAGGCCTGGGACTAGGTTTAAGGAAAGACTCACGTGCCTGAGATGTCCTACATGTTAAGTCCAGTGCTGCAAGGCTGAAACCCCCCTTTTTAACAGCCTTCGCACATCCAAAGGCAAAGCGAGATGATTTTTCACTTCCTATTTCCCAGCTGTCCCCAGAGGGCTGCAAGAAAATGCCTTTGGCTTCCCCCCCTTTTCCATATGTAGTGGATGGTAAAGCAGCTGTATATGCTTGCTTGGAGCTTAAATCCTTTCTGCTAACGTGGGGTACCAAGTGCTCTTACTGTGTCATCCAGCAGATCTGAGGATCTTCCATTCGAAGAGCTACCTTCCTTGCTTTCCAAGAAGACATGACTACAGAGACTTTTTTGGGACCTTGGCATATTTGTTGGAGGAAACCCAGAGACACACTTCCCCCCCTGACGCTGGGCTGCCTTGCTGCCCAGGCTCAGACCATCTCCAACGCATGGCACCCCCAGGACAGGCACACATGGCAAACACAGGCAGAAACCACTCTTTGCAAAAAACAGGCTACTGTCTCCCAGTTAGGGCAAGCTGAAAAAACTGTCAAGGTGAGTTTAACCGTGATAGATCCAGTAGGGAACCACAGCTGCAAAATTCCACTTATGCAGGAGCTCAAGCAGCTGTGAGCCTAACCCCAGCCTCTGCCCAGACATCTCCATCCAGGTTTTCAAAGGTGAGGAGAGAGACGCTGAAATCAGGGTCAGGATCCAGACTGTGAATCCCAAGCGTACAGCCCTGAACAAGAAACCTGGCCAAGAAGGGATTTCAGACACGTCCTCATCTTCAGCTCTCCACATCCTGTGCACACACACCCGACTCCCCGTACTTTAATCCTTGCATTGAGCCCAGAGTGACCATGCCAGAAAACATTTTTCCGCCCGCTTTCCAAATCCCATTCTCTATAAAGGGATGTAGCTGCAAAGCAGCAGGTCAGATCCAAAGCCTACGTAAACGCATTCGTTTTGGTTGATGATCACCAAGGAATTTGTCAACAGCATGGAAGTGCTGTTTTGAAAGCAAGGATAAAAGAGTTATCATTGGAAGGGTGATACTGTTGGACTTCACCCTATTCCCAGTGAAGCCTACTGGTAAAACTATTATTGATCTGGGTGGAAGAATTTCAACAGCATTAATTTCTGATCTCAGTTCAGCCAAGTTTTGATCTTGGCAATTTACTCATCACTACCAGAAAGTCTGGCCTTTCCCCTCTTTGCTTGAGGTTACAATTTCTCATCAGGAACATCTGAAATGAAATTATGTCTCTGAGCACACTTCAATACCAAGAAACAAAGAAGAAAGATTTTTTTCTTGGAGTACATCTAAAATTATATTCTTTATTGCTCAGTTCCAACATGAGCAGGTCCAAAAAATCTTAAGAATCAATTAAAAAAACCCACCACACTGGACTCTGTGTCTATTACTGCTCCACAACTCCCTGATAATCACTTCTAGCACCTCCATCAGTTATTCAAGTGCTATTCCTGCCAGTTCCCTCACCTTTAGGGCATTAAGCTATAGAGAGCCATGATCCTAGACCAGAAGCTGGCATTTCGGTGCTACTTTCCGCTCCCCCAGCTCCATAACAGCAACCAGGCTGCACCCCTGGCTCACCATGACTCCTCATGCTGATATTTGCTCCATCTGTGACATCAAATTGAGAAGGGGAACAAGCACATTCCCTGGCTCGGAAATGAGCAAATGTTTGGAACTGAGGAAAAAAGCCCCACAGTTTAGATGTCATTTCCATGGCTCGTTTCTCTTTCCATTCCCCGGTACAAACAGAATAATAACAACAATGCCTGCTTGTTAGAGCAACACCAAAAAAGCAAAAGTGAGCTAAAATAATGTAGAAAACAATAGTTAATTTTGTTAGCCAAGCCACAATGAATCACCTCTAATCATTAATTAAATTATAACTTAATACCTTTCCACTTACACTATATGTAATCCTTTTAGGAACACTATTTCAAACAATAATTTAAAGACCTTTCCAAAGGTTCTTTCTTTTTTATGTTGCATATAAAAATGTCTTAGATAATTACTCGGAAATATAAAACTGAACTCCCGTTTTTATTTGCTCTGCTTAATTTGGCATTAAGAGGGGATTAGCTGCTGGTTTATTGCAATCATACAGTTGCTTCAAATATATCTAGGTATTGATGTTATTGAAGTCCTGGTGCTAAAGCCACAGTACTTTAAATAGGTGCAAATTAGTTAACTTTGGTGAAGTTGCCACAGCATAAGAATTTCTTCTTAGATACAAATCTAATTGTGCTTCATTCCCATCGGATACATCAGCACATCGCCTCCCTTTTCACATGCAGGCTACACAGTTTCTGCAATCAATTATCTTTCAACGCTGCATTCATAGGAGAAATGTGTTATGTTCACACAAACACAACCCCAGAGCCTGAGGCCACTGTGCTACTTCTTGCACAGTTCGGCAACTAACATTTCTACTCGTGACAGATATATTTTTGAGCTATCTACACAACACGCCTTTTGACTGAGATTTGGGTTGCTTAATTTGCAACCTGCCACCTTATTCAGCCAGTGAACAAGTTTCATGTCAAACTGAGTATTTTGGTCTGAAGCTTTATATTCGCCTTTTGCAGACAGGAGGGGAAGAAGCAACATCATCTTGATAAAATTGGGTCTTATTTTACAAAAGAAAGATACCCCACACTGTTTTTCCCAGCTAATGTACAGAAATACGATTCAGTGAAGGACGGATGAAAATGCAATTCTAAATCCCACACTGGCCTCACTCCCCTAATTTGAACCACAGACAAACTACGTTCATTGTGCCGAGGTAACAATAGTGAGATATGTGCGCTGTGGAGGCAGGAGATGCTAGTCCCCATCCAGCCTCTGTACCCAGGTCATTTTTGCATGGAGACCCTGGTTTAGAGGAGGTGCGGGAAACTGGTGGCCAAGGTCTGGCCCCAGTGCCACGTTCAGGGTGAAGCTATGGTGCGCGCAAACAGGAGCTGCCAGTCTTCGCATTGCCTGGATTTACTCAGTCCAACTCACTAGAAAAGAAGGAAGAGCAGCAGGCTCGGGGGGAACCTCATCACAGTATTGCAGTATTTAAAGAGCAGCCACAAAGAGGATGGAGGCTCTCTCTTCACAAGGAGCCACACAGAGAAGACAACAGACAACAGGCACAAGTTGCACCGTGAAAGATTTCATCTTGACATAAGAAATTTCTCACAGCGAGAACCATAATTCCCTGGAACAACCTCCCCGGGGATGTGGTGGAGTTCCCATCACTGGAAGTTTTCAAGATGTGATTGGAAAGGTTTCTAGATAATGTCATCTTAGGCTCCCTTTCCCACAAAAGGCTGGACCAAGTGATCTTTACAGGTACCGTCCAACCTGACTTGTTCTATGATTCTGTGAATAAATGCTGCCCTGCATGACGAAAAGTGTGATTCAGAAATTCATTTCGGTTCACCAAGGGGGGGACAGAGATGGTTGGAGAAAAGCGCCAAAAAATGCTTTTTAAGTCAAAACAAAAGAAAGCAAAAGAAACCGGTTTTAGGTACTTTCTTAATCCAAATTGGCTTTTAGTTTCACCAGGGCTGAACCTGGTAAGTCCTCACATTCCATGCAATAAAATTAATCTAGAATTGTAGCCAAGGCCTGGTGAACACCAGCTACCTCCACAAGAGCATTAGAAAAACCTTTATTTTCCTCAAGAGAAGCCTTGATCTCTGTCCCTAACATAGAAAAGCCTAGAGAGTCGTTGCGACGCAGAGGCTGGCAGCCCCAGTGCCCACCCCACCGGGCAGACACGGGTCACTCTTCCTCTGCACCAAAGGAAGGAAACGGGGAGTTTTATCTGGCTGCAAGCTGCTCCAATTGCCAATAATCCTACTGATTCAAGTCTTTAATAACAACCTACTAAGACGACAATTACGTAGCATGCTATTACTAAGATAATTATGTAGGATGCTATTCCTTGACCTATATCCCGCTGAAGCGGAGTCGGGCCATCATTGACGCAGCTGTCCTGGCTCATGGACACCACTTGTGACACTGCCTACACGTTTTACCACATTCCCTTCTTGCTGTATGCATAGCTCTCTGAGGCTGTATCCACAGCCATTACTCCTTAACCACTTCCAGCTCCCTTCCGCTTTCCCACAAGGGAAGACTAGGACAAAAATTTGGCTCTGCTCTACTCTAAAGTATGACACAAAAATACCAGTTTTAATGAGAAGCCCAACTTTAGTGTAATGCGACACACAGAAAGAGCAAGGGATCCATGCTACCGCAGCACATTTCCAGTGCTTATTTCTAAAACAGAATGTAAGCACAGATAATTCTCTTCCCAGTCCAAATACTCATACAGTAAATGATGACTCAGACTGTAAATGCCCTTGCTATGGCATGCCATTTCTCTCTATCAATTAGAGTGACAGCCCTGCTCTCACTGAATTAAAAAAAGGACAATTCTGCTTTGTAATGAATGGAATCAACATTAGCTCCAGCATGACTCGTTTTTCCACACTGGTAAGCACTATTAGTATCTGTACCTCAAAACCTTTTGTTTTAATAGTGTTTCTGCAGGAACAGGCCTGAATTTCAAAAAGTTATTTTGTTTTTCTGGATACTCTCTTAAAAGTGAGCTACCTAAGAAAAACGTACTCTAATTAAGTTACTCTGATCAAGCTGCAAGAAGTGAGTATCATTTGAATATTGAAAGCATGGTATCTAACTCTGAAAAGATTGCTGAGGTCCTCGGGGTATGAAAAATGATAGGATGTGATTGAATTCTCAGCAATACAGTTTCTTACATAAAAGCTAGAAAAAGGACACAGCAGGAGCTAACATTTTAAATAAGCAGAGAACTAGGAGCAATTCCTTAATGCAATCCAATCCTTATATTTCTAGTAATTTTAGCTACAACTGTCACTGAGGCTGTGCAAAATGAGACATCTTCTGGAAGTGCTCCTCTCCGCTGATTAACTTGCTTAAACAAGCTGGTGAGACGTTAGGTGCCAAAAAAAAAAGAAAATCTCTAAATTAGCCACCGTGACTTGCAGAAACCCTTAATTTGACCTAGCTTCCAGACTCAGTCATTCCAACAACATTTTCCATACCGTCAATCACAAACCAGCCCCATCTCTTTAAGCTACTCCACTAGTAATACCTTCTTGTATCACTAAGCATTGGAAATTCCAGTGCTATCTCAATTTTAGTCCCTCTTCCAACACTGAGCTAAAATAAAGTTGAAAAGTCTAGCCTGAATTTCAGTCTGGAAGATGGGAACGACGTACGCTTATGCCCCAAGCCATACAGCTTGATGATCCCCATCGCGTCACAGTTCCACCGTCTGACACCACGCTGACAGCCTGAGGCAGACAGGTCTTAACACCATGCATTGTGTCACTGATTTCATAATGACAATGCTTTTAGACAGTTTGTATTTCCAAATCTTATCTTTCCAAACTGTCTATGAGGAACACCAGCATGGCATCTTTTCCAACCGCAATTGTAATCAGCTGAGGAACAAGTTTGTAGTTCTTCACTACATGAAAACACGAGCTTTATACAAATAGAGAGACTGGGCACAACTTCAGTCTCCCCTTGTTTACTAGGGTGAGAGTCATCTCACCTAACTCCAGGCAACACAAAATTGGGGGGGGTGTGTGTGTGTGCACAGTGCAAGCCTGAGTGCATAGCTGCTCACTGTTTTCTGTGCTTGTTTAAAAATTTTGTTGGGATTGGGAGTTTCTTTTATTTCCTATGCAAACCATGTCTGAATCTCCTACACCTCTGTCACTCAGCTGCCAGCTCTCGTGGTCCTCCTCATCAATGCTTCTTGTTATTCCACCATTGGAACCCTGTAAGCATGAAAATCTTATCCTTCATTACAAAGAGAAAACATACAGCTTTCTAACCTGCCAAAATTATTTGAGAATTGTGCATAATCATTTTAAACAAATATAATACTTTTTGCAAGTTAGATTTTCTAACAATTTGGTGATGCTGGAAACACTTCAGTATCATGTTTTCAGTCCATTCCTTCAGCAACACACCAACGTGCAGCAGAGTAGCTCTTTGTGCTATTTTCCCCTTTCAAGTAGCTCTACATAATTTTGAACTTTTAATTGTGAATTATCCCAATTAATGACTATGTAGTCTTTTTCTAGCATCTTTCTTGGATTTTGTTAATGTGAATCCATTAACAGTCTTTCATATTTTTGGGTGCTCATACTAGTAGAGCATATACCAATATGATCATCAAAGAATGAAAAAATATTAGTGCAGTATTTCAGCTGTATTGAAGTAAATTGAAATATTCTATGTATAATAGATGTCTATCTTGATAGGTTTGGTGGGTCACAACTCTAGCTCTTTGGAGGAAGGATCATAATTACTTCGTATGTCTAGAAGATGCCAACTTTTGTTTGCTGAAATGCTACCGCCAACAGCAATACAAGTTTAATCATAAGAAAGATAGCAATTACCAAACAAAATCACTTAGCCAGACGATTGTGTATGAAACTACACGCAAATATATTTTATTCAAAGCAAAGGTATTTATAAGAGTTTAAGCATTGCTCTCGGGCAGGAATTAATTCTACGTGGGACTGTGTAACGAAAATGAAACATCTCTAATCTCTAAGCTTTAAAATGAAGCAACGGAAGAAGAAAGTCTCTTTCTGAATAAGTATTCCCACAATGTTACACACTCTTACTTCCAGATTCTGATTAAACAAGTTCAGGATGTAACCCAACATTAAATACATGTGCAAACTGCGTCTTTAATATAGACTCATATCAAAACTTTACAGATTAAGGGAAAAAGAAAGCAAGAAAAACAAAGCCGCCTCTCTTAGTGAAAGGTCTGTGAAACAATAGAAAACCTCCACATATGAACAGCTGGGCACCACTGGCAAACATAGGTACCACCCTGAGAACAGTGAAGAACTACCAGGGGAAAGGCAAAACCCATTGATTACTACATCCAATGGGAAGAGAAGAGCAACAGGTTCCCCGACATGAGAAACTGCTGAAACAGATGTTTCTGAATCAGGAGATTGCCTCCTGTTCTTTGGCCCTGCTATTCACAGCAAAAGTGGCCTTTCTTCACGTTCTTTTCTGATGAAAATGTAATTTTGCAAGGAATATCTGCATTTGTTGTCAACCCAATACAGAATTCTTTCACCAAAATAATAAGTGCTCAAAATGCTAGCAAAACATTCACAAAAAAAGGAGCAATACTGTGTCACTCTATGATTACTATCTATTATCTAAAAATCTAAGATTTTTTGATAAAATATTCTTTGCTTAAGATGGGGTCATGGAGGTTTTCTATACACATAGTAATAATATTATCTTCATTAATAAATACACTATTAATGTAGTGCCATTCAGTATGGCACTTGCGAAAGCAGCAGAATCTCTGTACCTCTAGCTCAAGAGCATTTTCTGCCGTCTTTACAATTTGCTTCTTTTAAGCCTCCATTTAACTTTCTTTCCAATTGCAGGTCAAATCTGTCACCTCATTCACGCCATCAGTCCAATCACTGACAGACTGCTAGCAACGTTATCCCTATATAGATGTAATCAACACTTATTTATAAACTGGGTAGGCCAATTCCAGTTGCGAGTTCCACTTAGCAGCAGGGAAGGGTAAAGGAAAAGTGCTGTAAATCATCTCTTTGCCTTCCAGATAGGCAGCCCATGTCCCCGACGCTACAGCACTATAATAGCAGTCCCCTAAGAATCCCCCAGCAGGGACAGATTTCCCATCTCCATATTTGGAAGTAATAATTATTAATTCATGACATTATTATTAATTATCAGAAACTGGGATAAGAAGGAAAATAAACTAATTATAATCAATGTGAAAGCTACCGAGAGTTTTTCATTCATTCTGTATGTTCCCTTTGAAACCAGTGAGATTACATTTGTACAAAGTTCAAATTATAACAATCACTTAAAAGGGTATTCTTCTACTCACACAGTAAGATTTAATTATTTTACTTAAAGCACCGATCCAAAACCTTTCAAACACACTCAGACCTACTCAAAGGCTTTAATGCTTATATGCTAATCCTAAACTCTGGTATGTATCAGTCCATTTATTAGTTGTATGATGAGGTATGGACATAATTAGAAAGCATAACAAAATAAATTTTGCTTTTTAAAACTTGAAATTGCCCTGATCTTTAAAAACCTCCTTCAATATCTCTTCCAGTCATTTTAGAGATCTTTTATACTCACAGGATTCTACCTCTCCTATCTAGGAATTCACCGTACATTTCGCATTCACACCACAAGAAAATAATGGTCCCAAGATTCAACTTTAAATCAAGACACTATCTTAAAACTGGCCTAGTAATGCCATAGTAAATTAAAAATTTGAAGCTGGGTACTCTACCATACAGAAAAAATGGAAGTGTATTGTTTTATTCTCAGGTCAGATGTCTAAGAGATAAGATCTTTTAATTATGTCCCAGAATGGGAAAGAGAAGCCTTGAATCCGTTCAGCTGTTCAGTTCATGACCTGGAGAATTAAGTCTGACTCCTTACAAAGTACATCTAAGCATCATGAACATCCCAAGACATAGCTATGTTTTTAAAACAGTCATGTAACTCATCTGGGATATCATTATGCTACAGGATAACTGAGTTTCCACTGAAAATGTACATGTCTGTATTTTTGAAAGTGCTGCACAAGAGTCCCAGAAGCATTGCCTTGCTGTCCTACTCCAGCTTTAAATATAATTTTAATCATGTCACCATCAAGTTTAGCACTCCCACGTGCTATATTTAGAACTGCAGAATAATTTAGGTTGGAAGGCACCTCTGGAGGTCAACTAATCCAGCCTCCCGCTCAGCACAGATCCCACTAGATCAGGTTGCTCAGGGCCTTGTCACATCCAGATCTGAAAACCTCCAAGGATGGAAGGCCACTGCTTCCCTGGGCAACCTGCTCCAGTGCTTTCTGACTTTCTCAGGAATTTTGTTTCCCCTTATATCTAATGAGAACTTGCCATGTCACAAGCTGTTACTGTTGACTCTTGTCTTTTTGCCATGCATCTCTGAGAAGAGCCTGGCTCCATCTTCTCTACAGCCCACCAGCAGTGACATGAAGAGAGAGATTACCTGCTCAAGTGGGTCCATAGGAGGGCCACGAAGATGATCAGAGGGATGGAACACCTCCTGTACGAGGACAGGCTGAGAGAGATGGGGTTGTTCAGCCTGGAGAAGAGAAGGCTCAGAGGAGACTTTATAGAGGCCTTCCAGTTCCTAAAGGGGGTCTAGAGGAAAGATGGGGATGGACTCTTTGTCAGGGAGCGTAGTGATAGGATGAGACTTAACAGTTTTAAACTGAAAGAGGGGAGATTTAGATTAGATATTAGGAAGAAATTCTTTCCTGTAAGGGTGGTGAGACACTGGCACAGGTTGCCCAGGGAAGCTGCGGATGCCCCATCCCTGGAGGTGCTCAAGGCCAGGCTGGATGGGGCTTGTAGCAACCTGGTCTAATGGAAGGTGTCCCTGCCCGTGGCAGGAGAGTTGGACCTAGATCTTTAAGGTTCCTTCCAACTCAAACCATTCTATGATTCTATGACAAAATTTCCCCCTCAACCTCCTGAAGGAACCTGGCTCCTGCAGCCCCTCCTCGTACACTCAGCCCCCTGCCATCCAGGCATCCCATCCACAGACCTGCGCCACTTTGTCCCAGAAGCAGGACCCTAGCACAACAGCAAAATAGATCATCACAAGTGAGCGAGGACACACACTTTAAAGCAGGGTGACTAAAATTAGCTTTCCAAACTTGTATTTAGCATCTATGGAAGTGACATGGTGTTCAGCGCTGCTGAACACCTTTAACCCAGAGCATCTTTGCCCATCTAGGTTTTCTTACAGGGCCAACGTTGTACTACATACCATAAGTAATACTGCAAAACTTTTCTCTCTGGATCTGCCATAAAGAACTTGATGTCCTGGAGGGTCAACATTTCTGATCTGAACTTGTACCTTTAGACCATTGGATTCCTAATAGAATAAAAGCTAATTTCCGGCACACTCATGTATAAATGGCTAAATGAATGACTGTCTTTTTTTTTCTTTTTTCCCAGACATAAGTGTCAGAACAAATTTCTTGTCCCATAGTGCTATCAATCACAACAAATACACTTATTTCCATTGACGCTGTCTGCCTTTGGGTTTGCAGCAGTTTGGCCCAAGGACTACCCCTGAGAATTCAGGAGGAATTTTGTAACAATCCTACAACCCAAATATTAGATGTACAATGACGCTGGTGATCCCACCACCAAAAAGTCATAGTGAAGCAGAGAAGCAAAGCTCTCTTTTTAAACCTAAACATATACCAAACATACAAAGAAACCAACCTGGTTTACCAAGTTACACATTCAGCATTGCAATTTTCCTTAGAAGTAGTGATTTTGTTGTGACAGTAAATACCAATCCCACTTAATCACATACCCTATGGGTCACATCCTTAGGTGCAGGCATTACTACACAGATATCCAGTTTCCAGCCTCTACACCCTGCCACAGTTCCCTTGCAACTTAAATAACAGGCAATGCGATTAACATTGCTAATCTAGCTGCATTTTGAATTTTGGCTGACTGTTTGACATGGGAGCTCTGGGAGTTTTGACTGCAACATAAGAAGCATTGTTAAGTCTCAGGATTTTATCACAGCCTTGAAATACTTGACGTTTTAAATTAAGTACCATTGCTGGGAGATAAGTGATTACGCAGCAATCTTTTTTTTTTATTTTAATGTAGTTCTAGCTGTCATGGTTACAGAAAAAGGCTAAAGGTTTTTAAATCCCTTCATCCCTTTCCTGTATGACCAACAGAAACAAATTCTAAACGGTAAAAAGGAGACTCCAACTTGTATTCTGTTTTACAGATGAAGATGGTATTGCTTTTGACTTCTCCCTGAATTTTCTTGCATGTATACATGACCTAATTGATAGTTAGATCTCAAGGGTAAACATATGGTTTTCACCTCTGCTTGTATACTATCTGGTAAACTGATGAAATTATAGTAATTAAAAAAAAAAGTGGCATAAGGTTATTCAAAGTCCTAAAGATGCTCCAAAACAAGGTATTCTAGTGTAAGAACTGCAGTCACACAAGTTTTGCTGTGAAGCACCTTCCCAGAGCAGACAAAGATGGCAAGCAGTTCCAGTCACTGGTATAGCTCCAATAATAAGCATAAATATTAGAGGAAAAAAAAAAAAAAGAAAAAATCCTCTCCCAGCAAGTGATACTCCTCTTGGAAACACCAGATGCAGCCCCTTCATTCCACTCACCAATTTTACTGCCACAGCAGGAGGGGAAATAGGATGGCAGTGATATACCCGCAGCTGAGCATCTCCTACCAAACCAAAGCAGGGGTCAAAAGCATCTCACCAACGCGGCCGGTATCAAGGGACCCAAAACTGTCCCAAGCCCTGCACTACTTGGAGCAACAAATCCTGAGCTGCTGGATCCACCCACGTATCTTTTGCCATAATACTTATTTTCCCCAGCCCATGGGCAACTGATAGAGCAGATGTCACCGAAATCACTTAACACATTAAGCTGCTATTTGTTTCATTCTGATGTGGAAAACGTGTCACATTCCAAATAGTTTAGTATGTTAATGTACCACTGTAGCAACCTACAGCAATCTTTTGTAATTTTATTCTAGACCCATTTGCTTATTGATTTTATTCTAAATTATAATTAAAACCTGCTTTCTTGCTTCCTACCTATGTTTTTTTTAAATGTAGTCTTAACTCCACCTTTCATTTCCTCAAGCTGAATAAACAGAACCATTAACTCAAATAAACATTTAATGTCCTAGTATATTTTATTTACAATTCATTTGCATTAAATGACATAAAACAGCTATGAACTTCCAGAATAACATATTCCATTAATAATTTGCAGCACAAGAGTTCACAGATGAGGGGGCTCTGGGGGTCCAACTTTAAGGAATAACATTGTGGTACCTGCATCTACACAAGAAAGCTGACCAAAGCTGTTATTTGGAATCGGTCTCCGACTAACATCAATGAAAAACTGAAGAATCTTTTTTTGAAAAAGTTTGATTCGCATAAGAGTATTTTAGATTTCAGAGATTTTTAAGTCTAAGGTAAGGGGCAGCTTTTAATAACTGCAGCGTGAAGTTTTGTTTCTTATATTAGTACACAGTTCCTTATGCTTCAGTGGGACTATACATGACAGAGGGTAGTCTTGAATTCGAAAGTTACCCGTCTCAAAAACATTTAAGGAATTAATTTTAGAATAACTTTTAAAACATTATGATGAACACTACAAATGAGAAATCCCAAGCTGTAAACATGAATAATGTCCATTTCAAAATAAAGGCACAACATAATGCCAACTAAATTTAACTCTCTTGTGGATTTGCATTCAGATGTTGCAGAGCCTTTTTAGCTTGAACTATAGGCATGTATTAGTAAAATTAATCCTCTTGCATGTAGCTGCACTCCTTTGATAAGTCAGCATCCCTAGCATTAGCAGTTCTGCTTTCTTGAGACTCTCTAGGCACGCATAAGACAAATTTAACTTGCCAGCGCCTTACCCTGATGCTCTGCCATGGTGCATTTTGACAGGCATTCCCTATGGGGGCTATAGGCTTCAGGGATGGCTGCTGTTTCATTAGTAGCTTCGTGTGAACAGCTCAGAAAACATCACTCATGGATTTCTTAAAATGAACTATAAATTTGAACAAGTTTTTGTGGATGCTTTTCAAAATACAGCTTCTGAAACATACGATTCTGTGGTTTGAAGTCCAGTTAAAGCCCATTATTGATGTGATACTGAGGATTTCCTACAAAGGCCAAACATCGGAAAAATGCTTCAAAGAACACAAAAGCTGGAATGAGTTTGCTCAGTAATGCAGTTCTTCATAAGCACCCTGTGCTGGTGCTGCGCTGCTCACCAGTGGGCGCACCACCACCACCCCCCGGCTCCGGTGTGACCTGTCTGCTCCACATCTCACCTGAATGGTTTTCATTATGCAGATTCTCTTTCCCCCGGTATTAAATTATACCGGCGGTTACATCCTTCTGGAACGACGCAGTGATCAAAACCTGATGACAAACAGATCAAGGAACTTGATGCTGCCGTAGTCATACAGAGGGCAACAGGGGACAATCAGCGTGGTGCACTTCGGTCAGATTTTTCTTGACATGACCTTGGTTGCTTTGATGTATTTTGGACAGAAGTGCTACATGTGGCTTGGAGTAGGGTCCACTTTATCTGGACAAATTTACCCAGTGAACAGGCTTGACTCAGTACAAGCCCTCAGGACTGAAATAGTCTTCAACCCAGTAACTGAGCTTTCAGGTCACTGGGGGATACAAAATCTGAGAGGTGTTATTGGTGCGATCTGGGACAGATCGCAAATATTTTCCAAACTACCCACTGTACTCATGTGATCGTAACTAATGAAAGCTGCAGAAACTGAAAAGTTAGAAATTCGCTTCCATCCCCAGCTTTCCTACCTGTCTGGAACAGGGAGATGGGCGAGCAGAGAGAAGCGCAGGGGCTCTTCCCCTTTTCTGCATGCATCTGCAACACTGGCCGTTGGGGAAACATTAACTTAAGCCTGCCTCTAGAGGAAATAGCTGCATGCTATCTCTGTGCCACCTTTAAAGAGCTTTAAACAAGTGGAAAGTGACAGTGGCAGCTGCTGGCAGGGGTCTGCTGGGACAGGCGTCACTGTGGGCTGCACAGATTCCTTGGTGGGGCTGCACGCTTGCAGCTCGGGTGCCAGTACATGCAGCCTTTTCCTGCCACGTAAAAATAAAAAATAACCAAAACATTTTCCAGGGTTAGGCTCTGAAGGATGACATCAGTTGCAACCTTGATTTCTATTTGGCACTAAATCTCCGTGTGGATACAATCCAGAGAGAAACAAAAAGCGGCAGCGGGGCAAGGGCACATCTAGGTTGCCCAGGGCATGGAGTTAACAGCAAGAAACTTTCCTGCAGCTGGTTTTTACAAGCCAAACTCTTCCCTCCCTCTTTGCCTCTGTGAGCTGTTGGACATGCTAAGGACCAACTAAGATCTTATTTTTCAAAGCTTTCTGGAAGATAGCAAACAAATTAAGCATTTGTTTCCCTTTCTTACTTCTGTAGACAAGTGCCAACCACTCATGACAATGCCAAAACCAACCTAAAACATCCTTATGCACGTGAAGTCAGAGTGACCTAATGGATGCAACAGTTATAATTCAGACTTTGGAATTTCAAATTCTTTTCCTCTTGACTAATCTGACCAAACACAGGTCACAAATCTGTTGTCAGTTCCCATATGCACACCAGTGAATTTACTTCTCTTTTAAGAGCTCTGAAGTCAATCACTGAAAACTACTATTAAACAGCTAAATATATTTATAAAAATACGCAGCTCCAACAGTACTATAATGAAATTCTACCAAAAGGAAACCCTGACATCAGAGAACATACGTAAAGAGCATTATATCCTACCAAAAAAAGGAAGGAGTTCCTGCAAAATATAGCAGAATTTTCCTAAAGACATGATGTTATCTTTCAGCCTGGGACTAGAAATACTATGGCTGTTTATACAGTACACAAAGCCAGAGACAGCACCTCCTCCCCAAAGTTTACAAACAACATTAACCACAGTCAGAGGAAATACAGGGAATATTAATATAACAGCAATTACCTTGTTAATTATATTATTTGCATTTTGAAGAGTTTTCTAATTTTTTTATTGCATTAATAATTTCTTCAGGGCATAGAATTTTAGAATGCTTACGCAGAAGTATGCAACAAAGTCTAAATAAATAGATAAATAAAGAGACTTTGACACTGACAGCGAGATGCAATGGTCATCTCAGAAGCAGCAGAAGAGATTGCAGTCTAGAGACAAAATGGAGTAAAACACATAGGGTGACTTATTTATGGGTTAGTACAACAGCTCTCCTGGACGTGTAGCTTTTACAGTCCATCCAATGTCTTCCCTCTCTACTGCTCGAGTGCTATACATAGCTGTCAAGCTGAAATGCCAAATAGCTTGTGACCAATATAGGTTCTTTGGTAACTGTTAATTCTTCATAGTCCAATAGTATCAATGCAGTGGAAATACCTTCCATAGTACAATTACTTTCAATAGCATAATTACCATGATTTCCCTAGAAACTTCACAGAGGCCACCCGTCACACTTCAGTTCTTTGCCCTCCACCACACTGAGAGCACAAGTGTCATCACCTGCCTTCCAGAGCCACAGCAGAGAGGCACAGGGCAGGCTAAGAGCAGGAGCCTTGCTTTAACATGTCAAGGTTTGCTATTCAACCACTGCTAAAGTCTCTGCAAGCAACACTGGATGCACAACTCCTTAAAATACATTCACAGGTTTGCTTACAGAAAACAGGTTCAATTAGAGAAAAATATTTTTTTTAATTATATAAACCAGTACAGCATTTTCTACACAAGCAGAGTAATTACAGAATCATAGAACAGTTCAGGTTGGAAGGGACCTTAAAGACCACCTAGTTCCAACCCCCCTGCCATGGGCAGGGACACCTCCCACTAGACCAGGCTGCTCACAGCCCCATCCAGCCTGGCCTTGAACACCTCCAGGGACAGGGCATCCACAACCTCCCCGGGCAACCTGTTCCAGTGCCTCACCATTATCATTGCACAATTGGCACAGAAGCGGACTGGTAAGTTTGTTCTCTTTTGTTGTCTTGATAGAAGACAGCTGCTGTGCTTTTGCAAACAACTCAGTATTGGAATACATGAGTGAAAACAACAAGTTATACAGAGAAGCAGAAGAAGATCAGACATTTTAGCAACTGAATCCAACCTATAACCTGGACAATGTCATAAAAATAGTTTAAAGTAGTAAGTAGAATTAAAGATTAATTTCATAACTGAAATTGGTGAGCCGTTTGATGTCCACAGTGCAAACAGCTATACTGAAAGCTTCCATCACTCTATTAAACACAACATTACAGCACCTAGGAAACACACATAGGAGATCAAAATTACCAGGACCGAAGCTGGGACTGCCTCCAATATATATCATTCCTATATATTTCCAAAAATATTAAGTACCTTTGCATTTAGAAAGGCTCTGAAAAGCTGCCTTTTCCTAATTCATAACAGGACAGGTAAACCAAGCCAGTACCCAACCTACATTACGGTAGTTTCTGACAGCTTTAGCTTAACAGCCACACTTCTGCCAACTTAGATTTGCAGCTCATGCTGTTTGCTGCTTTCTAAAATAGGCATGACTATGGCACGCTTCTAGATCTATGGAGACATTACGTGCTTCAGAGACAAGATGCAGAAATCCCAGCCGAGCATTTCTTCAGAGCTGGCAGCATCACCCTAACGTCAGTCTCATATTCTTTACAGGACACAGACCGTGCTGTTCCCACAGAAAATCAGCCTCGACCTTGGAAAACAGCTCAGGCACATCACAATTTAGAATTATAGGTCTATGGAAAGAAATGTGAAAGCGGTGCCTATCACTTCAGCAGTTTTCCTGAAAATGTAGCATATCACTTCAGTCCAGAAAGATTATTCAACCCTAAAGTTTAGAAATAATAGGGGTTAAGGGTGCTCAGCACAACCTAGGTTTCAGTCTTGGGTCAAATCCAATTAATAATACAGACACAAACAAATCTACATCACCGTAACTGGGTAGCTCTATTAAGATATAAATAGAAGTTTGTTGTTATGCTGGCTTTCTGCAGACAACTAAATTTAGGCCGCGCTACCAAAATGAGCTAAAATTTGGTACTTGAGGTGATGCATCACTTAGTACCATCTTGAGAAAAATTCAAGACCAAGACGGACATAGCTATGCGCTGTTATCGGTCTTTCCCAGGTCAGGATGACAGGCACGGCTGGACACAGGCTACTGGGCCACACAGACATTTAATCTGAGCTGGTACAGACAGTGATCTTAAGTAACAGCAATAACTGTGGCATACAGCAAACTGAAATGCTTATTCCTAAAGGTCTTATGGTTCATAAAGACAGAAGCCTTAAAGAAGCTGCTAGAAAACCTTCGGTTACTCTCACAGATGACGACACATTAGTACCATCTCCAAGATGCTTGTTATCTTAGTTTTGTAACATGAAAAGCAGTGGCTATTAGGACAAAGATGTTAAAGTGTTTCAACCTAATTCTGTACTAAGGCACATACATAAATGCCCTAGTTTAAGAGTGACAAAACACTCTGCAGTTCACAGTGATGTCACCCATGGGTGATGGATGCTTAGCGTTTCTCAAAGTCCCAGCAGTGATGGAGAAGCCAGATGTTCACACCAAACTCTGTCCCAGTCAAGAAGGGACTCTGCAGCTGGACATACAGAACATAAAGGAGAGGTCTGCATCTTTCAGACAACTGTTCAACAGATTTGTGGTACATAAACTCTGTTTCTCCAGAGCCTGGTGCAGGAGAGCTTACAAGTGTTCATACATGAACCCGACATTAGTTTTTCTCCAATTTTCCAAGGCAGGAATAAGCCACCAAAACACAGACAGAAAGACTGGTTGGTAAATAGCCACACAAAACATTTGAGATTAATCTGCCCATAGATCTCTGTAGCAGCTCAACAGGAGCTCTGCAGCCAGACTTAATGATGGCTTCAGGTACCCACAAAAAAACTTTGGTCCAGATGCCCAGACATCCAACTCACAGAAAGGCAATCTCCAGAGCTAGGTCAGGTTGCTCAGGCCTTTGCCAATTAAATTTTGACAATCTCTGAGGCTGAAGATTTCACAGCCTCTCTGGGCACCCTCCTCCAGGTGCAGGCGTTCTCACTGCAATTTTTGTTTTCCTTACAACCAGTGGAAATTTCGCTCGCTACATCTCCTGACTGTTGCCTCTCACCCTTTTCCCATGCACCTTAGAGGAACTTGGCTCTATCATCCCTCTACCCCCTTATTAGGGGGTTGAAGACCACCATTCAGTTCCCATTGCCATTCTCCTCTCCAGGTGGACAAAAAGCAGACCTCTCCACCTCTCCTTGCCCGCCCCACACTCAAGGGATGCCCACAGCAGCTCCTCCCATCGCGCTTGCTGCACAAACGCCCATAGGATTAGGGGCTAGACTCCGTTGACAAAGCAGGTGGGAAAGCTGTACATAAATGTACATAACATAAATGGAGTTATGGAGGGGTTCAAGACAGGACGCAAACCAGTCCTATGCTCTTATCACCAGTATTTCAATATATATCTATATCACCTGTGCCAGTGCTCAGGCACACTTCTGTCACTGTTCCAAAGGCAGAGCGCAAGGGTTTTATTTAATCTGAGCAGGGCAGGAGCCACTGAGCACACCAAGGCTCCGACCGCAAGCAGGATCCCTACAATCGGCATGAGCCTGACTTATAGCCAGGTTAACAGATAGCAGAATGGGGAGCATATGTGCAAGTCAGAGGGTGAGGTGTTGCAGTTACTGCCAGACACTCGCTACAACTCGCAGTGCAGACATACGCAGGCCCAGCTGTTCCCCATTGCCTTGTGTCCCGGTTATGGGATTTGGCTGCAAAATCCTTTTCCATTCCCATCTCCCTGTCATCAAGGGTAACGGTGGCAACACAGCCCCTTTCTATGGTTTCCTTTGCTCTGTCCCCTACACAACTATAGATGCAACCTTAATGGTTAGATCCTCTAGTATTGGTGTTGCATCTAAAATTGTGACTGAGTGATTGCTTCAATGCCACTGGTATTGCAAAGCCAAAAGAAACACTGGAGCAAGGCAAACCCTACAAGACTTTGCAAAGCCAAACTCGTCAGCTGAACTCTATTAAAAATCCTCAGCAGTCTGTTACAAGGTAAAGAACAGAAACACCTGTGTGACTTGCAGAACCCAGCTAAGTTTGCAACCCTGAGAACATCAACAGGAAAATAAAGGTAGAGAATTTGTAAACAGAGCAAAATAAGCAAAAGTAACTGACATAAAAATAAAGATGAAACTGTAAAAATACTTTTTGTGACTTCTAGGGCACTTACATCATTTTAAACTGCAAAATTTGAGGCAATCGAGGTTTTATAGATGTACCTCAATGAACTCTCTTGACACAAGTATAAAAATAAGTCAAGCAAAAACTGAAGTGGTCTGTGATCAAGAACTCTCCAAATTAATTACTATACAGAAGGCTGCCTATTCATTTAGTCCCGCTTGACATGGGACATCTCAGCAGAGAAGATCCCAGTGTATATTTAGACATCAACTAGTAAACTGCTTCATGAATTACTTCTGAAATCCCCTGCTATCCACAAATCCTCAAGTCATACTCCTGTGAGGGGAAGGAGGTATATGACCTATTTTCTAAAGTGACAAAAGCTCTTGCATGACACTGTCAAGCAGAACAGGTTCTGTGGCTTCTTCTTCATATGATATGCATCAAACACTAACTCCTACTTCACCGAGGATTTCACCACACAAACAACATCCCAGGGATTAAGTTTTACTTTGAAATCCCCTGAAACAGTTTGAAGGAACATATCCAGTGCACGCTTAATCCTCCACATTTATACTATATCCATTATTTCAGTCCGTAAACCAGTACATAGGACAATCACATTTCATCCTCTTCTGAAGCATAGGGTGCCCCATGCTAGAAGTGAAACTGTAGGTACCTGAAAACTTCCAAGGAACTGTGTTTGTGAGCACCTACTGCACAGTAAGAGCCGAGATATCACACTTGTTCCTCATATCCACCATGAGGAGCAACTACGATCTGTTACTGTTTTACAATGACAGTATTACTTAAATCTAACAGTTCCTAAATAGCCAAAACAACCCATATTACAGGAACATTAAAGTCATCTTAAAATATCACTAGCAACATGTTACAATTCAGGAATGTTTATTTTTCATGGTCAATTGCATTTAGACTTTGTTTTCCTTCAACTACAGGTCAAACAACTTGTCCTATAGGATCAGGAGAATCTCCAAAATAGACTTATTGATCAATTTGACTAATGCCAGTAGAAGAATGATTTGTTTTTACAGAGAAAGGGAGAAAAACAGCTCCTAAAGGAGACAGAAATATTCACTGAATGGAGTTCATATTCCTCTCACATTCCTTTTCTGAAATAGAAAAATAAATAACCGTGCTTCATGCAAAACAATACCCCGTCTCTATTTCAGAGCATGAACGTCAACTAATAAGCTGTGAAAAAAACATTCCACCATTTCAGACAGTAACAGTTAAGGACCTTGACACACTGCTAATGGATCTTGACATGGGGAATAATCTAAATTCAGAAACATTTGCCTTAATGTTATATTTAAGGATGCAGACCACGAGCCAGCAAATTGTCCAATAATCTCCAAGGCCCATCCGCTTCCCTGCTTGTGCGGAGCCACAGCTCTGCTGGCTGTGCCCCTCTCACCCAGCCGCTGACAGGGCTCTGCTCTGAAAAGCCCCAAGCAGCACGGCCCATTTTCACACAAATGTGTTCAATTCATTATTGTGAGCGCTGGATGCTCAGTTGGAGAAGCCAAGGTCCAAAGGTGAGTTAATGGCACCAGCAATCCCCTAGCAGGACTGGAAAGCGCAGAGGTGAGCGTTAAGTTAGCAACAGTCAAGATCGACGCGTTTCCATTGCCAAAAGCCTGAAATTGTGTAGTATAGAACCTGAACAATTTGTTGAATTAAGCAAAACTAAAAATCATGGTCTCACCACTTCTTGAATGTTGGCCAGCCCATTGCACAGAAGGTAAAAGGAGGAAAAGGTTACCTCAGTAGCCACGTTTTGATTAATATTTCAATTTGTTACATTTCTTAGCCCTCTATGTTTTTATGACAAAGCTGATTATTGGACATTAAGTACATAAGCCATTAACGCCCTGAGAAGCAAACCTGAACGTATGCTGACTTTACGTATTGCAATGGCAGTCAGATGCGTACAGATACCTGCCAGGGAGGATGCTCGTTACTGTACAGATGCTGCGCTGCAGACAGGCAAATTGGCAAGAACTAGACCTCAGTCAAAGCCACATATCTGAGGTTTTTTTAAAGCAGAACTAGGCGCCTTCCCAGAGATGTGCTGCAGCGCTGGGGCAGCATGTGAAGGCCCGTGGCAACCAGGATGTCCTGCAGTCAGGAGTTACCAACTGATGTACCATCACTTGATAAGCTCTTCTGACCTATTTCACCCCCTCCTAACTGTGCTCACAATCCCAGAACATGATGCCATTTAACAGATGTCATGCACTGAGCTGAAATCCTTTTCTAAAGAGCTATGAAGGAGAATCTTCCACCAAAAACCTTAAAGAATCCTAAGATACGACTTCCTATTTTTTACAATCTAAGAAGTTACACGCATTCTATGCAATTCAACTTCAAAGGAAGAAGATACTGCTCGGAAATACGTGTCATTGCTTATTTTTTCGGGGAAACGTGGCTAAAATGGCAATGGAATGAAGCAGTTCTAATCCTGTTTAATTACAAAACTCAGAGGATTGTGTGTTATAATCTTCACATGTTCATTAGCTGAAGAACTCCAAAGGAAGCCCACCTCTTGCTGCTCGTATCTAGTAATGCAATGATCTCTTCTCCCAGTGCTCAAAATGAAGTGCTAAAAGTAAACCACTGTATCTAACTATAAAATATACTACAGTCTGAAACAGTCATAGTATTGTCTCCAGAGACGATTCCTATCAGCATATTTGCATGTGAACTTGGAAAAGGAACTAAGCATCTCCAAAGTGGAGCAGGGACAACACATATAACCTCTTCTGTAACCAGAATCACCATCTTCCTCCTCCATTTGGGCTGTGACACTCCATTAGCTGTTCTCTGATACACACAATCAAATCTTGCCTCTAATATAATAGTTTTAAGACTAAACAGCCGCAAGAATTTGTGTCATGACTTTTAATTTAATCTAATCTAAGATAATTCACCTAGTATGTAATTAGCTCCGCGATTCTTTTTTTCCACTTAAAAACACCACGTTACCCTATTTCTGGGAATTGATGGGAACCTAATTTTCTCAATCTTAAATTTTTAACCTACTCTTCTTGCTGTGATTTCAAAATGGTAAAGAACTGAAATATTAGACTGATATTGATTGATATCAGTCAGTCAATATTGATAGATATTATCAACTCTTAAAAGTACACTTTGAATCCTGAAAGCATGGCCATGCCATGCAAACGCAGGTGTGAAGGACAGTGAACAAGCTCTTAGAAATACTTTCAGCCAAGATCAATGGTAAATATATGGAAGTCAGCTGAGGAAAATCACACCTGGAAAAATCTAATTACAACATAGGTAATAATGAATTTCAGATGTGTTACTATGCCACATGATCATGCACTTTCTAGATTTAATATTATAGCATAAGTCTACAGTCCATTAATACAGAATGATGGTTCAACGTATGTACTATTGGGACACTTTGAATTATATTATCTGTATCTATATATTACAAACTAAATCATGTTTACCAAATACACACATCCCTATATCCAAAGCCAAATCTTATGGTTAAGATGGCAAGGCAGGGTCACAGGGTTGCCTGAAACCCTCTTGACACAGACAGCTAATGACGTGTTACATCAGCACAAGTGAAGGTCTCTGAAGTAACAAGGACAGATACACAACACTTTACTCCATCTCAAGAGTACCAGGAAGAGCAGGGATTCCTCCTGAATTACCAAACAGTGCAGCAATTCCTTGAACTTTATGCGAGGCTGATCTCAATACCACATTGCACCCTTATTTTCTTTGCAGAACCAGAAACATCTTTCTGTTACGGTAAATACCAAACTTCAAATTACAGCTTTCCCACAGTAATTTTGGTGGAAATCTTTTGGAAACAATAATTTTAGTGAAATTGTGGTATTAAATTTACTGTACAATACTTGCCCCATTGATGTCAATGGAGAATTTCCATTGATTTTGCAGGTTAGGTATAGGCTCCTCACACTTAATCTATCACAAAAACTGATTGTAAATTGTTTACGGAGTCTACATAGGCATGCAAAATCAAAATCTGGAAACATCAAAGCTAAACCTATACTTAAAACCAATGCTCTTAAAACTGCCAGTTATACTTTCAAATGAGAGCTAAGAACTCTCAGGAGTTTTTTTTTTCCACTCTTTTTTTTCCCAGGATGTTATTTTTAACTTGGCACCGTTCATTTTTGCTATTTCATTTACACCATGTTTGGTGCAATTACTGAGATAGAATTGTGTCAAGTCACCTCTGCACTAGACTGTTATGCACTAACTTTTCTACTGGATTTATAACTTCACTATCTATTTAATTGGCATTTTAACTATTATAGAGATACAACTTTGGACGTTAAAATTCCCCCTACCAGCCTCAGTTCTATCACTACACAATTTAAATGTTTAATAGTATTTTGTGTTCGTCAGTTAGAAATTACAGACAGGTAGCCGAGGATAGGATTCTGTGCTGGAGTTTAATCATCTCCGGTGCAGATGTCACCATCCACGTTAACCATCTCAATTCCCTTTAGAGGCATGGAACAGAATCAGGATTTCTAGTGCATGATTCAGTTCAACCCTGCAACACGCACTGACTCTGCTCTCACCCGCACCCCCGGACACCTGCCCTGCCCTGGGCGCTTCCCCGGAGAGGACCAGCACACTGGCTGTGCATGCTTCATCCACAGACCATGCGGAAACATGGATGATGGGCACACATGGAAATATCCACACCTTCATCAGACACAAGGAAATGCCAAACTAGGTTTTTAGCTGAAGGCGCTGGCAGGTGCCTGACCCCAGGTCTCGCACCATTCTCACAGGGAGCTCGTTCTCCTCTTTGTTTGCAGTAGGCTCTCATTTGGCTCGCTATGGGGACGTGATATGATTAAGCATGTTGACATACAGAGTCACCACGTAATTGTAGCTATTCAACCTCTCCCTGTTGTTGTGGCAGAGGGTATATTTAGCAACTACAGTTAACATCAGAAAGAAAATACACAATCAACTCTCAAAACCTTCCCCTTTCTCCAATGCGCAACCCTGTATTTGCCTTAAAGACTGTAATGTTTTGCGATCAGCTGCGCTCTGAAGTAACCACCCCCCGCTGCCACACAAGGCAGATGAATACCGAATCTCTGGAAAATACAATTCCGAGTCCGTTCTCAAATTCTGCACGTATCACAGGAGAAATTACTTTTGTATCGCCCTGGGCAACTGGATCCCTCCGGCTGGTAATCCTAGCTAGGGCTCCGTCATTTTCACCTTGTCTATCACTATGGTATCGCAGCCAGCAAAAAAGGCCGAGCCTTTAACCCAAATATCCCCCCCTGTCTCCGAAGCTGCCGTGCACCCACCCCCTGGGATGCGGAGCGGGGAGGGGGGGCAGCAGCCTGCCGGCTGCCCTCACCCGCACGTCGGCTGCGGGGCCGGGGCCAGACACCCCCGGGGCCGTGCCGCGGGGTGTCGAAGCTGTGCGTGGAGACAGACACGGGTCTCCTCCCGCTGCGGCCGGCCAAGGGCTCCCCGGGGCTCCCCGCCGGGGGTGCAGGCGACGCCCGGGGCGGGGAGCGGCACCGCCGGAGCCCCCTTTCCCCCCCGCAGGGTCCCGGCACGGCGGCGGCAGCCGCAGCTCCTCCCGCCCGGCAGCGCCCGCGGCTGCGGCCGCGCCAGCTCCCCTCCGACATATCCGCGCACATACACACACACCCCGCATTTTCTGCTTTTTTAGCGTTTTTCAGACGCCTCCCCACGCCCGCACCCCGGAGAGTGGCACCGCAACGTGACGGACCCCCAAACACGA
>VXBH01009109.1:435716-456630 GCA_013400035.1 Rynchops niger
GCACGGCGGGCACCTTGGGAAGTGTAGGCAGCTCCGCACCCCCCTTCCCCGCGGACTACATCCCCCTCCGTGACTTGCTGCGGCCGGGGCGAGGGGGAGGGGGGAGGCTCCGGCCCCGCCGCTTCTGCGGGCAGAGGTGTTGCTGTCCCCACAATCCCCCGCCCGCTCTCACCTCCTTGCCCGCCAGCTCCCCATCCAGCGCCCCGATGCTCGGTGGGCGAGGGCTTCCTCTGCATTTCCCTGCCCTACTTGTAGGCTGCCCGAGCACAGGTGTCTTAGCATGTTCCCCCCCCACGAGAAAAAGGCCCGGGGGATGAGGATGTTTGCGTTGTGCTTCGGCTCCAGGTAGCGCTGCGCCGCGCAGATGTTTGGCAGCAAGTCTGATTGTTCGGGAGGGGCAGGTGGTGCTTTCGGGAGCAGGTGGACTCTCACCGATCCTTCGTATTTGAGAATACAAGGACACACAATGTTTTATTAAAGCCAGCTTCTTCAGTATTCCATCATTCTGAAAATCTACTATAGCTCTTGAAGAAATAATGTTTTAAAAAAAAAACAAAACCAAAGCATCTGTTTAACAAACCCAGGAGGAGACAGCTGTAGTTACATAAGCTGTGTTGCACTGCTCCTCTGATGCCGACTTCGGACCAGGTTTGTGGCAGCTCGGAATTACAGTAACAGTATGAAGAAATAGGGATGTGCAGGCTTGCTTTACATTTACATAAGTGTCCTTGTTATGCTCTTTTCCGCCAACAGTTATCTAAAAGTTAAAACTTAACCAACAGTCAACCATAAAAACCCACGCAACTTTCCCATCCTACACCGGTAGCTGAAGTGAGATGAGCTCTGTAGCAGTGCTTACGTGTCATGATTTGATAGGGAACCGTGATCCTTGGTTCTGTGTAGTACAGCAGTACCGTAATACGGCTGTCCTGTCATTCGGCTGACACAAATTGAGAGCCCCTGGAGGTAATTGCTGCTGTTGGGAAGAATGTGGACGTGCACTCAGAGGAGCCGTAGAGGATCAGACAATCCAACCCAGTTTTCCATTCACAACCAGCAGCAGCAGCGGTTATCCTGAGACAGATGTGTGTTCTTCATATTGAAGAACTTTCCATGGATTTTCTTCCATTATCTTGCCTGGTTGTTGTTTGAAGCCATGCACTCTTCAAGCAACTACAGCATCCTGTGCAAAGGATTTCACAGCTGAACTATGTGTGGTGCGAAGAACTATCTGCTCTTGTTTCAGTCTTGCTATTTGCTATCTTTATTTGATGCCTGCTTATTCTTGTAGTAGAAGAGATAGCAAACATATTCCCTATTCACTTTCTCTGTGTCACTCGTGAATTTATGCTGCTCTATCAGATTCCACCCTTCACTCCTACTCTACTTAGTCATTCTTTAAAACTGGCAACTTGTAACTTCAGTACCAAGCTGCTCTCTGTTGATTTCTGTCATTTGTTTTGGAGTTGCATTAACATCGTGTTTTCCTCAGCGCTTTTATTACCTGGTTTTTCATCCTGCAATCTTCTACCACTCATTTCCCACTGAAAGCTCTCCTGAGCTGCCCAGCTGTACTGAAGGATGCCTGCTGAGTTGCAGTTGGCCCTTGTAGGACTTCATTAAGATGCAGATGATGCATGAATATCCATGTGTGTATGTATGCCACGTATCACACTAGGAAAAACGCGTATAGCATCTCAGTTGTGGCTATGCAGCAACATCCATCTTGTCTGTTCTGCATTCATGGGAATGAGATCTGGCTTCCAGCATCACTGCAATTTGTGTTTTTAATCACAAAATATCTTTGCATATAATAACCATCATGAGTTCAGCAGAATCTTTGAGTGATGCTAGTAAGCCTGTGGCTATGCAGAAGTGCTGCTTTAAAAGCCAGATTAGACATAACTTGTATTGAAGGTGGTGGGTGTGCAATCCATGCTGGATGTAATGAAGAGGAAACTCCCTTGGGCTTTAAGGCTGCTAAAAGACAGTTTGACCCTTCTGCTGGGCAGCAGTGCAGAAGCAGACTGCACACTAAAGCCTTTGCTTATTCATTGCAGTGAGAACCCCAGGGCTACAAGAGAACTTTGGAAGTTCTCTCCACCAGTCAGTGAAACAAGTGAAAGGTCCAGGTTACTACACAAATGCTCAAAGTGCCTACATGGTGCCAGACTTTAGGGAACACTGTGAGAAATAGGTCATGGACTTCAACATTTTCCTTGTTCAGAGCAAGCTTTATAAGGAGACCCCATAGCCCAATGGAAAAGTCATGTTCTGGCACTGGTAAGACCCCAACCAATGAATCAGGGAGTAATTACCACTTTCGAGGCCTACTGCCTAGAAGAGACCTTCTCTAAGTTTATCCAGGAGACAACAGGTAAGGAAAAGCCCTGCCTGAATGACGTTTGGAGATAGTTTAATATCATGGATGACATAGATAACATTAGCATTACTTGGGAAGAGGTCACGATTCTGTGCAAGAGTGGTCTATGGCAAAAATAGTCATCAGAGTTTATTATGAACCCTGTTGGATTTGATGTTATCCTTTCCTTCCAGAAAGACCCTTTTGCTAAGGAAGTTGCTTTTGAAAGGGTTGATAGCAAAAGTGTGGTAGAATTGTTAGCTTCACAGTCAACGTGAAACCATCCAGAAAGAGCTGGCAAGAAGGTTTACACTAAAGGATTTACACTGAGCATCCAGTGTCATAGACAAAACATCCAGGACAATGATCCATCCTGAGGATGGGCAGATACACTCCTCAGAGCAATGTAAGATTCAGTCTTGTGTTACCAATCCAAATCTCAGGCTAGTAGGCAGTCATCTCTTGATTTTAATTTTTAAAAGCAATCAGCTTGTCCAGCCACTGCAAAGAAGGCTCAAAATGCAGCCTGTAAACTGTCAGCACTTTGCACCACTTCTGTCATTACTGGAAATTGAATTGGCCCTTGGCAATCTTGATGATCCTGCTTCTTCCTCCACAACCTCAATGTCATTCTGAAGTCTTTTTAGAGCATCATTATTTTTTGGAAGAGCTTAGAAAACTCTATGCAAGGCAAAAAAGTTTACTTTTTAGTATACAAATGCTTTCTAATATTTCTCCACTAATGTTATTTGGACAGTGTTACGGAAGAACTTATATTGCGTTTTACTGTCCCTGTGTATTTAAACTGTACATGTTTCTTATGTACATTCATGCATCTCGCTCTATTACATTAGCTGTATCGGGAAAAAAGAAACCCTTCACTATCTATTGAATTCCTAACCATCCCAGTTATCAGAAATGCATCCTCATCAAGTAAGGGAATATATCGTCATGTATCTTCCCTCGACAAGTAAGGGAATATGGCTTCATGTAAAGGAAGAAAGAGTGAGTACTCTAAATGTAAACCAAAATAGAACAATCAATACAGCTTATATTCATTAACAGATATTAGCATTACAGTTGACTGTGTGCTTCTATATGTTAAGTATACTGCAGACTTAATGGACTGACAAAATATAAATTCTTGCAGAAGCTGGTCTAGCTCAAGCAGACAGAAAGTTGTTTGGTTTTTTCCCCCTGTCTATTTAAGTGAACTTAACCACATCAAAAAGTATTTCCCTTTCTCATTTTTTTTCCTTTTATTATCTTCAAAATTCAGGGAATCCAATTGGGGTAATATTCAATTAATAATACTGGTATTTTAAAATTCAGTTTCACGGAAATGTTGTCATACGATATTTTTATTTAGTCCTTTTCTTGGAAAGGTCCAGCTGAAGCAAGAAAAAAAGGATTGTTTCTAATATTTCTGAACTTCACAACAATGGGGAGGCCATGGGCTTCCAGCACAATAAAATTATTGCTTTTATTTGATTTTTTGTCTGCAAAGCTTTTTAGGTCATTGCCAATTGAGTATGAAAGGGGTCATATTTTAAGAGTATCTCAGTGATGGTGGGTCCAGCAAGAGGGTGAGGAACTAGAACTTCTGCACTGGGAATGAAGCAGAACCTTTGTTTCTTCAGGAAAAAAAAAAAAAAACAAAAAAAACCCAACAAACTTGGGAAAAAAAACATCATCTAGCTACCTGACAGGAGTGATTTACCTGCTAGTCCAGAATATAGAAGACCACAAATTCAAGTAGCTATTTAACCTGATGAAGTTGGCTCTTGGCTTCATGCTCAAAGCTGACACAGTATCACAAGACATTCGGGTCAAATAGCATAGGTCAATAAGTTTTGGAGTGAAACTTAAAAGATCAACTAGTCAGTTTCTCACAGCTATACCATTAGTTGTTCAAATCCTTCTAAAAATTTCCTAAATGGATAGCTAATGAAAAAAAAAAATCATAAAAAACACACATAAATTAGGTATCCTTTTGTAAATCCTAATGTGCATCTCTGTATTTCATGCCTTAAATTCTCTTAGGTAGTCCTGAAAGCTGAGCTTAAGCTCCTAAGAAACTTTGGAATTTCTTTACTTTTTAACCTGAAATCTAATTATTAGGCTCATATTCACTCCAAGATGCTGTCTTTTGACAACTTCTTCTGGAAGACAACAAGTAATCTTACAGTTTATAGTAATTTATTTCAAAGTGATTATGTTTTAAATGACAAATTATTCCTCAAATGTGTTCTATCAATTTCCAGAAGGGTCTCATTTTCCCATTACTTCAAAAATAGCAATTCTTTTGTATCACAGAAGACTAGAATCCTGTCATGACCCTTCTTTTGCTTTTTACCGACTCTCTTTTGTGTGAAGAAACCTCCCTAAACATCTGTGTGCTAAAAACATTTGGTTTTTTTTTTTTTGTGTTTTTTTTTTTTTTTTTTTTTTTTTTTTTTTTTTTTGTTATATGCCTCTCAGGAATTCAGGGCTGGACTACTTTGCCTGGGTTACAGTCCTGTAACTAGACCTGAACTAGTCTAATTTTCTGTCTAATCCCAAATCTAAATTATGACTTCTCTGACATTAAAGCTACTCTATCAGGGAATTACTGGTTCTGGGACAGCTGCTAAAAGAAGCCACAGTTGTGTTTGTATCCTGTTTGTGCCTGTGACAGTAGTAACTTCTCTACCACCTTGCTGTGTTTGTTGTATCCATACGGCATTGGTAGGAAATAAAATACCAGCCAAGTCTGAAGTTTCAGAAGAATAACAGGCTGGGATCTTAAAATGAGATTCTGGGTATGGAAATAAATTGCCAACTATTCACTGAGCCAGAAGTACACGTGTTTATAAATAATGAATTAGCGTGAAGCAGCTGTAATGAAATAATAACGTAGCACTATATTGAGATGTCTGCATCGCACTGTCAAGATTTCTGTAACAACTTTTATGCCAAGCTCCTTTCACACCGTGTGCAGAATATAAATACTGCATCAGCAGTTATAACTTAGACCTCAATTACCCATTACAAACCTAAATGCATTATGATCAGGAGGTCAAATAAAACACACAGGCAAACTTTGAAAACAGAGAGAATGAAATAACATCAAAGGGAACAATGGCTGAGGATGAAAGAAATCTTTGTTACAGTGAGACAATCAAGGGCTGTTCTCTCATGTCAGCAGTCAGCTGTTGGAAAGTCAGTCAGAACAAATAAATTTTAATGTTGCAGACTGCTACATATAACAGGAAGTCTAGCAGGTAATGATTAGCATCAATATATAATTTATACAGAGGAATGACAACCACGCAGGTTACAGCAATGAAATGCGCAGAAACACAAATGCAAAGGACAGTCTGGGGAAGAGCCAAGACAAAGCATGAATAATATAAAAGTCACTACACTTGCAAAAATATTGGCAAAAATCTCATTTTAATTTGAGAACAGCAGACGAAGCTTGCAAGGATTTCAGTTCAATGTTATGCAGTTTGTGTAGCCAGTGATATCAGTACTCCACACTGTAAACATGTAAATAATGTTGTGCTTTCTGTAGTAAACAAGCAAGGACTATAATACTGTCCCCTTTGTGCCTGTTGCGGAGAAGTTAATGCTTATTCAGCATATTGTGATCTCTTGCAAATGTGACTCCTTGGAAAATTGCTCTTTATGTGAAGCTACATTATCTCGCTTCAAGTAGATGACACTACAATCCATTGGCTCCAAGTCAGTTTAACTCTGTTTTGCAGTTCAGGCTGATGTATGCTGATTTCCTGGTGCTTATCCTACATTGCATCTCTAACACTGTTCTTACGTTAAAAAAAAAAAAAACCAAACCAAAACCAGTATCATGCTAGCAGAATTGAGACTCTTCCCGGGTGATAAAATTCTCACATAGCTCCATCTGTAAGCGAGGCTTTGCCTGGTAAGATGCATGACGGTTTTACACTCTGCCAGGGAATGTACCTGGCCTTGAAGACATCAGTGCCTAGAAAAATGCAGCTGTGACTGAATGCTTCTGTGTCCCCAGCTGCATCAAAGCTGTCTCATACAATCAGGATTGCTTTCCAGGCTTACTGATACACGGTGAAGGTCCCAGTCTGTATGTAATGGCTTGGGCCAAGCCTCAGATAACTTGAAGGTTTGGGGTGAGGTTTGTGGATAACATATGCACAGATGTCAACTAGAAAATAAGGAGGAATGGAAACAATATTTTTTTTCAAACATGGGAAAAAATGGAAAAATATTACTGAATATAATGAATGGATATGATGAATACTGTACATTTCATGGAGTGAGCCCAGAATGTATTAATGCTTATTATAATTTTTCTTTTTAGTTGCATACTCTCAAGCATATTAAGAATCGTTTTATAGCATTCCCCTACACATTCACACCTTAACATCATTACTGTCTGTGATGGCAAGTGAAAGTATATTTCAGTTAATCAATAGTCCATAAATGAAATTGTAAGGTGGCTCAAAGACCAAAATTTAAATTGGAGTTAAATCTAGAGTTCTGACAATTTTCAGATCCATATTGACAAAAACTCCACATATTTCTCAAGACTGTTGATTGCACTGTACCTTTTAAAGACTTTATTCTTCATCTAGGACATATTGCATCAAGCATGCCGAGGCTGGGTACTTAAGAAGCAGGAAGTGTTGTGCTTGTTATGTTTATTACCATCTTTTTATATACTTAGTTGTGGTGTCTGTGGCCAAGTGAAGTTGTAACTTGGATCTACAGATAAAGCTGCAAAAAATGGACACCATATTGCACACGTGAGCCCTTCTTCAGGTCTCAACTAGAGGGCAGAAGTAATTGGGAAAAATCTCAGTTACTTTGCTAGTTTTACATGGATGCAGACTTTTACAGTTATTTGTTAAACTCAAAATTATCAATATAGGATTTTCTATACTGTAGACATTTTGGTGGCTGGAGATGTTAATCCCAAACTATAAGAAGGTAGCATTTTGATGATCATTGGGAACATTGATCAAAGGGAAAACCCTCACGTGGCTTGCCTGTCACCAGCATTCATTCCGCTTTACACAGAAGCTACTGACACTAAACTCTGTTGTACCTCATAAACAGCACAGAGATTATAGGATGATAAATCATGATCCTATGATCATTTCTGGCCTGGTGGCTATCTATCATTTTGGGGCCTCCACGTATTCCTCCTGGCATGTTCTTCCAGAGAGCATCAGCAGATGCAAAAGTGAGCCATCATTTCCACCGAATCCATACTGAATATCTTTCCCCCACTTTGGATGCCAAAGTAAGTCAAACTTTACTTTCTCAATACCAAAACTAGCTCAGGAGATACCTGTATTCCATGTATATTCAAGCTCCCATAAATAGAGATCCCTCGCCCTGCATTATCTAGCACTAAGGCAGAATCACCAAGCGGATGGGTAAAATTTCAGTACAGAAAATTTACTGTTTCAGCGTACAGCTAAGGATTGTAAGTGCTTTTCTGTTGAATGTCTTTTTATCCATCCCAGAAATGCTTTAGCACCCCAGTAAAAAAAACCCAGAGTGTGAATATGTATATAGAAATACAAAAATATATTTCAAATAGTATACATTTATGCAAATCCTTAGAAGGGATAAGGAAATGAAGCAGAACTAAATATTCATTGCTGCTGCTTCTCCACCTTCTTTCTTAAAATCATGGAGCCACATGATTTGTCTCCTCACACTAAACAGTTTCAGATATACTGACATAGTTTTCTCTGTTTTAAAAGCTAGCAGGAAAATTGCACCAGAAATTTCACTCAGGAAAAAACCTTGACTAGTGCCCTTTTCAGAATGCCTAGAAAGGAAAACAAAAGATTTCTCACAAGGAAAAGAGATACCAAATTCATTCAAGCAGCAAGATAAATAATCTCAAATCAATGTATCGTTACATAAGTATTTCCTGGCTATCTATAAGAAGGTTAGAAATCTTTCCCTAAGAATATACTCTTATTTCTACCTGCAAACTTCAAGCAGCTGGAAAAAGTTAGCCTTTAATGAAAAATCAATTCACCTGATTATAAAAGGAGGTACCCATTTTCTTTTCAATTATCTGCAATGCTGTAAAAGGTGGGTTGTTAGCCTGAGGAGGGTAAAAAATAATTTTTTTAAAAAAGCAGGTATTCTGTGGGAGTTTAAGTATAAATTGAATTGTACGTAGACCTTTTTTTCCTCTTTTTAATAGCTGGAGGTTTGTGGAAGAATGTATTGTTGCTTCCATATCAACATGTGTTACCTAAATTTTTAAGGTCTTGTTTACAAGGTGGTTTGTTAATCCCAGTAGAAAAGAGAAGATATAAGCAAATCAATTTCACTTTCAAAATTAAAAAAAAAAAAATAGGGAAAGCTTATTCTCTATACTGGGGTTTGTGAATGTAAGCTCTCTGAATGTTTTTGATTTGTGGCCAATGGAGAAGTAAAAGCTTTCTGTGTTATGTGTGGCTCAAAAGTTTGTGCCTAATTAGGGGAGGCTGTTATCACTGTGGGGCAGAAAATAAATCCTGGTGACCCAGAGAGTAATGGAAGGAGGTGATTAATCTTCAAAGTGGTAAGTGCTAATAATAAGTTTTTATTACAAGATGATGAAAGTGTTTTAGAAGGTTTCTCTTTCTCTAGTATGTGGAGGCCTATGGTCCATATCATGGCTGAGACAGAACAGGGAATCCCATCACAATCTTCCTGCCTGCTGTGATTTGGATATGACCCCAAATCGTTTCCTTGGTAGAAGCATGTTGGCTATTTGGCCCATGGCCAAAAATGTTCTCAAGTGAGCAATGGTGGTTCTTGGGAGTTGCTAAACTTAGGAGGAAGCTTTGTCAGGTGTGCACCATGTTATGGCTTGTTGGTGACAAATAACAAGCTCAGCAACATGTATTATTAACACTTGGTAGTTGTAAGTAAAACTAGCTATTATTTAGTGAGCTGGGTAAATATCTTAGGAACTATTTAAGTGGTGTAACAGCTGGATGTTTTGACTCAGCATTTTCCTGCAGACTACAAGGCGACGGCATTTCCGTACAGATGGACGGGAGTATATTTTTCTTTTTGTGTTTTCTGTTTTTCCTTTCTGAACCAGGCTGTGGAGCTGGGGTGGTGTTTTCGAGACCTGGGGGAAGTAAAGATATCTGGGTTCCAACCAGGCAGATGAAAAGATGACAGGACTCCAGGAAGAAACACTGTAACTCTTTAGCTAACTCTATATGCAGTTACTGGGGAGAGATAACATGCTAATCAAAAGGAAACATAGGGCTAAACCTATTTCTGTGGAAGTCGTGTAAGCCTATTGTGAAGATGATAATGCAACTAATATCCGTGCATGCTGCTAATCCTGCTAAAATTAATGTAATTATTTAGTTAAGTTTGCTAAGTAAATGGTTGCCACTGAGTTCACACTTCAAGACGTACAGGTTTCACATCTAAGTGCTCTGTTGGTATTTGTCTGTGAAGTTTGTAGTCCAGATTGCATTACACGCGTTTTTTAAGTGAGTATACCTTAATCACTAGATGAAATCGGAACCAATAGAGACTAATTTAGCCAAGAAGGCAGCATCTTGTGTGATTCTAAATTTGTCATGTCAGCTGTAAATAGCAAAGAATGCTAATTTCAGCAAACACGAAACAAAGAGGATCTTTTAATGATAAGGTTCAGCAAGGGGAAATAAGCTTTATCATGTTTAGTGGACTGGAGATGAAAGAGATCAGACAGTAATTTAGTAAAGTGGATAAGAAGACACCTTCTTGCCTAAATCTGGTATTTGCTATCAGTTATCATTAAATAGTCAAACGAGTTACATTTCAATGTGCTTACATGTTCAAGTTAGTTCCTTTGGCAGCAGACTATTCCTTCACAGGTATGTTCCCAGCTGTGGTGGAACAACAGTTATAATGGAAGGTATAACTTGGCCTTAATATTAAAATGTGTTGTTTTTCCTAAAACAAGTTGCCGTGGTGAAAAGCAGTCAGACAAACATGCAGCTGCAGAAGGGCTGACAAACAGGATGATGAAAAGCAATGCCAGAGAGAGACAATTAGAGGAAGTGTCCTGCTTCAACACGCAATGTCCTCCTCGGCCTCCTGGCAGCTTCTTTTAATAATCCTGAAAAGATCAGGGACAACCCAACATAAATAGGGCCTTCAAGTCTTCATGTGTTTTTAATAGTTAAAGGAGAAGTATTCTCAAGTCTATTTTTTAGCATAAGAAAATCTGAACAGGTAGCACAATTTCTAGTGATTAAAATGTAATATAAGCAATGCGATTACTAATACGGAAACTACTCTGTGCTCCCTTTTTGTTTTTCCTGTTTGCTACAATACATTGGTCTCGAGCTCTTTCATGAGAGCAGCTGTTCATCTCTTCAATGAGGTTATTCACTTACTCTGCTGTAATGCGGATTGGTAGTGTTTGAATAAAATAGGAAGCCCTCGGTTGACTTTTGATGTCATAACCCTGAAGCCGAAAACTTTGTTTTCCGTGTTTCCATTTAAACTGCATGTCAATACACACCTCCAAGAATTGAGCACTGTGCATGGCATGATGAAATACACTGTGGAGTAAAATCGTAGAGGAAGCCGGAGATTCCTGATGTAGTTGAAGGTGTCCCTGCTCATTGCAGGGGTGGGTGGACTAGATGAACTTTTTAAAGGTCCCTTCCAACCCAAACAATGTTATGATTCTAAGCAGGTATTGAAAATGGAGTTAAGGAGCCTGGAGTTCAGTTGTTGCTATTTTGTTAATTGTTTCCTTAAGTGAGTTGCATCTCTCCTAATTTCACTTCTCCAAAATAAAAATTGTTTGTATTTTTTTAGGTTTTAGGAACACACTAATCAGTGGTAGATTCTAAAATGATTGGGCTGTAGAAATAGAGGATAGAAGATTGGTATTCAGTAGGAAAAATATAGGGTTAGATTATTTTTTNGTTTTCAGTAATGGAAGAGATTATCTATTTATATCTTCAGATGCCCCCCCCCCCCCCCCCCTTTTTTTTTTTGCAAAACTACCTTGTGTACACATGAAAGAAGAGGTGATAGGAATACCAGTGAAGAACTGAGGTTATAAAATGTAACCAAAGATTATCCTTAAATCTACAAATAAAAAAGTGACGAAAAGCCTTAGACATTTATGAAACTCATAGAAAACGAGTCAGTAAAATGGTGACAGAAATATGGTATTTTGTGCTGTTGGCATACCTACTACATAAATTAATTAAACCTGAAGTGGCATGCTTTGTGTACTGCGTTATAGTGCGATATCAAATTAATTCCAGTGGGAGGAGAGCCCTGTGGGATGATTAGTTAGTTGTGATTTATACAATTACTTGAATACCTTCCAACTTCATAATGTCTGGAACTATAGAGAGTTCCCAAGCATACTGCAGGAACAGATTGGCCGATCAGTGTGAAGCAGCATTTATAATTCACGTTAACGTGGTGTGACAGGGATGAAGTAAGGTAAATGAGAGTATGATTTGTAATTAATATCTAGTTTATAAAGTCTAAAACCAACTTTTAAGTGCGTGTTCCTTGAGGCAGATTAGCAGAAGTCATAACTAAGGTCTTTCAGGCATCTCAAAAGTAACTTTTTTCTATTCCCCTTGGCAAGAGCTGTAGGAGGGCAGCAGTGCTGTGCAGGACAACCTCAAACCACCTTCTCCAGGTGCTGCCCAGTCCCACAGGCTCTCTCTGACTGTTTGATGTGTCTCAGGACAACACACTCCCTGCCAACACACACGAGCACAACTAGTCAATGGCCTGGTACCTCAAATGTTAGGATGTTGCCAACTAGAGATGTCTGAGATAACAGACACTGTTGGGGTGGACACTGTTTGTTCTGTTCTTGTGTAGTGCCTGCTGCAGTGCAGCCCACAATGATGGCATGTGGGGTACTCAGTGCTTACCTACAAGAGTAGTATAACTGTGACTAACCGTTTGTGAAATTTTCAGTATGGTAAGGACAAAGGGAATATAAAAACATCTCAAAGTGTAGAGGACAAAAAGCAAGCGGATTTGAAAGGGGATGGATTATTTCTAGTTTCTCTTTTGGATCACTTAGGATATGGCGCCTGGATCAATGATAAAGTCTTGTGACACAGAAAATATGCTCTGCGTGTACTCCACAACAGACTTGCCTAACTCCCAAAACTGATATTTAATGCTGCACAGCTGCATAGTGCATGATCTGCAAAACTCTACACTTCTGCAATTGAAACCCAAGAATATCAGAGAGAATTCACTGTAAAACAATTCTTCATCAGGCTTTTTGTAGCTGGAATGATAGTGAGAAACCTAATTCTATGATCAAAATCAAAAGGGCAACAAAGCGTGGTACTCCATCCGAAGGACGGTTTGTTACTTTGTCTGAACAATGCTTGCCTAGCACAATGGCCTGGATGTGTCCCATTGAGCCTTTTAGCCACTAATGCAAAATGCCAACGTGAATTATTGCTTTGGAAAGCAGGGGTGTGTGAATGAACCTTCCAGCACACTTGATAGATTTTTTTTTTTTTTTTTTGCTTTGCATAATGAACTTTAGTAGCTCAACTTCATGCTCCTGAATATTTCTTCTTTTTAAAAAAAAAAAAGTTTTTGAATTAACAGTATCAGTTAATAGACAACTTTTTGTACTTGCCACATCCAAGCTGGGCTGTGCAATCAACAGGAAAGATAAGAAGGTCAAACAGGAAGAGCTGTGCTGGAGTCAGTTTTGAGCAGAGCTGAGGAACGCACAGATCTGTCTGCTCTTTACTGGCCTGTTACAGTGAATCAGACTTGGAAAAGGTAGGAGAAGTCCTGCACTATATCTGCATGTTTGCCTTTTGCTTTATTTTAGGTACTTGTGGTCTGGTATTTGACCGCAGGTTTACTGTCAAGGTGTTAGTACTGCAGAAACAGGGGTCATTTCAGACGTGTTCAATGCTTTGGTGTGTCCATAATGAAATGACTGGAAAAATATGTGTAAATGTGATCTGTCATGGTTATGAGGATGTGCTGGGAGTTCCTGTGGTGCTCTGTGTTCCCACTTCTCGGCAGTGTTGTGTGAGCTGAGCTGCTATTCAGTAACAAAAGTATTCCTCCTACTTTATTCTTCTGCATTAGCCGCTACAGGCCAAACTCTGTCAAATCTAGCACTCAAAATGAAGTATTGAGATTCACAGATGCCTTTTATAGTTTTCTAACAGTGATCTGATTTTTCTTTAAAGCACCCCTAGAGTTCATGCTTGTTTTTATTCAGCTATGAAATTGTATTTTAGTCTACAGTTTTCAATATCTAAGTTTGGAAATTTTGGACTTAGTGCTTTCAGAGCTGGATTGCAGGAGGAAAGTATATTTCAGTGTTACTGAGGTATGAAGAAAATTAATTGTAAGAAAGGGTTAAAATTTTTAAAGGAGTCTAATGCATCTTTTAAGCTTGCTAGGGCTTTTTTGTTTGTAGACCAACTACGAACAATGATACTGCTTGCAACATAGGTTACTAAGAAGTGCTAACTAACCTAAAGTTCAGTGATAAAGGAGTCAGTCTTCCATTTTTGGAGTACTAAGATTTCTAAGTCTGTTTACCCTGATTACAGATTTGCTTTACCTTTGTGTAATACATGGCAGCACTGGAGGAAAAAAAGTGCTAAGTGTTGCCTGTACAGTACATAGTATGGATTATTTTTTTTTTTTTTTAAATTCATGTCTGTGACAAAATTTCATAGAGATCAAGGCTGTGATTTGCTCTCTCTAAGGATAAAGTTTATAATGATCTTGGTTGTAAAGTATTTGTAGCCTAATACTGGAAATGTGAAACAAATAGGAGTTGAAACTGGGGAGAAGGAATAATAAAACTACTCTAGTGTCAGTTTGGGAAAATGACCTAGATTAATTTATGGCAGTAGTGTTGCAAGTGTTGTATGACATGTAGGATGTACAGGAGATGAAGCAGAGCAAAAGATCAGGGGCATGCGCACAGTCAGGTGTCCTGTAAATGAAGGCCATGCAGGTGTCACTAGCTGTCTTGCCTGGTTTGGAGCCCTGAATGCAACACTCCGCATGAGATGAGTAAAAAATTTTGGGGCTACCCGAGTTCTGTTGTCTTAGGTACAGCAGCAGAGGTTAGTAGTCTAGAGGCTTTAAACTTAGAAAAGTTGTCCCTGATCCACCAGGGGCTCAGGTGAGAAGCGGGAGAAACAAACAGGAGCTGGCACTCATTTTCTTTGGATGAGATAGGAATTGATGCAAAGAGGAGCAATGGCAGTAACCTTGTATTATCCTGGAGGTTTCCAATGTGTATAAATAATCCTCTTGGGATAAATGAATTCAACTTTACATTCAGCTGGCTATTTCTCCAGCACTTCTATGGCACTCCTGTACGACCGTAAATAATCTTTGTCTCATTTTCCATCTCTGTAAAACTACAATAATTATAGTTGTCACTGATGAGTTGAAGCTAGGAGTTAATAAGTTGTACTGAGCCTCCCAGAGGGAAGGTGATGAATGAAAGCGAAATATTGTATTGCATGCAGGTTTTAGCCAACTAGTTCAGAGAACTCATTTTTATATATTGAGTCCTATTCTCATACTTAGAAATACACCTTTAAAGAGAGAGCCAGATCCTGTTCAGTGGATGTTATTAGTTTTCTTCTTCAACCTCCTTTAATGGGGAGGAGTTGGGGGGAGAGAAAGTGTTCCTGTCATCCACAACTCCTCTTAAAACAACAACAAAATGTACGTGGGGGGAAAACACCCCCACTCAACCTGCATAGTTAGGGAAATGGAAAGAGTTAAGCTATATGTTTTTTCTTATGGTTAGCTGTGTTTTGAAAACAGATAAAAGCACTCGATGGAAAGGAAGCAGCAACAGAGGGAAAAGCATGATAATGGAATTGTTCTATTTAACTTCCAGTAGGAAAAAGAGTCTTATTTCCACCTTGTGTTCAGCAGCTGTTGAATCCAGACCTTTCCAGCCTGCCGTGCCCTGTGAGAAGGAAAGGGGGAGGTGGAGTGACCTTCTGAGCCTTGTTAAGGCTGGACAGGAGCTACCAATGGCTCTGTGCAGGGCAGCATGTCCAGGGAGCTCAGGCCATCAGGAGGGATGACACCAGTAAACCTGGTGGCACTCCTGTAGGAGCTGTTGAGCTGTCCTCCATCTGCATCTCATCTCCACTGCAAGTGCCTGCCTTAGAAAGTGAGACTCTCCCAGATCAGCAGGGAGTGTCACCTCTTGCCTGCATGGCTTTTGAATAGAGGATGGCTCCTGGTTTGGAAAAATGGGAAGATCATTAAGTTTTATGGCCAACACCCTGCACCAAATACAAATTTCTCGGTCAAGCCTCAAAAAGCATGAGAAAAAAATTTTGTCTAAATTATAAATAAAATGCACATAAATGTAGATTGTATGAACTGGTTATAGAAGACAAACTTATTTTAAAAGATGAGTGTTAGATCTTTAATCCATTTCTTCATCTTCTATTTGCTGCTATCAACAAATGGCTATTTGCTAGTAAGTATGATAGTAAACTAGCATTATATAGGTTTCTGAAAAGTCTCTAATGATGATAGTGACTCAAGCACTGAAGTTTAATGCTCTCTAAATCTGTTTTATAGTGGATGAATGTTTTTATCTGCTTGGGATGCTTATATGATAGTCAAAGGTGAACAGCAGAAGGACAGAGATGTGGTGCAAAGTTCTATGAAATCTTTGTCAATTGTGACCAAATTTGCATTACTTAAGATACATTTACATGCTAAAAAAACGTTCAAATGGGCCTAGGTAGACTGCTAAAATGTTTTTGAGATTTTAATTTTCATACTGTGTATCTTAGAAGGACGAAGAGAAAACATTGGTAAGACCACATATCATTTTTGCTTTTCTTTCACTCATTCTGATTTTTTTCCCTTGGCTTAGGCTCTGGGGTACTATGACTGAATCTTCTTAAACAGATCATATCCATTTTGATTAGTTCAGATGTTCTACTTGCTCTTGCAGCACCATGCCTTGTAGGTTCATTCACAGCCCTGTTTATGTGTTATGCTTATCGACACGTGTTGATGCAGACGACAGGAAAAGTTTAACCAATATCTCTTCAACTCAACTGAATGCTAAGAATTCAAGTCACAGGACACTTGTTTTCCTAAACTTTGAGGATTATATTTCTGCTTGTAGATAGGGGCTGAAGGAAAAAAAAAATATTCTGAACACTGAATTTCATTTTGGGAATTAAGGATAATCCTGATCTAAAAATAACTGGCTTTGGATTCACAGAAAAAAAAAGTAACTTAAAACACCTTTGGAATTTAATTATCCTTAATATCTTAATACTTACATCTTCATTAACAGGAGATACTAGTATTTATAAAATATATGCAAAAGAGTGTTTAATCCTTAAGTGTGAAAATTACAATGCATTACATATAATCCTTGTACAGTACTGAAAAGAATGGTGTTAGCTACTGTCGTTACTTTAAGGAAAAGATCAGCTATACAAATGGAAAAGCTTATCCCTACCAAAGTGAGTTTGGTCATTGGCAGGCCTTTATATTTAATCATTCTTAACTAGGTCATCAAGCCTGATAGGCTGTTTTTCAGGGAAGTTAGCAAGAGACACTAGGATCTGAAGTCAGAACTACAATGTTAACCAAATATATTAGTGGAAATACTGTTTTCTGAGAAAAGGCATCGAAATCACTTGTGTTTGAGATACTATCTGTGTTTTACAGGCATAAATGAGTTTATACACATAATTTCATATGGAGAATTGTGATGCTATACCGCAAAGCATCTTTTGAAAATCAGCCTCGCTGCTCTGATAGATACTTCTGAATAAATGGCAAAACGGGACAATGAAAACATTAAAACAATATCCAGCCTAGATTTCTTCATACTTCAGTAACTATTGCGCTTGTTGTAGATATGGTCATGATTTATTTCTCTGAGCTGGTCATACCACCTCTATATATACCTCATTAATTTTTTATAATTGCACTAACCTGCTTGTGTCTATATATAGTTTACCACTTATTCAAGTGCTCCATGGGCTAAAGGTCTCAATGACTGCAAAACAGAGTAAGAAAGTTGTGCAAACAGATCGCTGCTTTGTCCGGTGTACCTGCCCACCATGGCAGACAGCTAGGAGCTGTTGCTGCTGTTCACGTTGGTGCTCAGTTTGTTCAGCTTTAGGGATCTATAAGACGAAGCCTGGAGGGCAAGAAGTGTTGGAAGCCATATACGTGAGGAAGTAAGCCACAACAATGTGCTTTGGGATGCCCCGTTGCATGCTGAACAGAGAAGGGAGAAATTTCCAGACTGGTCTGAAGGCAGATTGTAAAGGTGAGCAGGCACTAGTCTGAGGTTTTGGCAGAGCAAAAGCAATCTTCCATCAACAGCTTCAGCTTTAACCAATATGTGCTGGAAAACAAATGAAAGAGGAAATTTCACAAAGATTACAAGTTTGTATACTCATAATAAAAGCAGCTTGTTAATGAGTATGGCTGGAATAAGATCAGAGGAATTTGGATTAAGTCCAAGTGACAGGACTGAAGCAAAATCTGTCCCATAGCTTTATGAAATCAATTAAAGAGGCATGTGAGAACCCACTGAGGAAAAAGGTCTAAACATCAGCAGGGCATGTGCTGGCTACAAGTCACATCCTTTGCGGATGCATTGGCTGATGATCTGCCTGCACTCTTCTGAAACTGAAGTAGCTTGTGCCCAAGAAATGGGATGGCAGGATGTCTCACATCACTGAGGGAGCAATGAAACTTGCAACTACTTGTGCTCTACTTCCATTTCTATTCCTTTTTCCTTATGTTTGTGCCAATAACAGTCTTGCTGCCAGACTCGGCCTCTAGCTTCAGTAGATCACTCTGCTGCTTTACTGCAAAGAAATCTTTAGATCCTTACACACTGATGTTCCTGCAGTGGGGGTTCCTGCAGAGGATTCATTCTTTATCTGGATTTATAAAAACCTTCCTGTTTGTTTGAATTAAGCATGCAGTACCCGTTCCATTCTCATCACCTCTAGAAAATGACGTTTTTCCCCTGCATTGCCTGTATTAATGTGAGTGATGCTATCCCTTGGAGGCTCTGTGTTAAAGCTGGCCAAGAATGAATAATTAGCAGTGGGCATGAGGACATTTCACTTCCGGCCTTGGATTGTTGCTATTAGTCAAATCTATTGCTTTGTTGCTAAAGCAGTGATTCCATCTAATTGCAGGAGCTTTTTCTGGGATGAATTTGGGTGTTACACAACAATGCCTCTCAAAGAAGTCTGAAGGAAATACATTAAAGTATATTACAATTAAAAATATAACTCCTGCAGGAGAGGGACAGCTCTTGAATACGTGCATGTATTATGAGACTTATTTCAAAATATATGATTGAATTTTCATTCAGATTGTTGATAATGTTAATTGCATCACGGTGAGGAATTGCAAATTATGGAGACGTCGGCGGCAGCAGGTAGCACGTCCATGCTCAGCGCTAATGCCATCATCCCTGGTCTAGAGGGAGAGCAAGACAAGAACTTGGAGAAAAAAGAAATGGAGCAGGGACAGTGGAGGTCTGACTGGAAATGTGAGGAGGCCCATGCTGTGATCGGTGCTGCCGGGGATGGAGATGGGATGGATGCGTTGCAAGAACAAATGGGTAAGACCTCAACCAACATAGACTGGTTGCTCTGCTCTTGACTTTCCTTTGTGTTTAAACTACTGTGTTCTTTAAATATTGCTTGCTGTGCACAGGGAGAGACTTTTCAAGTGATTTTCGGCTGAGTTTTTTTATAATATATCTACAAGTGTTAAATGTAACAAAGTGAGCGGGTATACTTCCTCCATGGCAATGCTGCATAAACTGGACTATTAAATGATCTGTATTGAAATTCAGTTTGGGCAGACAAATGAATTATCTATTAGTTAAGAAAAGCTAAGATGAAAATTATCATAACCCAAGAGACAGAATACTGAAACATAAATATTTCGTCTAGCACTTTTTGCTATAATATCTAAGATTCAGAAGCAAAGATGTATTAGTCTGCGTGTTTCTGCTTTAATAAAAATTCTTAGATTTCCATTTTTTTCAGCAAAAGCTGTAATACTATCTTTATTTTTCTGCAAATGAAAACATACTTCATGCAGTAAAAACATGCAAGTCAAACACTCTTTGGCTGGAACAGTGCTGTGCCGTAGGTGGCTGTCTTTCAAAACCAGCGGCCAGACTCTTGCTTTATATAGCCCTGAGAGCTTTCTGAATGTGGAAATACTTCAAGCGATCATGGAAAAACTATTTCATTTTAAATTGCATGTCCTATGGCTTAGAAAGGCAATGTCTTTCTGTTCACAACTGCAACTCTGCTGACATCAAAGAATACCAGGTAGAAGCATCCCAGGGCAGTATAGTTTCTCTTCAGCTTGCCAAGAAGTAAGTTATCCTGTTAATTAGGAATGGGGCACGGAGTTCATGTTAAGTCTTTGAATGTAATTATAGGACTTTAAACAACGTTTAAAATGTATTTATAGTAACTCTGATGCTTTTGCTCAAATTTAATAGCAAACTATTATTTATAATTAAACTCTCATGAGTAATAAAATGCTTGCTCATAGTTTTTGCTTTTTCCTAAAAGCCACAGAAATTAGGTTTAGTTTTTAAGTAAAATATTACATGCTGGATATTAATATCTCAATAAATGCCTTTCAAGGAAAGTCTATATCTGGTACTATTGAAATAATACTAATGGCAAATTCACATACCAAAACCACCTGCTAATTAATTGCCCTTATCAACTGTTAAATGATGGTCAAAGTGATAACATGTTGTCAAGAGTTTTGACAATTGCTGTTTGTATTTCTGACTAACACAGAAAAAGCAAAACTAGAACTAAGTCTGGTCCCAGAAGTTGTAGGGAACTTAAATTTATGATGTTCCTTAAATACTCAGGCTACACTGCTGTGAGCCTACTACCAAACTTAAATTTTAAAACAAATATCATTGAATCCAGATTAAAAACAAACAAACCCCAAACAAACACTCCCTTCTGCACCTGCCAACCAACAAACCAAAATCTAACAAAAACCGAGGTGCTTGAGAACTGAGATTTCTAATGTTAATATAGTCTAATAATTGGCCTCAAAGATGATGTTTTTCTGCCTTTTTTTCTGAAGCCAGAAAACTCTGTGTTTATGTATCCTTATTTATTTGTGTGACTTTGTTCATGCGACATTAACAGATGCACTTGAGGGAAGATGCACAAGACTAGAAAGAATTGTTTTTCAAGGGAAGAGATGCAGAGGAAAAATGTCTTAGGATACATGTAAATTGCCTCAGAATTTTTCTTTTAAAATTTAAAGAGCTATTTCTCCCACTCTTATTCTTAGAAATATCAAGCCTTGTCTTCACTGTTTTTTTTTTTTGCCCGGGGAACCTTGAGAAAATGGAATTGGTTGGAGTGGGTGTTTCTTCAGCATGAAAAATCTATCATTTCCAAAAGGTCTGGAAGAAATATGGGCCAAAAAAGAAAAAAGTAGATTATTATTAACATAAAATATAATTATTTTTTA
>VXBH01009110.1:13482-29897 GCA_013400035.1 Rynchops niger
CCCCCCACCCCCCAATCCCCAGGGCTGTCCCCACACACTCCGGGGGGGGCTTGTTTTTCAAGAGAAAACAAATTGCTATTTTGGGTGGGGTTTTGCCCCCACCCCAACACTCAAAGCCAGAAACCCACCTCGGAGTCTTGCTGAGGAAGCCTGAGTGGAATATGGATTTTTATTGTCGTTAGCCAGGAGAGCCAATTACTACTTTTGCTTTAGAGGTTGAGATGAGGAATCTCTTGTAAAAGTTACTCCTTGAGCCTTAAAAAAAAAAAAAAACAAAAAAAAACCCCAAACTAAGGCTCATTAACTTTAAAGAGTGGTTGTACTGGTAGGTGGACATGTAACGGGTTTATATGATGAATAAAAGCCGTTATTAAAACAAACGAGTGTGCACGTGTCGATGTTTTCACCACCACAGCTTCAGGTGATGCTGAAGATTGCCCGCCCATACCCGAAATATTTGCATTCTCTGTTTTCCAGAGCACAGTTTTCTGTGTATCCTTCAAACTGTGGGGGTTTTTTTGGGGGGAGTGTCAGTTTTCCTGTTGCTGATTAAAGCCTCCAAATTAAATATTTCTGTTTCGTAGACAGATGTTGGAAGAAATCCCAAACTTTCTTGGCAGCTGTAGAACTCCCGAGTTACGTGGCTGACGGACTCCTCTTCGTGCTTTATTGAAAAATATCTCCCACGGCCCGGCCCTACGATCAGAAATCGGCTGCGGGAGATGGTGTGGGTGCAGGAGCTGAATTATGCATGTGCTTGAGCAGCCCAAAATTGTGGCGTTTTAAGCGTGAATGGTAACAGGTATAGAGGGGAGGAGGGCACAGCCTGCCCGTGTCTAAAATTCAGGTGTTCTGTATGCGATACATTTTATTCCAGAGCTAAAATCATTTTCATAACTTCACTTGGCGGAGACAGAGTTCAAAAGTTGCAGAGAACGGGGAAAAAAAAATCCGGGAAATTTAATGTAATGGAGTTGTCATTCACTTTGCTTTTGGCCGCTTCTGGAGCGGGTTGCTTCGGCTGGGGGTTAGATAGAGCTCACTCTGTATTTCTGGGATTAACTCAATGATTTAATTCCTTTTTCAGTTACGTAGTCCGAAGTTCTTTCAGCAGGCTGCTGTAGTTAAATTCCAGTTTGACAAAAATTGTCCTTGAGCTATCAGACTTTGTGTCTCTCGCCTTGGGACAGCCTCGTGCCGCTCTTTTGCTGGCTGACTCCGCCGTTTTGCTTCGTTCCCTCTCTGATCCTTTCTCCGCCACTTATTTTTAGGAGCGCTTAGCAGACGATTAAAAATTACCGCGCGGTGAGTTTGATTGGAGAGATTCTTTTGAGTTTTCTTTTGGAAACGTGTGGGCTATCTCGGGCGCCCAGCCGGCAGGAGATGAGCCGCTCGGCGTTTGAGCAGTTAAGCTGAAATGCTTGAGCAAGAGGGTGAAACCGCAACGTGACGCAGCGCAGTCCTCCAAGCTTAGCTGGGGCTCGCTCCTGCTAATTGTAATTAAAGCTTGCAATTCAAAGGCTTTAAAGCCATGTTTACCTGGCAGAAGAATGGGGAAAATAAAAATCCGGTTTCTGTAGCATTCTCTGTTCCAACTTGCAGCTTCTAATTGTATCCTCATAGTTTTCATATTCTTTTTTTCCTACTCAGAACTGCATTGACAACCGCAGCTGTGCCTGGCAGTAGTTTAGGTACTAAGTGACCAGAAAATTGGACTTTTCAGCCTGCTTTTTTCTTTTTTTATCTTGCTCAAAGCCAGCTGTAATAACTTTAAGAGCTGTTCTCATTGAGGGGGAAACCAATCTGCAATCTCGCTAGGCGAAAAAATAGTTGTGCCTGTGTACTTATCTGCCCTCCATCAGCCTGGCCAGCTTTGCCGAATTCACGGCTTCATCCTCAAAAATAGCTGCAAGACAGAGGGATGCAACTTCTGCAGCAGAGTGAGGAGCACGGATCAAAAATAAAAGCTTCAAACTTCAGGTTTTTCATCCAGCTCGGTTGAAATTTGTTGCCCAAAGAGAAGTGATTTGATTTCCCTGCACCCTCCCCACCAAAATATTTAATGCCCGTTAGCTTAAACTAGAGCAATTGGTATTTAAAAAAAAAATAATAAAAAATCAAACTGGTGTCACAGCGTATTGGTACCCAGTACCCCTAGATGACGGTAAGGTGGCCATCTAATAAATTGGTTTTTAATTCCAGCGGATTTGTGAATTATTTTTTTCCGTTGTTAATAGAAGGGTGAATAAGGTGAGATTTTAATTTCTTTTTGCTTGCAGGTGTTCGGTTGTGCTAGAAGACTGGGGATTCTCAGTGATTTTTGTCAGCAGTGCAGAAACTTAAAAGAATCACTCCCAAATCTTAAATTCCATTTAAATAGTTTAAGTTTCGAAAATTCAGATATTTTCCGAGGTTGTAACTTCAGCAACTCATTTAAATGAGTGTTTTGATTCATCCTGAAGATGCTTTTCCTTGATAAGGCTCTGCCTTTCCCCTCCCTGGCTACGGAGCGGGCAAGTGTAGAGCTCCAGGGAGCTGCCTACAAGTTAACTTTCAGGAGTGTTTTTTAGGGCTGGACACATCACAATCCTTATTCCAAACGCAGCTTGAAGCCAGGAATCAGTTTTTCGTACGTCTCCTCCTCTGCGGCTGCTCGTGTCCCTGCGTTGCCCCAACCTCACTCATCCGGAGATGATGGAGGAACTATGAGGTGCAGTGAGCACATTTTGAGCACGTCGGTCGGGGAGAGGCGACTGTGTAATTTGAAATTCAGAAAGCTGCCAAACCATCGACTCGATTAGCGGAGAGGAGAGCGGGGAGAGAGTGGAGCCAGTCTCTCTTTGTTGGGAACCTGGGAAGCAGCTGCTGAATCCATCAGCTCAGGTGGATGCTGCCCTTCTAAACCTCATGGATTTCGAGCCAGTGTTGGCAAAGGGCAGGGACAGCAGCTTTGAGGTCCTTCTCGGCGCGGGGGGCTCGTGCTTTTGGGCTCCCCAACATCTCCAGCACTGGCCGTTGATGAGTAGCGGGAGAAAATTGGCGCCTGGGGAATGCCATAGCGGTGGGCTTCGTGGTGGGCCGGGGTGGAGAGGAGGGTGTGGAACCAGCAGGCTTCGAAAGCTGAGAGGAGGCGAAAGATGAGGGCTTGCCTTTTTATTGCAGTTATAAAGCAATTTTAGAAAAATCACATTTTTTTTTCCTTTCACTTCGGATTTAATAAACAAAAACCCCACCTCTTAGGAGGCTCCGTCTACTGGAATTGCTTGGGGTAAGGACACGCTCCTGTAGATTTTTTCCTTTTTTTTTTTTTNTTTTTTTTTTCTTTTTCGATACATGAACAGAAAATGGTGTAGCTTCACATTAGCTGAAGTAAATTGCATTGACATTTTTAGTAAGTAGTTTATGCCACATATGAAGTACTAATAGTAGACATTTTAAAGAAGATTTACTTGCACTGCTGTCATGTAGCAGCAGGTTCAGATTGCGGTAGTTAAGGCTGTGTCAGCAGTCGTGGCTTTCCGTGGTGTAAAACGGCTTCTGAAGGGTTTTGATTCATGGGTTTTAGATCACGCGGTGCAATATTATACATGTTTAACAGGTGGGTTGGTATTACATCCATTTATGAGTGATGTGGGGTATGATTTTTAGTATTCTTTAAAAGCAAGTAATGTCAAGGTGTGTGCGAGCTTGCTTGTCTGTCTTAAAAAGAGAAATTAGAAGTTTCTTCTTGTAACTTTTGCTTTACTATCTTATTCTGGGGCTGAATGTCTTACGCACGGTTTGGCCAGACCGAGTTCTCTCGATGTTGGACCCTCTCGAGAGTGTTTTGGGGCAAACCCCCGTGGGAGGCCAAGTGTCTGTGTGTGCTACGGGTGACCCAGTGCCCCCCAGGCAACTTGTGGGGGCACTTCTGGGAAGAACAAGTTCGATACTGGGCTCTGATTGAATTCAGATATTCCTTGGCTATTCTAGCTTCGAATGTCGGTGCATTTATTCTCTGGAAAGTGCTGGTGTGTAGCAGGCACTTCACCTTGTGAGTAATTGCTTTTAGGGTGAGATCTCGTTGAAACGCTTGAGCTCGCTTGCTCTATTTTTGGAATCGAAGGGAAGAAAGTTGCCATTTGAATGCTTTTATAATGACTCTGATTGTTTCAATTGTTACAAATCAATCACGCTTGTTTCTTCCATGGAACTACAGCACTTGCATGAGAAAGCAGCTGCCTTATTCGTGGAGTTTGGAGTCGTTATGAAGTATTTGGTTCACGCAGATTAATACAGGTTAATACGCAGCAAAGCTGTAGCTGCTGGTAGCGCGGTGCTTGGGGGGAGGCAGTGAGAAAGCTTGAAAAAATTAAGCAAAGAGGCCAGCATTTTGGTAGCAGGAGTTTGTTCTTCTGGATTACTTAAACCACCAGCACTCGCAATAATTTCCCTCCTTGGCTTGTTGAGACCCGAGTTCAGGATCGTGTGTTTGCCTATGACAGCTGGAGATGTTCTCAGCTTTGGGGGGGTGGCGGGGGGTGTGCTGCAGTGTCACAGCTGTTCTTGGGGGGGCTCTGGAGCCTGGATCTGGGCTTGGCGGGTGACTGAAGGAGAAGCCATTTCGACGGCAGGTAGAGCCTGAACTCTGATAAACAGCCCTTGGGTGCTTTTTGTCCTCTTCCCCTGCCCCGTTGGGATAACGGGCATCTACACAATGTTGGTTTTTTAAATAGAATCACAGAATCACAGAAAGGTTTGGGTTAGAAGGGACCTTAAAGGTCATCTAGTTCCATGGCATGGACAGGGACACCTCCCACCAGCCCAGGTGGCTCCAAGCCCCGTCCAACCTGACCTTGAACCCCTCCAGGGATGGGGCAGCCACAGCTTCTCTGGGCAACCTGGGCCAGGGGCTCACCGCCCTCACAGCCAAGAATTTCTTCCTGATATCTTGTCTAAATCTCCCCCCTTTCAGTTTGAAGCTGTTCCCCCTCATCCTATCAGTACGTGCCCTTGTAAAAATAGGTGTTTAATAGGTGCTCTGTCTTGTCATAATGGAAACTGGCGGCTTGAGTTTTGCTTCAGTGCTGCGGTGAGTTTGCTCTGCAACCGTAAGCAAGTCACCGGTTTGTCCCTGAGCACCAGCTGTAAGAAATTATTTAAAAACCCTACGCTCGGTCTTTGGGGACCTGTAGCCAACAGGGGTTGGGCACTTGCAGCAGCCTGACGTTGGCACCGATGTCTGTGCCCCCCCTGAAGATGAAGCTGAGAGCAGTGACTTCAGCTTTTCAGGCAAGCAGTGGTCTGCGAGCTTTGGTCTCTGTATTGTGTTCATTTTTGGTAATAGGAAACCGATGTTAAAATGTTCATTTGAATGTTGAAATTAAGCATTATATTTTTTTTTTTTCAATTTGTATCCTTCCTCTTGTGCTTGATCTGCCCATGACTTCCATGTCGTGAGCAAGGCTGGTGTGGCAGATGTTTCCCAACACAAAACTTTGTCTCTTCTTCTCTGGCCGCGCGCCTCGCGCTGCCCTTCCACGGCCTCTTGGCCACAGGTGGGCTCCTCATTTGCCCAGAGAATTGTTCCTTGTTATTGTTGCTGCATTTTCTTAAGTCCCTGAACAAGGTTTGGACTCCCCGTGCTCTCTTGAACGCTAGGATATTGGAAATACAGTGGGCATGAAACACTTCCTCAGCGATACATGGGAAGCTGCAGGTACCTCAGCAGGTGGAAGATCTGCCCTGTGGCACGAGCACGTTCCTTTTCGCATTCAAACCATCGGTACTGTCCACAGACGAGTAAAATGAGTCTGATTAAAACAAAATCCCTTTTCCTGACCTGCCTTCGTATTTTATTTCCTGTTAGACCTTCATGCAGGATGTACAGACCGTTTGTGTTCACAGAGATGAACAGATATTTCCATTTGAAGTACAGGAATTAAGGTAGCTTCCTAATAGAGCCAGGAACGAACCCAGGAATCTTCAAAAATGGGGATAAATCCTAATCCGTGGCATATATATGCTGCAGCGTCTGCCAAATGCAACGTCAGCCTCGCCGCTGTTGGGCAAATTTCGTGAATTATTGAATGCGGTGCAGCATTGAGTGGGTAGTGCTTGTGGCCTTGAACCCTTAGGTGGCCTTCGGGAGGCTGCGACCGATGTTCCTCAAGAGGACAGCGTGCAGAGACACCCACGCTCTTCGGGCGCTCTTCACCCCCGCCGTGGGATGTTGTCTCTGAGCACAGGTACCTGGGCTTCAGTTCTTTCCGAGTGATTCTTTCCCTCTCCCCCTCTCTAGGTACGGCTTCGTGGAGTTTGATGATCTGCGAGATGCGGATGATGCCGTTTATGAGCTCAACGGTAAAGATCTTTGTGGGGAGAGAGTGATCGTTGAGCATGCCAGAGGCCCACGTCGTGACAGCAGTTACGGTTCTGGACGCAGTAAGCACTAACATGCATTTGTATCCGTGACTTATTTTAAATAAAACATTTTTTATTTTTTTTTTTTAAAAAGTAATTTTAAAAGAAAATGATACGAAGTTGTGAATAGTGTTCTGTAACTGTAAATGTAACTGTTGATCTGAATATTTATTAACTTGTTTGTTGTATTAAACTATTTTAATTGATAAATTAATAAACACAGTTTCTTGTACCATTTTTATTATTATTATTATTATCATTTCGTTTAACTATTTGAATGGTTTATTTGCAATGTGATGTTTAACCCTAGACTTTAACAAAGACCTCAATGTTTTAATTAAAAGAGTCCTTTGAGGCTAAGATGACTGCCCGTTCCATTTGCTGACCTTGGGTTACCTTTCCATGAGTGGCTCTTTGACCTTTGTGGCCCTTGGCTGACCAAAAAAAAAAGGAAGCCATGTGACGACCGCAACCTTTTCCCATTAGACCTGGGTGGTGAGGACCCCAAGGGTTAGAGACAGATGAGATTAATCTGAAATAGGTGCCTGAAAAGCTTTATTCATGTCAGATATTCAGAAAACCTTTAAGTAAGTAACATTAGTCAACTGCCTTAATTCGGTTTCTTCTTGCAAACTGTTATTTTTAAAAATAACTTAAGCTTAATTGCATGTTAATTTTAGCCTAATCATAATTATGTGCGTTGTTTTAATTATGTGCGTGTAGTAAATTTTTTCTTTTTTTTAACGCTTTGGCTATTTGTAACGTTTTATACGAGGGGGATGTAATTTAGACTAGCGGGTGGGCGAATTTTGTTAACGTGTTTGCGATCATACGGGGCAGAAGAGTTTGCGTCGGGGATGTAGAGCGAGCCCTCCATTTCCCTAGTTGAAGTACTGCTGTCTGCTTGTCACCTCCTAAAGGTGGATATGGTTATAGAAGAAGCGGAAGAGATAAGTACGGTCCTCCTACCCGTACAGAATACAGATTGATTGTGGAAAATTTGTCAAGCCGCTGCAGTTGGCAAGATCTTAAGGTATGGGGCCCCTTTCTTTACCCTCTCTCTAGTAAAGAGCACAAAGGGTAAAATAAAAAAGTTAGCTTTCCGACAAGGAAAAATAGTATACGCCTGTGTTCTGGACTCCAGCTTGTTAATAAGTCTGTGTGCTCGTATGCATACAAGTACCTTTTGGAAGTTAATACACTCGTGAAGTCAATATGGAAGAGTATTTGCATATATATGAAACCATTAATGCCACGCTGGGGGTTGCACCTGCAGATTTGGTGTCACCAGACAGTGGGGAAAATAACTAGAACTTCATTCCTTAATACAAACCAACGTCACGTACAGCTGTGTGTTATCTCATCTTAAGCCTTGTCAAAACAGGCTTTTAATCGTGCCAGTGGTAGGGTTCGCTAGAGATGGAGGAGTTTGCCCTCCTCACTTTGGGTTTAACTCATCGACTTGTAAGGTGTTAGAGCTATTTGGAAACGATAGCATCGTTCCCGCACAGTCTCTGTGAAGAATTGCCACCCTGTGTAAAGCTGTTTTAAAGAGCGTTTCAGGGAAAGGATGAGCAGAATGAGCAATCGCACAAAACCTCTGCCAAAAGCTAGTATTTTCTCAAAGTACGAAGGAGTGGAAGGTGATCCTTGGCAGTGGGTAACACCGTGTAGCCCCCAGTACCTCCTCAGTACCTCCCAGTATCTTCATGCTGGAGGTGAAACGTTGACTCATGATTATCTGCATCGTGGATGGGGGGGCAGGACAGGGCGCAGAATTTCACTAGTACCTGCAAAAAGGTAGTGTTTCCTTACCAAACTTAGCAGCAATGGTTAAAAACACTTGTTCTTACAGGAACGCTGTCTTTTATGATCCTCTTTTAAGGATGTGTAAAATTTGTTCTAAACAAACTTTTGGCGTAGTAGAAACTGCTCTGTAATTGAATATGTAACACTAGTTCAGGTACGTACTGAGATTCTTCGAATGTCTTTTGTTGTTAATGCTTCACCCCGTCAATAGCTTGTCTTTGCTTCTGGTATTGAAAAGTGTAAGTAGAGCATGGCATGATTAATCCTCTAGCGGATGCATTGCTTTTTTTTGGGGGGGGGTGGGGGGTGGAATAGCTTTCACTTCAGTGTACTGACGATGTGAGCAGCTGGCTTGAAATCAGGCTGAACCGGAGCCGTGGGCCCCGTTTCCATTGCAGCCACAGTCCCCAGCGGCCGAACGGTGGCCCTGGCTGAGGGCTTGCTGGGAGCGGGGCGGAATGGCCCCCCCCCACCCCGATAAATAGAGGTGGTCAGTAACTGAGACAGAGGAGCCGGGAAGCATGAAGTGGTGAAAAAATTGAGCTTTTACGAGCGTGGGGGTCTCTTCCAGCAGAATGAGATGCGTTACCCAGGTGGAGGATGAAGGGACGTCTGCTTGCCTGTAGTCTCCTTGCCTCTTCGTATTCGACCTTTAAGTTTATCACCTTTCCCCACTTACTTTTGAAAACACGAGTTGGAGAGCGAGCGCTTTATTTCTTTAATCGCTTTTGTAATTTGAAACTTACCATAGTCCAGAGCGTATTTGATATTAAACGAGATGGGAGACCTTAAATTATCGTTTGGCTCAAAACTATCAACACCACCTTGGTTCTAATTACGCAAACTTTGTGAAATGGTGGCGTGTTCTTTGGCTTGCTCAAAAACCTTGGCGTTAGCCCTGCAACTGCTGTTTGGTTAAAACCCTTGCTGACGTGCCTGGGACTAGAAGAGGCCAAGGGAGCATCGTTGCAGGAACGAGCAGGGTCAGCCTGGAAGCCTGGCTCTGGATTCGAGGCAATGGTTATTCTGTCCTCTCCCTCTAGGATTATATGCGTCAGGCAGGGGAGGTGACATATGCAGATGCACACAAAGGAAGGAAAAATGAAGGTGTGATTGAGTTCAAATCCTATTCTGACATGAAAAGAGCCCTTGAAAAGCTGGACGGGACAGAAGTAAATGGCAGAAAGATTAGATTAGTGGAAGACAGACCTGGATCGAGACGGCGCCGCTCTTACTCCAGAAGCCGAAGCCATTCGAGGTATGTCTCTCAAATGTAGCTCAGGCTGAATCTAGCCGCAATTACGTGAATATACAGCAGGTTCCAAAACCCCTTGGGAATAGTTCAGAGTTCTCAATAAATCAAAGTTTTGAGAATTTATTAGTTACCTGGAAGTAACCAAGGGAAATGAGGTGTATTCTTTGGTGGAGGTGGTATGTGCTAGCTGAACCCGGAGCGTGCTGCTGTTCTTCCCCGACTGCGTCGAGCCCGGAGTCCTTGCTGTCCTGCAGGAGCCGGCTGCAAGGCAGGTGGAGCTGCTCCTACAGAATGAAACAGAAGGTGCTTTTAAGGCTTTGGCTCCGAACACTGTGTTCTGCTATACCCACCAGGACTAGCAGTTCTTTCCCAGCTTGGAAACCCCCACCCATTCCCCATTTCTTAGAGATTTGCTGCTTTTGTTGTATGATGGAGAGAGCTGCTTCAACGCGCAACACCCAGTACCTTCCCCTTTCCATTCTGGGGTAGAACTTGTTGTTGCAAGAAAGTTCAGGCAAACTTCTACTGCTCGCAGAGCAGCTTGCTTATGGAATCAAAGCCTGACGTCAAAGCTTTATCCTGGTGTCTCACTGTATTCAAACTCTGACTCGATTGCGAAAGGGATTCTCGCTTCCTTGTCCTGAATAAGGCTGCGTATTTTCTTCCGGATGAGGAACCTTGCTCACCTCCAGACACGGCAGCAGGGGATGAGCAGTGGGAGAAGGGTTCTCTGTAACTTTATTGTGTAGCGCTCTCACCATTCAGCTGCTTGAAAGGTGCTTTAATACTACGGGGTTTTACCCACAGGGGACCAGGGGATCGCAAGCTCTCCGTGGGGTCATGCTAACATTAACCTGCTTGATTTTGTTCCAGGTCTCGCTCTCGAAGCAGACATTCTCATAAGAGCAGGAGCCGCAGTGCCAGTAGTAGTCGCTCCAAGAGTAGATCAAGATCCAGGTATGTCTTTGTGCTGGAAGAAACGGGGGCTTACCCATTAAAATGAGAAGCATCATCCTCAATTTGCAGTAGGAACACAGTTTGTTTTTCTTTTCCCTACCATGTTATGCACACTATTTAAGCGCTAGTCAAATCCAAGCCGCGCTAAAGTGGAGCTGTCTGTTGCCTTTGCGCTTTCAGGTCTGTGTCCCGTTCCAGAAGCAAGAGCCGTAGTCGAAGCAAGAGCCGTAGCAGAGGCCAAAAAGAGAAAAGCAGGACTCCAAGTAAAGAGGATAAAAGTAGGAGCCGCAGCAGGAGCGCAGAGAAATCCCGAAACAAAAGTAAAGATAAATCTGAGGGCGCTCTCCATAACAGCGATGAGAAAGCAAAGAGCAGGAGCCGCAGCAAGGAAAAAAGTAGGAGCAGGAGTGGGAGTAAGGACAGGGGAGAGACGAGGGAGAGCATGAGGAGTCGGAGCAAGGAGAAGAGTAGAAGCAAAGACAGGGAGAAGAGCATTAGCAAGGCTAGGAGCAGGAGCAAGAGCAGGGATGAGAGCAGGAGCAGGAGCCGCAGTAAGGATAAAAGGAAAAGTAGGAAGAGAAGCAGGGATGAGAGCAGGAGTAGAAGCAGGAGCCGCAGCAAAAGCGAGAAAAGCAAGAGGCGCAGCAAGCGAGACAGCAAACCGAGTAGCAAGAAGAAAAGGAAGGACAGCCACGAGCGGTCCAGGTCAGCCTCCAAAGACAAGGAGCACCTGAAATCAGATTCTGACAAAAAGGAGGCAAAAGGTGAGAGCGAGGATGCAGCCGCGCGGCGGGTGTCTCGCTCCAGGTCTAGGTCCATTTCCAAGTCAAAACCAAATGTCAAATCAGATTCTCGTTCCAGGTCTAAATCCGTTTCGAAGCCTAGGTCCCGGTCCAAGTCTAGGTCTAGGTCTGCCTCTAGGTCACACTCCCGATCGCGGTCAAGGTCTCGCTCCAGATCCTAACCTTGCTGCAACCACACTTGGAACAGACCCAAAAGTCTTTTTTGTACATGTTTAGTAGTTGTAGCACAAGTGGTTGAAGTAGAAAACATGTCGATGCTGTATATTTTTAACAACCCTGATGGTATTGTCTGTCGTCCTCGTTAACCGCCGTGCTCCCTCCCTGCAACGCTCGCTGGCGCGAGGCTGCTCAGCTCATTTTCTACCCTCGAGAACGGTGCTCTTTAAATCGGAACTCTTCCGAGAGCACCAAAACTGCCCTGTTTTCCAGGAAGAGCCTTGCAGAGACCGAGCACTGCGCCTTGGTGGGTTCCTGGGGTTGCAGTGGTGACTGGTAGGTAGGTACGACGGCTTCCGCAGTCTTTGCCCTTGAATTTGATGCCCTTCGATGTATGCCATTTAGTGGAAGTGCTAAGTCTTTTGAGTTTCATACTACTTTTGTTTCATATTTTTTGGACTTACCAAGTTGCGAATAGCACAGTCAAAAAGAAAAAAAAAAATAAATAAATAATAGGTACTTGCAGTAATCCATAGGGAAAAGAAGTATAGTTCCATATTCTGGTATTGTGACAATATCCTTGTTTTATATTAAATTTTTTTATTTTATTTTTCCCTGTCTTGCAAAGTACAGTGATTCCTGTTTCCATGAAATTTGAATAAAGACTATTTTTGCTTGAGGACATTTGGTGGTGGTTCCGTGAAGTTGTGTTGTGGCTGTCGCTGGTTTAATAGCCACGGGTGTAAGCTTGAGTTTGCAGAGGAGTTCCTCGCAGCGAACGGGCTCTCGGCGTAGAAAGCCACTTAATATTAAATGTAATCACGACGCTCGAATACAATCCAGTTAAAATAACTCGTTTCTCTCGAAACACTTATTGTGGTGTTTGGACTTTATTGTGGTGTTTGGAGCTTTAACATTGAAGAAGAAAACAGGAAAATGAAGCAGAAGCGATACTGGAGGTGACAAGCCTGTTTCCCCGCTGTCGGTACCCGTGAAACGTACTGAGTTTCAGCTTCCATCATACAGGAAAGAAGGTTTTTCACCCACGTAACTCGCTTGACTTGAGTCATCTGAAATCATTGTTTGTCCCACACCGTTTTAGGCGTTGTACGGCTGCTGCTGGAGGTGAGTGTGGCTGGCACAGAGGGCGTGCTCTGCTTTTTGCTTTATTCTGTACATCATCAGCTCAATTCTCTCCTCTCTCACACCGTCGGCCTTTCTCCCGGTACCTTTGGGAAACAAAGGGGAAAGAAGCGCGATGCTTTTACAGGTGCTTTTCCGGCCTAGCACACACGGCAGGAGAAGGCGAAGCCATCCCAGCTGCTTCCTTCTGGTGGTTCTTTCATTTCGTGATCTCCGAGTGTGAGTTTGGGGGTTCGGTCATGAGCCACGACTTTGTAGGAACAGGAAGGTCTCAGTCTAAGGAGGACGTTACAGCCTGCGACAGCACGACCCAGCCTTCGCTCCGGGCGCTGCGCAGCAGCCAGCGTTTGGCTTAATGTCCCCCCAAAACGTGGGGGGAATTCTAGTTTGGGGATTTCCAATGATGGGTTGAAGGTTGGGTTTGTGTATGGCCCTTCCCCGCAGGGGAGCTGCTCTACAGAACCCCCGTCTGCTCCAAATTCCCAGTCTCCAGGCGGTCTCTGACTGAAATCCCCTCCCGCTCGCTTTTCCCAGTCCAGCTTCTCTCCTGGGTACTGGGAGCTGAGGCTGGAGTCTTGGCTTGTCTCTTCTCAGCATGTTTTCCAGGAGTTTTTCTCCCTGATAAATCACCTGTGCTTGGGGAGGTACCTTTAAAAAAAAAAAAAGCTCAGGAGGTGGTTTTGGGGAATTCTGGGCTTGGAAACACTGGGAGCAGCAGGGTTTGCTCCGCCGGTGTGTCCCCTGCGGCTGTGGGGAGGAGGCAAGGCAGCTGCCAGCAGGAGTTTTGTAGATGTCCCTGAATAATATCCCGATTTTAGACTTGGGCCATTAGCGGATTGCTCCAACTGAACTTTCCACAAGTTCTTCTGTGCCATGGGTGGCTTTGAAGGGAGAACTGCCCTCCCCAGCACCCTGCTCTGCCTGCCCCAGCTCTCCGAAAAATAAAAGGCAAAACATATTTTGTGAGTTCTTACTCCATGGGGGCGGGGGGGGAGTTAAGTTATGGCTTTATCAGAAACTTTTCTTCAGCAAATTTCAAACTACTGGCAATACTTAAACCAGCAGTTCTCACAGCTGGACGTTAACTTCATAGCTGCAAGTAATTCCTTATAATTTGATCATCTGAAACTTGTATTAAGAAGATGAAAGGGCAATAGATGATAAGAGTTGCTTTTAACACAAAATATTTCCGTAGAGTTTAAGAAGGGTCAGGGCTTGGTGAGTGGCTCAGACTTCATCAAATGTCATATTGCTACAGCAGCCTGAGAACGCTCTGCCAAAGCGATATTTAGTTTCTTTAGAAGGAAAAGCCTTTTTCGGCCCTATATATTTAGTGCTTTAACATCTTAGGCTCTCATAATAACATTTCTAATCCCTTTTGCCGCTTAATCTTAGTACAGAAACAAACCAGGCTGGGCCAGATGTTTGCTAATAGGGGATAATTAGCTTAAAAATGCCTTTAAGAAAACCTGCAAATGATGAAGGCTGAGAGAGCTGGGGGGGTTCAGCCTGGAGAAGAGAAGGCTCCGGGGAGACCTTCCAGCCCCTTCCAGTCCCTCAAGGGGCTCCAGGAAAGCTGGGGAGGGACTCTGGAGCAGGGAGGGGAGCCATGGGACAAGGGGGAAGGGTTTTAAACTGAAAGAGGGGAGATTTAGGCGAGTTCTGAGGCAGAAATTCTTGGCTGTGAGGGCGGTGAGCCCCTGGCCCAGGTTGCCCAGAGAAGCTGTGGCTGCCCCATCCCTGGAGGGGTTCAAGGCCAGGTTGGACGGGGCTTGGAGCGACCTGGGCTGGTGGGAGGTGTCCCTGCCCAGGGCGGGGGGTGGCACTGGGTGGTTTTGAATAATTAAATACAAGAGCGAATCCAGCTTTAGGATAGAGATCTGCGCCCAGCTGCACTGAGAAGTGTCTCCTACAATCTGGTGTGGGGCGGGGAGACCCGTCTCGGAGGGGAAACGCAGCCTGTCCCTGAGCTCTGGGCAGGGAAAAGGGGGAATTCCTGCGGCTGCCACGGGGCGGGGAAAATAAAAGTCAAAGCAGGGGAATAAAAGGGTGAGAAGCCCCAAAATAGGGATATCTCTCAACAAAAATTAGATGATTGCAGTTAAAATCAAAATATGAGTTTAAATACGCGTGGATAGTTCAGTTATTTGTAACTCTTTGGGCTCCTCACTGGCCCTGGCCAGTGAACCTGGCCCCAGGGGGGATCCGACGCCGGCCGGGAGCCGGGGCAGAGTCGGGGTTTCAGCTGGGACGTGCCGATGGAGACGAGGTGAGAAACGTATTTGTTTTCTGTCTAATTTTAAAGACGAGTATTTTATGCGCCTTACTCAAGGGATGGAGAATATTATGATGCGTATTTCAAATGAGCCATTGCAAATCTCATTTCTTGTTTTTGCGGAATCCCATTCCATTTAAGTTGTCCCAGCTTGGGGCCCGCTTGTGCTTCTTCCTCGCTTACCACAGCAAAAAAAAACCCCCCAAAGCGTTGTTAAAAAAACCCTACTGCCAGCTCTTTTATTGTTTCAAAATTCAAATACAAAGGAAAATAACGTTCTCAGATAAGCAGAAAAATAAGTTTAACAAATGCAGAGAAGAGGGGGAAATATGCGATGTTTACCATGGGGAGGGAGGCAGTGGGATGGAGTGGCCGGTCATGGTTGGGAGCTACTGGGTGCTGGCAGGAAGGGCAATTCCCATTCCCCAAATCTCCGTGAATGTGCCCCAAGGCCCAGGGATATGCCCAGGCACCATCCCCGGCCACTCAGGGAGAGCAGCGCCGGGCTCTGCCCTCTGGGCCACACCATTGCCACTCGTCCCGTCCCAGTTCGTCCCCATCCCAGCACCCAGCCCTGTCCCAGTTCATCCCCATTCCAATGCCTCCCTGTCCCAGTTCATCCTCATGCCAGTGTCAGCCCCATCCCAGTTCATCCCGCTCCCAGCACCTCCCTGTTCCGGTGCCTGCCTCATCCCAGTGCCTGCCTGTCCCAGTTCATCCCAGTCCCAGTGCCATTCTGTCCCCATGCCAGCCCCGTCCCAGTTCATCTCCATTCCAGTATCAGCCCCGGCCCAGTGCTCGCTTGTCCTGCTGCCAGCCATCCCAGTGCCTGCCTGCCCCAATTCAACCCTGTCCCAGTGCCTCCTGTCCAACTGCCAGCCCTGTCCCAGTTCATCCCCATTCCGGTACCCAGTTGCATTCCAGTGCCTGCCTGTCCCAGTTCATCCCTGTCCCAGTATTACCCCACCCCAGTGCCTCTCTGTCCTAGTGCCAGCCATCCCAACACCAGCCCCATCGCAGTTCATCCCTGTCCCAGTGCCCACCCCATCCCAGTGCCATACCTGTCCCAAGTGCCAGCCCGTCCCAGTGCCTCTCTGTCCCACTTCATTCCCATCCCAGTGCCTGCCTGTCCCAGTGTCAGCCTCGTCCCAGTGCCCACCCCATCCCAGTTCATCACCACCCCAGTACCCGTGCCTGCCTGTCCCAGTTCATCCCTGTCCCAGTATCAACCCATCCCAGTGCCCAGTCCCACCCCAGTGCCTCTCTGTCCTAGTGCCAGCCATCCCAGCGCCAGCCCCATCCCAGTTCATTCCCATCCCAGTTAATCCCTGTGCCAGTGCCAGCCCATCCCAGTGCCCAGTCGCATTCCAGTGCCAGCCATCCCAGTGCCAGCCCCGTCCCAGTTCATCCCTGTCCCAGTGCCCAGTCCCACCTCAGTGACTGTCCTAGTGCCAGCCATCCCAGTGCCCAGTCACATTCCAGTGCCAGCCACCTCACTGCCGGCCCCGTCCCAGTTCGTCCCAATCCCCATCCCCATCCCAGTTCGCCCCCGCCAGCCCTGCCCCCAGCGCCGCCTCGGCCGGGGCCGGGGCCGCGGCCGGCACCGGCGGGGAGC
>VXBH01009110.1:29909-91929 GCA_013400035.1 Rynchops niger
CGGCCGCGGGGTCTGTGAGGGGAAATGGCGCCTCTGAGGTGGGGGGCAGCCCCCAGCCCTTCACGGCTCGATCCCCGGCCAGGACGGGCCCCTCTCTGGGGGGTCTCCTCCCCGCCGGGTGCTGAGGAAACCTCTCAGGGCTCCCTCCCCCTCAGAGCGCCCGGTTGGGTGGGGAAAGTGTGTTTTNTTGGGTGGGGAAAGTGTGTTTTAAAGCACTCCGAAAGGGGGAAAGTCCGCTATAAAGCTCGGCTAAGGACGCGGTAGGAAGGCGAGTTGATCACGGGGTGCGGAGCGAAATTGTGAAATATTTACAGGTTCTGGGGTGGGTTTGTTTTTTTTTTTTTGCCCGTTTCTAACCGTAAGAGGTGGTTGGGAAAATTGGGGTTATCCAGCCCTGGTCCCAGCGCCGGTGGAAACTTCTTAGAAGTGTGAGAGCTCAAAAAATATTGAAAAAAAAACATAAATTCAGTGCAATGGAAAGAGATCCTGGAGACTTGCCCCAAACCAGAGATTCGTGTTTGAAAATAGACATTTTTTACGTGAGCAAAAAAAAAAAAAAANAAGCACTCCGAAAGGGGGAAAGTCCGCTATAAAGCTCGGCTAAGGACGCGGTAGGAAGGCGAGTTGATCACGGGGTGCGGAGCGAAATTGTGAAATATTTACAGGTTCTGGGGTGGGTTTGTTTTTTTTTTTTTGCCCGTTTCTAACCGTAAGAGGTGGTTGGGAAAATTGGGGTTATCCAGCCCTGGTCCCAGCGCCGGTGGAAACTTCTTAGAAGTGTGAGAGCTCAAAAAATATTGAAAAAAAAACATAAATTCAGTGCAATGGAAAGAGATCCTGGAGACTTGCCCCAAACCAGAGATTCGTGTTTGAAAATAGACATTTTTTACGTGAGCAAAAAAAAAAAAAAAACATCATCAAACTTTCTGACAGCACATTCAAAGAGTAGAAGTAATGATAGCAAGATTTTATGAACAGTGGGAAGGCCAGTGCCAGAGAAATGTAATACTCTAAAAGTATCGACCAGTGCTGCAGGTAAAGATTGGTATGGGGCAATCTTAATGATGTTTACTGTTCAGAAGAAAGGGATTAGGCCAGTTTTATTGTCGCTTGGTGCCACAAGGAATTGGGTTAGATTTTTAATATGAAAACATTTACTCTAATTTATTCAAATATCGCCCAGATGAGTTTAAAAAAGAAACAAAAAGGTCCGCATGTTGGTCTGTAATAGGGATTAAGGGATAAAGACCTTCCATCTTCTGTGCCAAATTGCGTAAGACCTCTCTGGTTCGTGTCTTTTTATGTAATAAAACAGAAGTAAAAAGGAGAGAAAACGGGTACTTGGTGCTGCAGACTCTTCTTACCACACAGCAGTTAACAGCGGTCCGGCGCGGTCTCCTTAGTGTCCGTGTTTTGCTTCCCTGTTCTTCCTGGTCCCATCTATTTAGATTATATATTTTTGAGGGTTGGGACAGCCTTTCCCTCAGTGAGAATTTCTACTTGTCGGTGTAAGATATGTAATAATAATTAGTAAGAGTCCCCAGGGTGATTTGCTGGATTGTAGTCCTATAAAGTTAATTACAGATGCAATTAAAACGCAGGACATTTCTGGCCTCAGTGCTCTAGTTTTGGCCTCAAATTGATTGCACCTTACACTGCAAATAATCCCATTAAGGCTGAAAGCGTGCGAAATAAATTGTAATTCATCGTGAGTGCAGAGGTGGAAACGGAGCCCGAATTTGAGCTGCTGAGTACAAGTGGGTACAACCGCGGGGCAGATTGTGCGGGGCCAGTTCCATTTTTCTTTGCCAGAGTTCATTTATCTTGCCTTTGTGGTTTTTATTGCCCCGGTAAGTAAGTTGCAGCAGGGTGAGTGCTCTGCAAACAGATGTGCTCTGCAAAGGATTCCTGACTTCGCATGGCCCGAGGCTGTGTTTTCTTTGCCTCAGCCACACTGTTTGTACGTTTTGCCACCAATTCTTTATTTACTGGAAGTTTAAGGCAGCAGCAGGAGCACGAGCCTTTAGACTGATTTATTAAAAGTAGCATCTAGAATTTATTTAAAACAGCATCTGCAATTTGACTTTATAAATGGTTGGCTTAAAATTGTGTTGTTTTGTCTGCAGGAGAAGGTCTGGCTCTCCCTTATCGCATGCCTATCTTCATGCAAAGCTTTTAGTCTAAGCACTCGTAGGTATGATGATATGCTCCGTTGGGGGGGGTTGGGAGGGGGGGGATATGAATTTGAGGGTAAAGCCTCCAATTGTCGGTTTTTGTATGAATACTGGTATTTTTCGGGAGGTGAGAAGTGCAGGGGGCTGCAAGCCGGGCACTGGGAAGTGGGTGATGAGATCGGATTCTCCCAGGTGGTGATGGAGACGATGATGGAGGCGTACGTGGGTGAAGGTGTGGAGTGTCATCTGTTCAGCCTTCCTGTGCTGGTCCATGCCTCGCCTCTGTGCAGGAAAGGGTTTTGGAGGCCTGTATCCCATTATCATAATTGCACAATTCAAATATCAGGAAAACATAGTTACTGGGTGAAAACCAGACTGAACCACAGCTGCGGTTACTCTGGGCCTTTCTAGTCATCCTGTGGAATAACAAGGTAGTTCCTGAGCTGCAATGTCAGTGCTCCTTCCCCAGACAAACACTGTTCCCTCTCTCCCTATTTCAGCCTTTTCTCAAGCCCTCCAGCAGTGTGTTGTCTCGGGGTAGAGGAGAGGGAGGAAGTTAGCACAGTGGGGTGAAAAATTAGATCAGAGACTGGGGGGAAAAATGACCCAATGTTTACTTGTTAATGAAGGCTGGCAGCTGAAAGCTCCGAACACGTGGAATCAATTAGCAGTCGATGCAAACAGAGACCTGACCAAACCCCATCCTTCCTAATTAGTAGTACATCACTCTGCTCCACAGGTGGGGTATACGTGCAGATGTGCTTTGCTAAATTTGGCAGATCACTTTCTAGAGGGTGGTTCAACTTATTGGCAAAATACTTTATCTCCTAGGAATGGGTGCTTTATGACAAGGTTTAGCATCTTTTGGCTCATCTCCTGGTGTTTTTTTTTTTAATTTCTGATTGAATCCAGCTAAATGATGAGATAAAAGCATGGTAGATCTAAGCAAACAGAGGTAGAAGCTGTATTCATGAACCACACAGGATTTGTTTTGATAACTATTTAGGCTGTAGCTTTTAAATCAAACAAAATATGTGATCTAAGCAAGAAACCTGAACATAAGCAGCAACAGCAGCAGAGTTTGTTCTTGGCTGGTGTGAGGCTGATCAAAGCTTCCTCACGTGTTGCTGTTTGGGTGGAAGCAGGGCAGTGCAGAGCTGAGGTCCCGTTGGCATATCGGATGATCCCCGGCATGGAAACAGTCACCGCTGTTAGGAGTCACCTGTCTCTTTGCAGTGGGGTTGGTGGAGACAGGAGTTTTGGGAGCCTTGCAGGGATGCGCTGTGTCTTACAGCCTGCTTTCCAGACAGTACACGGCAGCTCCTCTTGCGTTCCTGCTGCTTTGTGTCTTTACGTGACCCTTTCTTTTCTCTTCACATGTGGTTTGTTGGGTTGTTGTTTGGTTTTTTTGACTGCTTCCATTTATGTAGTCCCCACAGTGCTACTTTACGGTGTCCCCAGAAGCTGGAACGTGAACGGTGAGAGCGCTGGAGCAGGGAGAAAATAGCTGCAGTGAATTTACAGGGTGAGCTACAGTAGCTTCAGCCTTCACCTCCCTTGTTGATGCTAAACTCGTGTGTCCTTGCGGCTCTAAGGAGCTGCTCTCTCCCCCACGCTGTGTTCGGAGGATGTCTTTATGGCTAGAGAGGGATGGCAGTGTGATGCAGGACCTGGGAGCCTGAGCTCTGTCCTGTCTGCTCCCATGCCTGGGCTCCGGTTTCCCGTTGGTGCCACAGCTACAGAGCTACGTCTGCTTTGAGGCTGGAATATACGTAAGTTTTTCAAATGGGATAGCATAGGACTGGATCACTTAATACTTTTTTTTTTTTTTTTTAAATAAATACATAGGGAAAAAGTCAGTCCCATAAAGGTGCGTATTCTTTTGAATTTATTTATTTCAAACAGTGCGCAGCCCTTACCTGCTCAGCAGCCCTTTTCCTTGTCATTCACTTGTATTGAGACCAGGTGCGGATTTCTGTCCTGCCTTGGCTACAGAAGGGACATTGAGAAGGAATTGCCTCTGAAATGCCTGGAGAGGGCCCGCAGCTGCCCTTGGTCACTCAGTTGAGAGACCTGACGTGGCAAGATTGGGGACAGTACTGCGTTGTTGGAGAAAAATAGCGTCTCCACTCTGGCTTGTCACTCTTACTGTACTAAAGCTGACACGGGGATATCAGGGTATTGTTTATCCTTGTTTTATAAATCACAAGATGTTTATAAATAAAGTTTGGAAAATGTGGGTACTCCTGAGCGGATTGTGGGTAAGGTTTTTTCCTTTTCTTTTTTTTTTTAAAGAGTTAGGTGGAAATTTGGGTTATAGCTTTTCGAGGTGAAAAGTTGGGTGATGCAGTCAAAGTGAAGAAAGTGTGGCGTCATGGGCAGTTTCGTGGTTGCTCTCAGTGAAGCTGCGAAGCGTGCACAAAATCCTTTAGGAAATCAAATAGGACTAAGCATATACTTAAGTGTATTGTTGGATCAATAACAACTGTATTGCTCACGAAATTTAAACATTCTCATCCCTCGCTCACCCTTCATGACAGTGATATCAATCCATCTGTACTTGCTGAAACTTCTGATGACAAAGGAGGGACGGAAAATGGCTTATGTGTGTGTGCAAGCTGTGCTTTTTTGTGTGTTATCTGAAAAAGTACTTTTGTTTAATTAGTTCCTTGACTAAACACTTAACTTTTCAGACTCAGATGATTTTCTAAGAAGATTCATTTTTGTCCTAACCTTTTCTGCAACAGGGACAGGAGTATTTTTGCAATTTCTCATTGTATTTAACACGAAGAAGGCATGTGATGTTTAATTGAAAGAAGTTTGGATGTTTTTATGTGGCCATCTGTGCCAGATTTTACTTTAATTCCTTCATTCTGTAGTAATGCTAAATCTGCAAATAACAACTTGACTGCATACGCTACCAGGCTATTTAGAAAACAAATACCAGAAGAAAAATCTGTTTTGCAACTTTTGTTGCACAATTATGTACAGAGAATATGGGCGCTCTGTCTGATTCTGCCTCTTGACTTCAGCATCAAACGCATCTGAAAGACAAGCCTACACTTATTTGTATTTTTTAAGCTTGCCTCACCAATTCAGTGCATTGTTTTTTTCTTGTGAAATACTTGACATGCATTATTCAACGTGGAACAATTGCTCTTGGTGTCAGTATGATACATGAAAAACTTGTGGAGTGGGTACTGGTAGTTCTGGAGTTTAAGACTAGTCCCCTTAATACCAGTGTTTGGGATTTTAGATAACCAACTTTAATTATTCCCCAGAAAATTATGAGTATTCAGAAAAAGTAAAGTGTCTTCAGAACACAAGCACATAAGGTAACTAGTGCAGAGATTTGATGTTCCTTTAAAATGTCTGTCTGGGAGCCTACACCCAGTGTGCAGCTGTTACAGATGTCAAAAAGGTTGGAAGACGACAAAACGTTATGGATAATGGTGTGCTCCTCTTGATTGTTTTCATTAACTACTTCCGCTTTAAGAGCATGGTTTATTGCAAAATTAATTCTTTGTATCTTAGTTAAACATGTAAGTGGCATGACTGAACTTTTAGTTTTCCCTTAGAAGAATCACTTTTTTTTTTTTTTTCCCCCAGCACTGCAATTTTTATGCTGTCACAAAATTGACTTTATCTTGAATCACAAATCTTACAGCTTCCTTACAGGTCATTAAGTTTTTTGAATGAAAATAGTTCTGATTACAAGTGATGGAAAGTATTTATATCTTGCATCTCTTGTTGTAGAGATCGGATCAGATTTAGAAATGGTAGAAGTTCCAGCGTCTTGCTAAGGAGTGCTTAGGGTCGCTCCTGCAGAGCTGGTTCTGAACATGTCAGTGTTTATGGGGTATGATTTCTGTGTGGCACCGGCTGACGTGCGTTAGTGTGTGCAAGTGTTACAGTGGTTACAAGTGGTTCCCAGAGGCTAGGATTAGCAGTGTCACAGTCTCCAGCCCTGAGGAGACAACCCGGGGTCTCTGGGCTGAGCCCACCGAGTGTCAGGTTTGCACAGGGCTGTGTCAGAGGCCGGGTGCCGTCTGTTCTTCACAAGCAGGAGGAGATGAAGAGCTGTGGAAAAGCAGCTCAGCACCAAACGCTTTCAATGAAAGCTATAAAAATGAAGTGAAGATGTCCTTCTGTTTCTCGCTTTCAGTAAACGAACAGGAAGCGTTAACTCAGTGGACATGGAAGTAGGTTTTGTACCTTCTTTTGCGTCCCTCCCCTTCTATTTGGAGTAGCTTGAAATGTGCTTCAGCGCAGCACCGAGTGCCTCGTTCAGCTCCCGCAGGAGAAAGGAGACCAGGCTGCTTCCTTGCTGGCTTCAGGATGTCACATAAATCTGAAGAGAAAGGTAGCGAAGTGAGTATATCGCAGATGGGGACGCTCACTAGAAGTGAGGCAGCGCCGCGCTCAGCCTGCACAGCCAGACTTGCTGCCGCTGACTCGCCGCACACTGGCTTTTCAGCGTGCTCGGTGGGGAGAGCTGGGCAGGCAACGGGCTTGTGCATAAAACGGGCGCTTTGCAGAAAGCGCCTTCATGTAGCGCGCAGCCATGGCCTGTGCGGGTGCTCTTCTTTCGACAGCTGAAATACATACATGCGCACGTGTGTACTTTTGACACATCTGTGCCAAGAAACCGAGAGAGAGCAGCTTACAAACTACAGTGCTGGTTTGGGCTTAATACTAGGCTCAGCTGCTGGGTTTAGAGTGAACTTACAATATTGCTGTCTGATCTTATAAATTGATTTGAGTTGCATTGCCATGGTGCCTGTTTCTTTGTCTCTGAGCACAATACCACCTAAGCATAATCCATACATTAATGTGTACTTAGGATAACCTTGGAAGGGCTGTATTGTACAAATGAACGTGGCAAACTCCCAAACCCAAAGTAGTTTATCTTAGCGGTCCTGCGGCAGCGCTAGGACAAGAAGTGTTTACTTCTCCTTTGTTCCAGCCTGTGCTGCAAGCCCAAGGCATCCCTCTCCTTTCCTAGACCATTTCCCATCTCTGATCTTTCAGAGCAGTATTTTCCTTGTTTTGTAGTTATAATTTTTCTCTCTTTTCACAAGAAACAAAAATTAGTAGGAAGTACAATGGGTGGAGCCTGGGATTCCTCAATTCTGAATTTTTTTATTCTTTTTTTCCCCTTCACTGACATAGTGAAATCAGTTAAGCCTTCTTCATGCCATTAAATGCTTGCCGGTGGCTACTAACACTTTCTCTTCAGGCATTGGTAGGGTTCCGTTGCAGGCTCTGAAAGTTCATTTCAGTCCCTGACTGATGAGGTTCCTGGAGGTGAGGCTGGTTTTTTGGGTAATGTTATTAGTTCAGCCTTGCAAAATATTACTTGCCTGAGGTGAGTAATAGGTTTTGATGGGTACGTAAAGTATCATCAGTCATCATCATAGCAAAGGACAGGGAAATGATTTTTGTGTCTGAACTGGTAAGTGTTCAGAGCAGTTCCCGCGACCAGATTAGTTGTGCCCTGCAAGAAGCCATGCATTTATTATTTTATTTTTTTTTCTGCTTAAATTGCAGTTTGGTTGCCCACTAATGTCATGAGAGTGACTGGCAGATCTGATGCGTTGCTGTTAGACACCGCTGCCAATCTTACAGGAAACCGGGGATGCATGGAGCTCTGAAAGCCAGCTCACTTTCAGAGCATATATATATATTACACTGCATTAAATGACCAGCTTTGCTAGGTTTCCCATTCTGTTTCGGGGGAAAAAAGGTGATTTGTAAGTCAGTTATTCCCAGAACAGCACAGTATCAGATGGTTTTCTTGATGCCAGCTGCTCCTTGAGTGGAATTTTGCCTCCTGGTACATGGAGGCTTAGTCAGAAGGGTTGCAAACTTCAGTGTTGTTACTTGATTTACAGTCTCTGGGCTTATTGCACCATTGTGTTTCTCACATTTACCCTCATAGAAAGACACTGAAATCCTCATGTGATTGGAAATCAACCTGGCAGCATCTGAAATGGGATTTCAGTTGAAATATTTCCCTTCCCATTAGGTCTGATGGTGTATAGAGAAATACAGTGAACCCCTGTCTGCCCATTTAAGTCTTCATACTTTTATTTGTTTGTATGAACTTGTGCCTTTTTATTTCTTTTTTTTTTTTTTTTTTCCCTGTCTCTTAACCAAGGCAAGATGGACGGCAAAAGCTGCTTTTCGACAGTAATACTGTAGCAGTTTCCCAAGGCAGCACTGTGGTTCAGTGGCAGAAACGAGATGAAAACCTGAGTATTTCTGACCACCTCTGCCTGTGGATTCCCTATCTAAAGATAAAGCACAGAGGTCTGGGTGGTGGCGTATTAATTATGAACCATTATCTCTGCCAGCCTGATAATCATTTATCACTTCATAAATCTGAATCTGCGGCTTGGGACTGAATGACTCATCTTAGTTTTGCTAAATCTTCTTTTGCGTTAATGTTTCTGAGTCTTAAAGTTAAAAATGAAAAGCAATCACAAATAGGGACAAACGGGGACATTCGTGCCTGACTATGGCTCTTCAAAATGTTTCAAGTTAGTTTCTGTTGTCTTCTTAATTGCACAGTTTGCTTCCTTTTATTGGTCTATCTTGATTTTATTGTAGATTTTGCTGATAGGGTACGTTATAAGAAAAGTAATTTCTTTATTATATTTTTCTAGGGGTTTTACTGGAATTATAAAATACAGAGATGAAAAAGGCCCATTATTGTATCAGGTCTTCTCTGGTTAGTACAAGATAATTTTCTACATTGTGATTTTTAACAGTTTTCTGAGCCCAGTTTTAAATAAATTCTACAACTTAATTACATCTGTCCAAGTATCTTCCAAACTCCTGCTCCCAGAGGGAGCTCTGTAAATGGTCTTGGTGTTTGAGCTTCTTTATTTTTAAAGCCTGAATGCAAAGAATAACATCTAAAAAATGATGGTTTTGCCCTTGCTGAAATTGGCATTGAAACATTGGCTACAAGCGTTTACAGATGTACAAGACTACATCAAATATCAATTTATGATGAGCCTTTGGCTACAGTTGTTCAATACCACCCTCCATACGGCTTATTTAGGCCAATTCATAAATCCGGTGGCAAGCGGTGGTGATGTGGGGCTGCTGCAGGTCTGTCCTGCGTACATAGCCACGGCTGCCGGTCTCCGCACCTGCAGTTCAGTTAAAACCTGTGGGAGCTGAATGGGCTTCTGCAGCTTGACTCCTGCTCTGCTTAGCTCCCACTTTCACCCTCCCGACTCATTCTGACTAGCCCAAATACCTCTAATCTTCACAATTATGCTGGATTGTAAGTAGCTGGAATATTATATTTTGGAGGAGAAAAGGAGGAACTCCTCCAGGGATTAGATTGTGATAACCAAAGATAATTGGTATTGCAGTTTACGACCGTCTGTCCTGCTTTTGATCCAATTAAGGTAACCATAAAGCGCTCTGATGCTTGAATTAGAGCTACAGGAATGCTCAAGCGTCATATATTATCCTACAGCAGATCTGTGGTTTTGCCTTTGACTGAATCAAACTTACACTTTCAACCTGTAGGTAGAAGATGTAGCACGTGGAAGGCTTCACATCAAGACTAGAGTTCACCTGCCCTAATCTAAGTGCTCAGCAGTTAAAAGCCTGCCCTGCCCATGTATCTTAAGGCACTTCCCAGTGCTCAAGGAGAAAAACAATCTGCCAAAGACAGGTCAGGCACATGGTCTTTGGATGCTGACTGCTCTTACTCTGAGTTAAAAGCTCAGGGTGACCTTGTTGAACTGGAGCATTCAGATGTCCAAGGGAAGACCCCCACCGTGGGCAGTTTTGACCCATTCCCACAGGAATGCAGTTAGACCTGTCAGTTGGGCTGTGCTTTTTCATACTGAACATCAGTGGTTTTGCTCACGCTGGAAAAATTGGCACAGCTGCCAGTTCAAGGGAAGGTCGTGAATCTTTTTTTTTTTTTCTTTNTTTTTTTTTTTTAACTTTAAGCAAACAGTTATGTTCATAGATTGAAAACATTCAGGTTATATTTAAAGGGCAGGAACATACAGTTAATTTATGGCCAGTGTTTCTTTAGTGTCTACCGCAAAAATAGATGAGTAGTTGGATATGGGGAGCCCATATAGCAGTATGGCTTTTAGTCGAGTCTTCTAATGGAGCCCATTAGGTTATTTGCTGGTACGCGAAAGCAATTTGTGAAGCTTAGGCATTTTAAGAGCTTTATAGCATTTCTAGCATAGAGCCTTGGCTTTATATCAGTGTAGAGGGACCTGGCAACAGCCATCAGATGCTGCTGCTCCCCCTCCCCAAGTTGTACAGACTTGTCACTTGTATGTAATGTATGAGTTTGTGCGTACACCTGCATATTTGTGATACTGTAATTTTAAATCCTGTTATTCATAGAATCACAGGGTTGGAAGGGACCTCTGGAGATCATCTAGTCCAACTCCCCTGCCAGAGCAGGGATATTCCTAATACCCGGACCAAAGCTCCTACTGAATGCAAAGACCCCAGGATCTTGCCAGTGAGCTGTAATTGGCAAAAACGTCGTACAAATCAAGTAATGGTTAAAACTTACTGGTTTATCTTTTTGTCCTCAAACTGCACATATGCTTAAAGCTTTAAACTTTCTATTCATATTTACTGAAGTGTCACGGGCAAAATGCGAGTTTGACATTTTTTCCCCATCTTTTGAACCTAGTATTGCTCTGAAAACCCTTTGTGAAGTGTAAGCAACAGGCCTGTTTATTCTGTGCCTCTTTTTTGTTTTGTTTTGTTTTCACACCCTAGTTTTCTTTCTTAACATTAAATAAAGAGCCCAAAGACTAAGCAGAAAGATGGAACAGAATGTCTCGGAGAGAATCATCAGCATCCTGACAGCAGACCACGATATATTGAATGCCTTAGACTGGAAAGATGGCATTGGTACCTTGCCTGGTAGCAACATAAAGTAAGAAACCAGGGAACACAATGCATGAGTGGCCACCATGCGTTTGGCAGTGCAAAATATTTGCAATATATTCTGCAGTTTGCAAATAAAGGTTGTGCAGAATAAAACCCACTTTGTTGTAAACCACGGGGTTGGCATTACCAAGGAAGTGGTGAAATTTTAGTAATGCTTCTGAAAGCCTGGCGATACTCCCTCTCCCCTCCTAATTTCTTGCTCAATTGATTTCTAAAGGCAGGAAGTATTTTAAATAATTGTTTTCTGCTAATAGAAGTTACGGGCCTGGTCTTCCTAATTCTCAGTCATGTCCATACAACATACTCAGGCAAGAAATCCCGTTAATTTCAGCCCAGTGTGAGAAAGACCTTTTCTCCGAAAGACAAATTTTCTCAATTTGTGGGGTTGAGTCTTCAGGTTCTTTTCACATCAGTAGTCTTCTTTTGCAGCTTTTTGACAGCTTATATCTTACATATTCATGATAGTGACGAATACAGCTCTCCGGTAAATCAGAACCAAGATCTGATGGTCACAAACATGGTGTTCTGTTAGAGGAGGGTGAGTGTCTGTTGACTGTTTCCCAAATTACCTTCAACTGTTATTTCAGTTCGATTGCACTTCTGATGGTTGAAAATGAATACATAAAATTGCCCTCAAGGCTGCACGTTCTGAATCTCTGTGGGGAAAAAAATCAATTTCAAGTGAAATAAATTGGAGCTGAAGGGACTTGAGAGCTTTGAAAAATCAGATAGCTGGTGTCGTATCAGGCATTCGGAATCAGGACCCCCACCTTCAGCATGTGTTGACAGTCTTCCCCTTCCTCCCTTCCTCCTCCTCCCTTTGTGCAGAAATGTCTCCTACGTGGGCTGCCAGACCTTGCTTAGGCTACGAGGAAAATGCTTCTGCCAGCAAATGTTGAGAGAACATGGATGAACTTGCCTCCTTGGAGGGTTTTGAGAGCAGTGGTTTACACTCCTGTAAAACTAATGTGGAATCAGGTCCACTGACTTTATAGGAGGTGCTTTGGATGATTGTTTTGCCGTGGCCTAACTTTTGCCCTGTATTTATTCAAAGCCATTGTACTTCTGCCTCTTAAAAGAACTTAACAATGTATTGCCACAGGTTTTCTCTTAACCAGCAGTAAAGTTCCTTTGCAGAAACAGCTTCACTTTTATTGATTCCTCATAATAGTAGAGAACCAACAAAGTACCACGTTATTTATTACGCTGAAAGACACCAAATAATATTGTATTATTTCATATTAGATGATGAAGTATAACAGCACTGAGTACCACGGTTAGTGAGTGTGGTAGAAATGCTTAGCTGGAACATGATAACTGGCTCCACAGGAAGCCACTTCATTCTTAAGATGCCAGACACTTTTTTTTTTCCCAGCAGAAATGTCAAACGCTTCTTTTTTTTTTTTTTTAACTTTTGCTGTTTAATCTTTTTTTTTTTTCCTTCTCTTCCTGCTATATTCCAGCTCTTGCATGCACAATGAAATACATTTTTCCTTAATTTCCTTAAAAAATTCTCAGGAAGGTTGTTTCTGAAGGGTTTGTCTGGATTTCATATTAGCAGACATGCTATATTGAACCCCTTTGTGTAAAGGAAGGTGCAGTCCTGATAGTCGCACAGTTATGTGTTTCCAGAACTTAGGAGTGAGGGATAATGCCTTGAAGAGCCTCGGGATGAAACCGGATGTTGTTTCCATGGATCAGCCAGGCCTCAGCACCAGATCAGAGGCTGTTAATAAAGATGCTTGTTGTTTTTCTGATGCAAACTTATGTTTTCTGGGGCCTGCGGTGGGCTTCACCAGTTCACGTGGCTGCAGGTACACCATCAAAATTAGAGGAGGAAATAACAGCCTGCTGTCTCCACTGGTTTGGGCTGAATCAGAGCTGTTCATTTGTATGCAGGAGTGTCTCTACCCCAGAGACTCGTCTGCTAATACGGAATGACATTGGCACCCTTCCCCACCTCCAGCGGTGAGCTCTGCTCCGCACTCGCTCTGCTGCTTAATGGTACGTAGAGCTCTGGAGATGCTCCGTCCACTGACCTTCTGCTTGTGATGCTGAGCTGTCCTTAGCAGCCATAGCGAGGAACCCCTGGGATCTGCACAGTTGTGCTGCTGCTCTTCTGGCATTTAAGGAAAGCGATGGGTTTCTTCTCTAAACCGGATGGTCTGCTGCAGGAAACTTAGTCCGCTTAGAATTATCATTTCTTTGAAATGGATTATTTCTCTTTGTGCTGAAATAAAAGTGATGCTCTGTCTCGTCAGGGCCGCAAAGGAAGAAGCAAGCTTTTTAGAAGCAAGTCCAGCATCTTTGAAGCTTGAAGAAATACAGGCTTCAGATAAAAAAAGAGGGAAGAGGGGGAAGAACGTTTGGGATAAGGCTTTGATAGGGAGTTGGAGGCAGGATCTGAGCCCAGGAAGCATGCAGGAGTAGAAGAAGAACGGTGCTTCTCAATGCAATGAGGAGCGCTGCTTCAGAGGTGAAGCAAATGCTTTTAAACTGGGTTTAGCAGGTTTGAGCAGAGAGCGGATGGTTGAGAAAAGATCTCGAAACTAATGAAGTTCTATGAATAAAAGCTTCCGAGCAGAGCCTGCAAAGGAAACCCACCTTTGACTTGTCTGTTTCATTTTGGAGTTCAGTAGCTCCGTATTGCAGACAGTAAAGAAGATTAAGAATTGAGTAATCTTTAGAGCTATTTGCTTATCAGAAATGTGATTTTAAATTATTATTTTAATATTTTTTTTGGTGCTCAGTTGCCTTGGCAGATCGGGACTAATAAAAGATGACCATTGACACGATTTGGCACACTTTAGTAATTTTATCCAGAAGTGTTCCTTCCTAGCCTAAGAAATTTTTTAAGCTTCAGGGGTAAGAGTCTCTGAAGTCTGCCACATATCAGTCCTTTTCCATAGCTACCCCATGATGTGAGCGCTTCACTGTGTGTCTAGAGGGGTTTTCTTGTTCTGCATCTGAATTTACTCTTGGCCTGCAGTGTGTCAGGGTTGGTAGGCAGCTGCTGTGTTGGAGCAGAGGATGGGTGCGCTGGCAGAACCTCCATGGGAGGGTCCCGTAGCCCAGCAGCTGATGGAGGACTTCTGAAGGGTCAAAACTTGGGGAATGTGGGGCTGGGAGCTCTGACATTGTGACTCTTGGCCCTACTGGTACATGTCAGCTGTGCTGCCTGTGGCTTCTGTTAGGTGCATTTCTAGGACTTTTGGAAATGGTTGGTTTAGACTTGAGGCTCTCCCCTCTGCCTTTGGGTCAGGGCCCCCACTGCGGCTTTGACTAATAAGTGGTGCTGTGCAAGGAGGAGCTTATCAAACGAAGAAAGGGTAGTTATTTCTCAGTGTCTGCCATTCTTCAACAATATTCCCTCTGTCCCCGCATTCCTCTGCTCCTCTGGGAAGTTCATTTCCCACCAGACTGTCAAGTGTCATTGAAGAAGGGTTGAGAACCGCTTGGCCTCTTGCAGCTTCAGATGCTCGCTGTGTTTGTGCAGTCCCAGCTGTCGCTGTGCTCTGAGATCTTTAAAGCCCAGCCAGCACCAGCTGGGGGACGTACTGGACAAGTTCTCCACTGGAATGTGACCTTTCTCTCAACAGCTAGGTGATTCCTGCCTGCACTGAGATTTTAGGGAAGGTGCTGTATGTCATAACTGCAATAAATGTAATTGTGCTTTGTTGGATGAATTTGAACCATCAAAGCAAGTTTTGGATTAAAATGCTTTTCTGAGGGTATTTATTCTGATGTGTTCATCAAAAGTCTGGGTTTTATAAGGGGAGCACATCCAAAGCAGGTAGAATTAACGTTGCTTTCCTTCATTGACAACAAAACACATCATTGGGGGGTTTTTTTTGGGGGGGGGTTGGTGGTGTTTTGAGGAAGCTGGGTGTTTCTCACTTTTGTTGTTACTTACTTTTAATGTTTTTTAATGTATGCACAGCATTTCTTTTTGTCCCGTACCTAGTTGCTCCTCGGGGAATCCTGTATTCCTTCCTCTTCCCCTTCCTAGCCCTTTTACTACTGCTAATTCTCTTGCTTTCTTCTGTTAGCCGCAGTTCCATTTAAATGAGTTTGGACTGCTAGAAATCATTACTGAAGTAGAAGCAGAAGCCATAAAAACTCTTTCAGCCTCAGCAGTAAATGCCAGCCCAGCCAGCTTTGTTCCTGCTGCTATCAAGACCTCCGCTGCCTCTAGCACTGGTTTGGAAGGTGAGCTTTTTGCTGTGGAAGAGAATATACGGTTTCTGAAAAAGCTTCTAGAAACAGGTCTAACTGAAATATGTGTTTCAGTAGCGTCGTGCTCCCTGGAGCAGCGCGTGGACTGAGTCACTGTATTATTTCTAATATTTTAGGAGTATTTAGAGTGAATGTAATTACTGTGTAGTCGTAACAGTACCTGCTGCATGCATTGTGCTCGCCTTTGTGGAAAGTAAATGTGGTTATATCAACAAATCTGGGCTAGATTTGTCAATGTAGTCAAATATCCCTCTCGCGCTGAGTTTTAACTGACATCCTGGAATCTCTTTAACCGGTGATTCTGGGAAGTTGGAGCCCCTTCTTTCCAGGGTGGTGGCTCAGCAATTACATCGATGTTTCTCCTTAGCACCAGTGGTTTACTTGTCACAACAGCAGTTAAGTCTGTATTAAACTAAACTGCCTGTTTTGGGGCTTTGAGACCAGAACGGTTTGGTCATATATATGCCTTATTAAATACATTCAGCCTTCAAAATGGAGTGATCGTTCCCACTGGGCAGCGTCTCAGCTCCATGTTATCTCCCGAACCATGCTTGGGAATTGCTTGGGATGGTGCTAGGTGCCCTAGGCCAGAAGTGCCCCGGGGCTGTGCTAAAGATGGATGTGGCTGAGCTGCAGGACCTGGCACTGTTTGATACACTAGTATAGCTGTGCCTTTGCTGACCGCCCTCAGAGGCGACGGGAGTTTCCAGCATTATTCCTTTCTGTGGTTGTGGTGTGGAGCATGGATGGATGGCACAGTGCTGTGCTAACCTGGAATGCCTGGATCAAGATGAATCTCCAGTAGTGTTAGTTTTCCTTGCAAGAACATCTTGAGAATTTCCTCTAACCTGGGTCATGCCAAGACTTACACTATTAGCCATAAAAGTTTTGAGGTTTCTGAGGCTACTGTAATTGAAATTAGGGGAAAGTTGGGTTTTAGCAGGATAATGTGCATGTTACTGGACATGCAGATCAATGTAATGGGCAAGAAGTATCTCAGTTCTTTGCAGGCCTGTTCTTACTCTGTTTATGCAGAAACCAGTAGCTCAAAACAGAATATTTATGCGTTAACCACTGAGCTCTTCCATTCCAGACCACTCAGTTAAGCTGGCCAGCCTCATTTGCTTTGTAAATAGCTAGTTTCCTTTGGTTAAATTACTCACTGTTTCACAGTAGAGCTCACAGTAGAGCTCCCTCGGAGATGTGCCAGAGTGTCTTCTAGAGAGTACTAATGGAGACCAGTGCTGGGCAGTGAGTGACGATTAAGAGCTCTCATCCCAAGACTACTGTTTGCCATCCAGCGTTCGGTCAAATTTTAAAGGTGCTCTTGGTTAAACATGACAGCGTGTGGTTGTGGCATAGGGAGCCCTTGATAGTTTTGTCTGATGCCTTGTGCTGAAACAGATCTTCTAAGTTGGTGACAGGAGACTTGAGAATTAGCTTGGGACAGGACACAGAGGCACCACAGGACAGCAGCTGGAGCTTGTTCAGTGCCTTGTTGTCTTCGACATCACCAGTATATCCTGGTGCTGTAATTGAAAGGACGTTAACTCTTTGTATAAGGTCTGTTAGCAATGCTGGATCTCTAGTCAACGCAGAGCTGCGTCACTGAAGTCATACATCCCTACGGAGGGAACTTCATCTTTGAGGAGGGAATGATCTCTCCTCTTGTTGCCTGCCTGGACAAGCATCTCCCTGTTGGCTTTCCCTAGGATTTTGATGGAACTATTTCTGTTTTCAGGTAGGAAGGCTTTCTGCCTGTCTTCCCTGCTGGCTTTTCTCATCTCGAATTTTATTGTAAGCTCTGCAGATTCACTTACACTTACAGGCATTCGCTTACGCTCCTGCTGATGGTGGGTCATTCTCCTCGTCTGCGTGAGCTGAGGACATGTCAATCCATCAGGCGAAGAACTGGCTTTTATGTGGACACCTCAGCACTAAGAATTTTTCCCACCCTTTTAGTGTGTTCCATAGATCAGTGTGACTTCTAATTGAGCAGAGCTCTTCGAGCACTCTTGGTTCTTGCAAGTTTTCCCTGTTTTGTCTTTTCTCTACCTGGAATCGTTGGTCCCCGATGGCACAGGGAGAGTCTTTAAATTGGGATACGAGCAGGCACGCGTACACTCTGTGCGTAGGCAGTCTATCTGCCCAGTTCCAGCCAGGACCATCTGACATTCAGATTGGGCTATAGGGAACAGTGGAATATAAATGAAAAATGTCAGTCGTCTTAGGAGAATGAGTACAAGTACTGGTAAGGAGACTATGAAAAAGGCTTTAAACAAAAAAGCGAAGTGACTCATACCTCAGTGTTCTGGATTGTGTGATGTGGTATGGTTTTTCTTTTTCCCTTTTAAAGGGTTTAATGGTGCATTCAAAAATAGCTTGATCAAACCAGTGCACACAAAACAGTGCCACTAAAAGCAGAACAGGAATGACGTATATGTAGGAGCCTCCTTGCACAATTTGCACGTCAGGTTACTTGAGCAAAGTATGCATCGGGCTAATTTAGGTCCCTGGTAATGAGGACCACCACAATTGGGTTTTGTTAAAATACTAAATGTAAATTAATTTGCACTAGGAAGAACTCAAATCATAGGAGAAAGTAAACATAAGTTATATATTGGAGTTATTTTTTGCATTTTCATGCTTTCATTCAGATGAAAGATTGATATATATTCCAAGATATAGAAGTAGTTGTTTCTGCTCTGCCATCAATAACATGCTATTTTTAGAGGCTGCCTATGGAAGATTTTCATATGTACAAAGGCTGAAGATTTTAAACTTAACCAACTGTATTAAAAGTATCCAAACGGGATGGACTTGTTTGACATTTGTCTTTCAAGTTAGAGGGTTACTAGGAATAAAGAAATAGAAAAAGATTTGTAACTCTGTCCTGGTTATAGCCTAGAGATTATATCCTCCTTTAGCACTTTTACAGGGGGCAGGGTTTCTCCAAAATTAAAATATTATAGATAAAAGGGGCTTTTTTCTGTATGAGGTGGTACACTCTTTCTACGTGCCAGTGCATAGATAATAATTACTTCCCTCACAATGGGATACTGAGGGTCACTTAATGAACCTTTGTGAAGGACTTTGACAGAACTAATTGCATGAAAGGTGTTTAAAAATACAAAGTTTCAGCATTTGAATTTAATAGTTGTCTTTTCCTTTGCTTCTACAGTGCTCAGAGACGACGTGCCCTGCTCTGTTTTCCAAGCCTGTGAACAAATGGATTGCTCTGAGAATGGAAAGTTTTATACTCAAACAGGCTCCCAGCAGCACAGGGACAGGTAAAGAAACCCCAGATTTTTCCTGTTCTGTGTTTGAACACGTTTAAAGAGAACACTGTGTTAGAGAAAAGTGTTGCTGTGAGTCGAATGAAATCCTCAGAGCGAGTGTTACCGTGGCATGGCTGAGGCAGGGCCACCATCAAGCTCTGCTGGTGACCTTGCTGTCACCCTTGAGGCTCCTACACCCGACTGAGGAAAGCACCACGCCAGAGCTCTGTCCTCATTTCTCTTCCCAGCCTGAGGAAATGCGGGTTGTGTGCTTGATGCCTCAATCCCCCATCCCACAGATAAGGATGATGTCTTAGCTTCCTGTAGAGTTGTAAAAAAGCAAAATTAAAAACCCTCTTAAGCTGCTCTGGTGGTGAGAGCTGTGCCGGTACTTTGGAGTGCTTTTAAAAGACATATATCTGGCAAATCCTGCGAACATGACTCACTTCTTTAGGTTCTCAGCCTAGGCATCCTCATTCTTCTGAAGAGGTACAGAGACACTGGGAATACTGCAGGAGTATTGTTGCACTTTTAATTTGATTTTGTTTTCAATTTTGGATGTTTAGTGATACCAGAAACATTCCAGATGATTGCAGAAACAGGGGAAATAGTAGAAATCTTAATACCAGCAGTGGCTGTCAGGTGAATGAGGCTGACAGGCCTGTCAAACGTCTCAGGAGGAAGAGAAGACTGCTTCTGGAGTCTGAGGATGATGAGGAAAATGCAGATGAGGATGAGGTAAATGAGGCTGCATGTCTTTTCTTTAAAGAGAACTGTGAAGAGCAGGGACAATTCTGTGTCTCACATTTCACTGTGCAATGCAAACTGGGCTGAGGGAGGTTGTTGTGTACCCATGAGAACGGTCTGGGTCTGATCCTCATTTGTATCAGTAATGAGAATATCTGTTCTGAAGTCTGAGGAGTCGTAAGGGTGAATAGCTCGTGTGAAGTCAAAGTCACAATTTCTGACTGTAACTTTACAGGTGCAGCTGTAGCCCTGTGCACCAAGTGTATTTCACAGTAATAAAAACACATGCCTCTAAAAATACTTTATCTAACTACAGTCAAGTACTGTTATGTGATATTGAAGATTAGTGCCAAACCACAGAGTTTGATTGCTTTTTACTAGGTACTTGCATGTACACTCACCACGCTACTAGAAACCTGTGTTAATGGTGGGTGAAAAGAAGTACCTCAGTCCTGACCTGATCTTTTCGTAACTCAGCATTGAGCAGGGACCTTTCAGGTGCCCTTCTTTGTGCAAACCTGCGCTCTGCTCCCGTGTGCGTAGCGTCTCAGGCCCGAACCATTTTATTTATATTCACTTATCACACGTGCTTTTGTAACGCAGAGACGCTGGGGCACGTGTTCATTGGTAATGCAAGCTGAAACTTCTGATGTCACAAACAGTTTAACTCCTCTTGTTGCTCAGCTTTTCTCTGTCATGTGTGAAGATGTTTTAAAGTACGTATGTTTTCAGAAGTACTTGCATTCTGTCTCTTCCCCCTTCTCCTCCTCCTCATTTGAAACTGCCCCCCTGTCTCTGCTGGGGCGTGTTTGGCAGGCAGCTTTGCATTTCAGTTTTCGCCCTTTTTGGTTTGCTTTGAGAAATGACAACCCTGGGTGAATTAAACATGAGTTTGAAAACCACATAGAAGAAATGCGAATGGCAGTCTGGCTCGGAGTGTGACACAGGGAGACCACATTTTCTGGGGTGTTCATCGATGGCAGCAGTTACTTGAAGCTTCTGCTTCCTTCGGGTCTTCATAAATGATTTTTTTTCTGTATCCATTCCCTGGCATAGATGGACATAAGAACCTCTGAAAGGAAAAGGAAAACGGAGCATTACAGTAATGCTGCTTACGTGAGCCGTAAATCCTGCACTGCAGAAAGCAAATCCTGTGTATTGTAATGGAGATTTTGAGCCTGGGCTGCTCGTCAGTAGCCATATTTAAATGAACTTTAGCAGCCTATATTAAATAATTTGTAAAGCACTTTGGGATACTGCAGGATCTAAGTTATATATGTAAGATACCCTACTAATGTTCTTGCAGGGTTATTCAAGAGAAAATAATGCTAGCTAATAGTCCTGTTAGTTACATGTTACATCCTTATTGTACCTGCATTGTGAGATGATCAAGGAGGGAGGAAAAAACAATATTGCTAAACTTTTTTTTAACGTATCTGTGTCTAGGAGAAGAATAAATCAAATAATATGAAAAGCCGCAGAAACACTAAACCAATAAAACAAGGTGAGCTAAGCTCATAGTCTCTTTTCTTTAATGTTCATAGATTTTTTTACTAGCTATTATAAAGTGAATAATAGTAAACAGAAGAGGAAAGGACAGTAGAGCTCATTTCACATTCGGAATAGCTTATTAGGTACATAACCCTCTTACCACAGTCAGTCTTCTCAAATGTATTAGCAAGAATATACTAGATTTGCCTGCATGATGGGCACAGTGTAGAGGATCTAGAAGGAGACAGCCTGACCCAAAGCTCACCGAAGCCAGTAAGAATCTTTTTTCCATTGACTTTGGAGAGCTTCACAGCCACAGACTACAAATACTAAATAGAAAATAAGCTGTAAACACCATGTGATGGATTATAGACTATGGGTTAAATTTATTAGATACCTTAAAGGAGTTAGCATATGTAAACTGGGGGGAGATTTGTAATCTGTATTTTAAACATAATTTTCTGTGTGTATGACCATGGTTCTGCTAGAATGAATCCAAGCACTTGCCCAAGTTGTTTTTTTCATCATTTGTGTACTGATAGCTGCTTTTCTAGTAGATGCATTGTGGTATTAGCGGGTCATAAATATATGTGTGTGTATATATATATAAAAAAAATCTTGTGAACTGAACAAAAATTCACTTGATTTTTCATTTGTTTTGTTTTAGGTTTATTTCAGCTGCAATTATATGCCTCTTTGTGCTGTCTTTTAGTTTATATCTAACCCCTTATTCCTCTGTGAAGTATCAGGAGCAGGAATTCTTTTACACGTTTTTAAGTTATTATATCTTGTCCAAACTTTACAGTGGCAACTTTCCACGGGCAGCTTGCCAGCAATCTGGGTGCCACAATTCATTTGACCTATGAGATAATAAATTCTTATTTTTTTTAATGAGAAATAAGCACAGTTTTCCTACTGCTGGAATTCATACCTTGCCTCAAAAGTCGGGTAACACTGCCTCCTTTGGGGTACAGCAGCAAAACAGCGTTGGTGTGTGTGTGGGAGGAGAAAGAGAAGAGAGGGCAGAGCAGGAGGCATCTCAGAGAAACATTCATTTTTCTCTTTGTTTTTGATTGCTTAGTTGTTCCTGGAAAGAAGAAGGGATGGAACTGGGTTTCCTACTTAGAAGAGGAACGGATGCCAGCTGCTCCCCTAAAACTGTTCAGAGAGGTTGGCAGCTTTTTCAGCTCTCTTGCTATGTTTTTCTCAGGCAACACCACAGAATTACAAACTCAGTGGAGGTAGGATTGGAGACGACCCTCAAGCCAGCAGTTACATTTATGAGTTGTTTCGGTGCAAGCAGGCAGTAAAACCCCCACATGTCTGTTTCCAGCCCTGAAGCACAGTGAAACAAGCATCTGCCCTGTGAGTCTCATTCCAAACCAGGGTGTGAAAAATGCTGGTTGAGTCTCACTCCGAAATAAACAATGACTGTTTCAATCTGCTTTGGGTAGCTCTGGATAAATGGGCTGTTAGGCAATTTCCCAGTAATGTTGGAGAGGGACAGCTTAATGTCTTTCATATGTCCTGTGCTTCGTCTGTGATCGTGCAGCACCCCTTCCATCCTTCCTCTGTGGGAAACTGCAAGTCACTTAGCTCTGTGAATGTTGTGGAGTGTCTCAATGAGAATTGACTGTTAGGAGGGAGGGTGGAAGTTGTGTTCGTTCGTAGTCTGATGCCTTGAAGGTGGAAGAGGGTGAGTTTAGCCTTGGTGAAGCTGCTTCTGCACTCCAGTGCGCCAGCCCACATTAAAAGTTCCACTCCCAGTGAGCTCTTCAAAGCCAAGGGCGGTTGGCACCTCACAGAGTGAGATAGAAGGAAAGTCAGATAACTGCAGCGGCTGCAAAAAGCCATTCGCAGTTCCAGTTCAGATTTCTTTTAAGCCTTAACTATACTTCGAATGTTTAATTTGGATTAAGACTGCAAATAAATGAAAGGCACAAATGTTTTCTGGAATGACTGTGTAAGTGGACTCCAGATCAAACATGCCTTGTCCCTTTTACCCTTTGAAGATGAAAAGTTACCTTTTGGGAAAGTCTGGACTGCTGACCTCGTGCTGACGCAGGCAAAGTGATTTTAGCTTTTCTGGCTCTTTCTTTCTGCCAGCCCCCCTGCGCTGGGCTGTGAAGGGGATTCTTTTGTGTTTGAATAGAGCTCATTTCTGCATCTGCTGAAAGATTTGTTCATAGCTAATTGCAGCAGGCTCATGGTTCGGTGTTTTTGAGAGATTAATTAGATTAACAAGTAAATGTGAAACATGGAGATCATTCCATTATTGATCTCTGTACCTGCGCCTGTCTATTAAAGCAGCAATCATTAATGATAGAATTTTCTTCTTGGAGTTGAAAACTCAAGTATATCTGATGACGGCTCTGCAACAGATTTTATCTCTAGGAAGTAAAAACAAATATTTCCTTCTTCCCCCTCCTCACAGTATCAGTCATTCCCACAAGGCCGGAATGGATTTAAAGTTGGAATGAAGTTGGAAGGGCTGGATCCTGAACACCCCTCTCGATTTTGTGTCCTCACAGTGGCTGAGGTAGTTGCTCTTCCTTTCTTTGATTCCAAAAGACCCCTGTATTTTAGGATTTTTTTTCAATAAAAAGTAGAAACATAAGAATAAAAGTACTTTGATTAATTAATGGTTAGGTGAAGTTCAAGGTGACACTGAAGGAATACCGTTGTGGTTAAGGTTCTATACCCGAAATCCTAGTGTCAGATTTTTGCAACTGTAACTCAGAATAGTAAACCTTTTAACTGCATGCAGTAAACAAATATGAAAAAGAACAATGCAATTAGGCACTATATTAGTAAATATAAGCAAGTCAAAATGCTTTTATGCATCTTCAATTATGTGAAATCTGTGTTGATCTGGTATAGACATAGGAGTTTTTGGACGGCATTTGTACTCCAGATACTGCCGCACAATAATACGTGCATGAGTATGGAATAGGAGGCCAGTGAAGCTACACTGACCAATTTTATTTTCAACTGTTTGAAGTGAGGAAAGAAGAGTGTGGAAAATGGCAGACATAAATGAGGAAAAATAAAACTAGACTTTTGAGAAATAAGTGAGATCTTGAATTTACTTTTATATAAATCCAAATACGGAAGGAGTGTTTGATTAGTGTTTTTCTTGAACTTCGTTATGACCCTTTATGATAATCAGAACTCCCCTCATTATAGGTACAAGGGTACAGAATGCGGTTACACTTCGATGGTTATCCAGAGTGCTATGACTTCTGGGTTAACGCTGATTCCTCAGACATCCATCCTGTTGGCTGGTGTGAAAAAACAAATCATAAGCTGCTCCCTCCTAAAGGTATGGAAAAAAAAAAGGTGTACAAGAAACCATAAATTCTACTAAGAACGAGTTGTCCTGGCTCTGCGTGTTTAATTTTTAGTATGGTTTCTTTGTGGAAGTCAATGCGAGTGGTTTAAAGGGAAGAGGTGTAACTAAGATAGTGAATCACAAAAGAACAAAACAGCTTCATTTGATGTTCCCAAAGATTGACGTTGTTGGTCAAATTAGAAACTATTGGATGAGTGTGTAAAGCAAGGAGTCTCTTTGGGGTTCAGAACTTCTTTCCTGTGTTCAGTTTCCTAGAAACATTTGAAATTTCAAATTAATGATTGGATGTTATAGTGAAAGAGAGAGAGGTGTTTTCAGCTGAAATGCATAACCCCTGAAGACTGTAGAAGGGCAGTTATCATGCAAAGTTCATATTCTTCCCAGGTAATTTCCATTTCTGAAAAACCAATCTGAATGTAACGGGGCTGTGTAAAACAATCTTTTTATCTCTCTTCTTAGGTTTCAAGGAGGGAGAATTTAATTGGACTTCCTATTTGAAGAATTGCAAAGCTCAAGCAGCTCCAAAAAACCTTTTTAAGACCCTCAGCACTGTAAGTGGTGATATTGAATACAAGATGCTTCGAATAGGTCTGATGCTAAGTGATTTTTGACCAGAATATTTATGTGTTTTTAATATGCTCATGTCCGAGGTGCAACCATGGTACAATCAGATGCAAGCTATTTCCTGCTGTGATTTATTTTTAAGATGGGAAGCTAGTACAATTTTTCTTCTTTCTCCCAGTCACTGACTTTTGAGAGAGAGAATTTGTATTTCCCTTCCTCCTTGGTACTGGAGGAAAAGATTTACTCTACCATTTATTAAATATATTACAACAGTCTGTTTTGCTGTGTCCCTGCAGTCAAGATATTTGTGTCACTTTCTTCTAATTTAATCATTTCCAAAATAATTTCTGGTTTCCAGCAGCATACTCATGTGCGCCATGGGATTCATTATGAGGCTATGGATCTTGAGCATTTTTCATCCTCCACCCAGTGTTGCTTACTTTTTGGTTGTTAGCCTCAGTTCTTGCGTAACACTCACTCCCATTTTGTGTCACTCAGATGACACAAAGTCCATGGTCTGGTGGATTTGACGCTGCAGATGGACAGAGCGCTGATTTCAGGAGGATCAGGGCCTAATTGTGCAGCTCTGCTCTGCTTCTGACTGAGTCGCCTATTTTCCTTGAAGACTCTCTAACTTTGTCACTAATAAGACAGGACCTGCAATGCTCACGCTTACCCTCAGCCAATACTGGTCACTGCAAGGCGTGTGCCTTTAGCCTTTGAGTCTGCAGTGGTATTGTGTACCTGCAGATTCTTATTCCAGCTACATTAGCTCTTTTTTTGGAAATAGTAACAATCATTGCCACAACACATGGAAATTTCATCTGTAGACCGCTTCCTAGTAACAATATATATCTAGTGGGTGTTTTGGTCTGTGAGATTTGGGGTTACAACCTGCAACAAATGAATTTATAAGGGTAATTTAAATGGCCTGACCTAGAACGTGGCTGATTTCCCTTTCCTGCTGACCTCAGCCTGTCACCCCCTCTGGTTTTCGTCTGGGAATGAAACTAGAGGCAGTGGACAAGAAGAATCCATCTCTGATGTGTGTCGCAACCATCACGGACATGGTGGATAACCGCCTGCTAATTCATTTCGATAACTGGGATGAAAGTTACGACTACTGGTAAAGAGCTTCTATTTCTAATATATATCTGCAAGTAGACTGTGGTTTATTTTGCTCTTCCACTAAGGGTAGTATCTAATATTTTAAATGTAGTCACTAAAGTTGGGATCTTAAATCAGTTTTCAAGCATCGGAGTAGTTATTTGGGTTTTTACAAAGTGCCAGTTGCCCAGTAGCTTCCTCTGCTGTTCAAGTGCTCGTCAGTTGGCTCGGTGCAAAACCAGTGGGCTTAGCTTGAACTGCCCGCGAAGCTTTCAAGGTGAGAAGCGTTGGAGGTAACGCAGCTGGCTGACGTGGGTCAGGTCAGGGAATGTTCATGTTATCCATTCCTCTGGCAGAGCTGAAGGAAGAGTAAGCTCCACTAGTGACACCACCTGGAATTAGTAACATCCTTCCCTCCAGGACTGGCAGTGGGTGTTGGCACGTCTCTCTGCAAACTTACATTTGGAAGCAGGCAGTAAAAATCTTTTCATTTGCTTCAGCGGAGTTTGGCTAAGGCCCTTTGAAAATAAAAAATGATTGCCAACGTTGAGGCTTTTGAGTCCTGACCTGCACTACAGTTGTTCTGCATCTGAGAATCTTGATCCTCTGCCCTCATGCTGGAGCCAGGTGGAATATTAGGCAAGGAAACGTTTTGCCTTTATGGTCTGTGTTTTCCAGCCTACAGGAATGGAGCAACTTTCTTGGAATTCGTCTGTGAAAGCAACACAAGGCACACGCCTACCAAAATAGCACTGGTTCGATCAGAATTCTGTGTTCTCTCCCCCATTTCCTTTTGTTTGTTTTTTTCAGAATAGGCACCTGTTTGGTAGGAAGTTGGTCTTTTCTTTCTTTGCCATAAATATTCAGAGCTTTGTAGCACTGGTGTTTCCATTTGCAGGACTTTAGATCTCATTCCTTTACCATTTTAGCCCATGAAGCTTTGTTTTCATGCTATGTTTTGTTTGGAATTTGAAAATTTTAATGGGAAACACAAGCAAACAAAGCTTCAAAGTAGAGCTTGGCTGAAAACACACAGGTTTTTTCCTAGATCTGAAAGACTGCTCTGGTCCTTTCCTCACAGCAGATGTGACAACAGGGGCTGTCTCAAATTGGCCCATAGCCTCCTTCAGGGACTCAGAAGATCTAAACACGCAATAAAATTGGGAACCAGGCAAACTACCACTAGGTTTCAGCTAGAGTGAGTGGATAACATGCAGTTCTTGGCAAAGACCTTAAAAGTAATTTCCTCTTCTTCCACAATAACGGTATTTCAGTTAGGGAAGAAGGGTTTGATTTTTGTTTCTTTCCTTCCTTTGAATTTTAGCTTGGATGATCCATGTCCAGGCTGAACTGTGGTTGGTATGGTCCGCGCGGGGGGTGGGTGTTTGTTGTTTTTTTAGAGCACCAGACATTCTTCTGTGTATTTCCCTATCTTTTGGGGCAGCTTGAGCGCCTTGAAAACTTGGTGTTATAAATTGTAACGAGGTAATGCTTGTCTTTTACACCATGATCGCACCCACTGAAAGCATCTGCTAACCCAGCAAAGGCGTATCAGACAGCATTTGAAATTCTGCTTTTCTTTTTGCTTTAAGATTGACTGGTGCCAACTTTCCCTCTTTAATTCAGGTGTGAAGCTAGCAGCCCATATATTCGTCCTGTTGGCTACTGCCAAGAAACTGGAACCCCACTGACAACACCACCTGGTATGTTGAAAATGAGACTTATTTCCTGCCTCAGTCAAAAAAACCTGCAAGCTTTATCTTCCATATAATTACGTATTTGCAAGTTACAGGTTCCATTCAGTACTCTTTTCTCTACTGACTGGACAATATTATTGTTCGTACTTTTTGCCACTGCATTTCATTTTGTTTCATAGGTCTTTCAAAAAATGGAACAGGGTTTGATAATTTGTAATTGAATTTGATTTCAGAAGGGAAAGGACTTTGAAGTATTTGCAGCATTTCCTTTAAGGTGAGCTGGAAGAAAGAGGAATCGAGATCATGATTTCATAGATGGTGAGATGGGATTTCTGTAAATGAAGGAGTAATTGAAGCCACATCTCTTTCTGCTGCACTAGAATTCAGTAAATGAAGAGAATGTTGGCGAATGAAAAAAGACAGAACCTACAGGAAAATCAATGTTGTTTTCAGGCCTTGGAAGTGCTCATTCGCCTTAAAACCAGCAAAAATTAAAAAACGACGTTTGCTGTTTGCTAGATCTGGAGCAAGAATTTCTGCAAATGCTGCAGATCGAGTTTAGTAGAGTGGGTGGCTCTCCCAAGATTCCTCTGCGTTGGAGGAATTAGCCTCTGTGCCTTCGCTGCAGATGCAACAGGGGTTGTAAACACTTACTCTTCAGCAACACCACATCTGTTCCTGCTCTTGGAACGTGCAACAAGGCTGTGGCGTGCAGCTCCCCTACTCGTATCACGGTTACCTGTGCTCCCAGCAGAATCTGCAGTCAGTTCTGATTTCTCTGATGAGAGATTTACGTGCAGCAATTTGCAGGCTGTGCTATGCATTTAGTCATTGCACCCTCCTGCCAAAAGGAAACAATACCAAGGCTAAAAATTACTGAAATAGGAAGGGGAAAAAAGTAGAACAGTTTCTTAAATGTAGCTGCCAGGGAGAGATATCCTGTTGTTGTTAAGAGTAGGACACCAATGTAGGTGTCTGAGATTATGGTAACGGTGATGAAGAATTTATCTCCAGACTGATAGTTTTACTCAGCTGTGGGTGAGTAGGTAGCAGGAGACAAGAAGTTTCTCCAATCTTGCAGGCACTCACACGTAGAATAGTTGATAAAATAGGAAATTAATTTAGTGCTGCCATTGCACATCACAGAATCCTGTGACTAGCTCTTAATTGGCAGCTTTCTCTAGAGAATGTGCATTGATTAAGCCGTACAGAAATGAACTCTTCAGGTTTTTCAGGTCAGGGTTAAAGCCCTGTGTAGATGCTAGGGAAACTTGCGGTGCTGCTGTGTGTGCTGTAAGTGGTGTGTATGAATAAACAGACCGTTTTCCAGCGCCACCCATTGTAAGTGCTCAATTAACATAATAGCCATGTGTTACATAGCTGCTTTTCTGTTGCTTGTAACAATAAATGTGGGGTTTTCATACTTAAATGTTAATTCTCTTGTTTTTTTCAGGATACAAGGATTCCAAAGCCTTCTCATGGGAGAAATACTTGGAAGAAACTAATTCCCAGGCAGCCCCAGCAAGAGCATTCAAACTGGTTGGTGAATCTCTTTGATTGTCCTAGATCAGGAGGGCAGGAGAAACTGCTGTTATCTACCCTTTTTTGCTTGCTGCTTTATTTGATGGTAGTTCACCAGGTCTGTGACAAGAGGGTGAAACTGGGTTTAAATTTACTTTGAATTTAAGATCATCTCTCACTGCCTCTAAAACAAAACACGCAGCAGACTGCAAGATTATTTTTTAAAATAAAAATGCCATGAAAAGCTTCTTCGAAAAGGATTTTTTACTAACCATCTTCATTTGCTGCATTAGCAAGTTTAAGGGAAGGGCCTGCAGCCCACACAGAAAATTGTAGTTTTCAGAGGAATGTGTGAAGGGCAGTCCCTTGCTTCAGAGAGGGCATGGGGAGGAGAGAGACCTGGTCTTCTCCTCGAGGTCTGACCGGGTGGGCAGATGGGATGTCCCACTTGACATCTGAGCAGGACTGATGCCGGTTGAACAGACTTTCCAGACTCTCCCTTCATGGGTGTCGGAAGTGTCTATCACTGCCTGCAACTGGTGACGTTTGGTGGGGAAGGGTAAGGGGTGGTGTGTGTGTGTGTGTTTGAGGGGGAATGAGAAGTGTGCGGTTCCTCTATCAGATGACCCCTCTGCATGAAGTTTTAAAAACTTCTCTAAATTACTTTCACCTTGCAGTTGTGCACATCCTTCTTCCCCTGGTTGGTGAGGCTGAATTAAGGTAGAGGGAGAAGTTCCTATCAAGGACTTACGTGTTCTGTACCCTCCACAGGAATAAGTGTGCTAATGGGTGACAGAGAATCTCTGACAAACTCTTAGATGGAGTGAGATCATCCTGGAGACTAAATATGAAGATGGTTCTCTCAACCTTGGGAGCATGAACGTTTGTTTCTTACATAGGAGTTCAGTGCATTGATCTGGAAGCTCACTGTGAGCAGAAACAAAACAAAAACCTTTAAAATAATTTCATTAAAAAAAATCCCATACTTTAAAGATGATTTATTTTTTTTCTTAGCAGCTTCTTCTGCACTGCTGGCTCACCTTGCTAAACTTTGCAATATGTTTAAAAAGTTTTCTGTGCCAGAGTGACACTTGTCTTGATTCCTTTTGATGAAGTTAGTGTTGCAGGTTAATACCTGCTGCCCTCTGGTTTATTTTGTTGGTAAGCTCTTTGGGACTGAGAAGGAAAAGCAATCATGGAGGCCTCAGATATGGGAGGTAAAAGTCCAGCCAGACAAGTTTGATAATTGCTAGATTTCAGCAGGTGTCCATTTGAAGTTGTTGCAGGTTGCAAGGTGGATGTCAGGGAATAGGAAGAGGCTGGTTTTGCCTCTTTAGAGAGCTGTAAGGCCACAGCTGGGAGTTATCTGTAGCACAGTTGAACTCCAAAACATCCCTTGGATTACGTTTTTCCAGAGTTGGGCAGACAGCATCTTCGATCATGCAGCGCAGCAGGTGAAACACCTCGGAGCCTGTGTGCAGGATAACGAGTGAAGCTTGTTAGTAGGACACATTGTTGTCCACAGTGTAGGCTCAGCCTTTTTCTGAGCTGTGCTCATAAAATCCCAGCCACACTAGCAAATGGGAACCTTCAGAATGCAAGAGCAAAAGAATGCAGCAATTGGCCTTCTACACAATAGTGGAACAATAGAAGTAGTTTTGTAGAGACAAATATTTTGGAAAGATAATAAAACTCTTCATGATAGAAAAAGAAACAGTGAAGTACGACCTACTTACAACTCCCAGTATCAAGTCCTTGGTAATCTGTCGTTACAGCATTCTTCCTCAGATTTTCACAGTATCAAATGTGTTGAGAAATATCACCCAAAGATAACTGGGCTTTGTTCAGGATAGGGAGTGCTCCCTTTTTTGGAGTCTTCCAAAGGGAATTGTCTTCCCAAGGGGGAATGCAACTGCCTTGTCTGCTTTTTCTCCTGTTTTACGTACATCTCTGCAGCCAATTTTTTGCTCCTTCAGGTATCTGGCTTTGAGAGAATAGCAGAAGGGCCAATTCTGGCTCTTGTGCAACTCCAGAATATAAATTAGCATCGAAGACTGTTTCGAAAATGAGACAGGAAAAATAAAAGGCATTTGATATATCAACAGTTAATAGAACTCTTTCAAGATCAAACCTCATTATTTTTCTGGCTTGGTTGGTCTGAAGTGCAAATGCATGGCACAGTTATTGATTTTTTTTTTTATTATTATTATTATCCCTGCTAGCAATTACAGGAAATCAGTACATAAAAATATGGGTTGAGAGCCAGAACAGGCATTTCTCACTGAATTAGTTTTTAACAATTTTCAAGAGCTATCTTATGTAGTCTGAAGGCACTGATCAGCAGCACAAATAGCAGATCTTGTGTCTGGATTTCTGCCTTCTCCTCCACCCTAAGACGCAGGAGACAGCTTTGTCATCAGCATCGCTATTTCAGCCCCTTGTCTCAGGCTGTCAATTCAAAAACATTCAGAACCCAGTGCCAAAAAGGCAGCAACCCTTCAGCAGGACTTAAACAAGTAGTCTGGCGCATCTTCGGGCAGGATTTTGTTCTCCAGCACTCAGGCTGCTTCCTCAAGGAAGCCAGACAAGGTCGGCTGGTTCAATAAGACGCTCTTAAAACTAAAAGCAGTTTGGATTGTCTGGCTTCCAGTGTGGTGGGGGGCTGAAAGCCTGTGGATAAATGTCTGCGTCCAGGTGAAAAGACCAAAGAGAAACTTCAGGTTAGGAGTCTGTAATCCCCTTAGCTCAGAAGTGGGCCTCCTTCCCTGCCCCCAGCTGCTGGCAGTAAGAAGGGTAAGGAAGATGGTGAGGGAAGAGTGATTTTAATCATCTTTTCATTAACCTGATCTTGTTCAAAGGCATGATTTATCATCTTTTGCTAAAATCCTGACCTTTGTGTGCAGAAGTGAAGAAGGATGTGTTTGGAATGAGTATCCGCTGCTCCGTAACCCCCTGCTGAGGGGGTCAGAGGAGGAATTTGCGGTCAGTCATTTAAAGATAAATGGGAAAAATGGTAAACACTGTCTGTTACTTAGAGGTTTACTTCTGTGGGTGCTGCAAGGGGCACACATCAGGTCAAAGGACATTCTGGAGTTTTTACAAAGTAGTTTGACTGCTGCAGTTTGAGAGAAAGGGTAAGTTGGCAACTGCAGGTGGGAGACTCCAGTGGCTGGAGCTGCTCTCGGGTGCCAGCACCACAGTTCTCCACAGTCATCGTTAACAAGCAAATGCAGTTGTTGTCATAAGAAGTAGGTGGTAACCTGCCTAATGAAGGTAACTCTGTAATATCGTGATGCCAAGAAGGATGTCGCGTTGGTGTAGTGAAGAGAGATGTCTGCGGTGGCGTGTCTCAGGTGTAAGAGAGTGGTGAACTGGCCACTGTCCTTGTCAGAAGTGAGATGGTCTCTCTGCTGTGTTTGGGAGTTTTGCTGTCACACTGCGGAGTCTGTCTGTCGGTGGAGCGCAGGGTCTTTTTTCTGTTAGGGTAGTGCCTCTTGCCCTGGCTGTGAAATGCTCCTCTGCACTGAGAAAGCTCAGACCTCTGCTTAGGTAGTGTTGGGCTGCTGACAAACAGACAGCTTAATCCTCTAGGAAACTGGGATTTTAACCTCCGAAGCAGTTTGCCGTGTGAGATCAGGGGCCAAACCTGCAAAGGCATTTGAATGGTAGATGAAACCTTCAGTGCATTTTTTCCAGAGCAGGTGACTAGCTCTGAACGCCCAGACTTTTTAACATTCTGCTTACAATCCTCTCTTAACAGCGCCCTGCTCACGGATTCCAAGTTAATATGAAGTTAGAGGCTGTAGACAGAAGAAATCCCATCTTGATAAGAGTGGCAACAATAGTTGACAAAGATGACCATCGCATTAAGGTATGACCTTGCTTCAAAGTGCAGAGCCCTTGTGCTGAGGGATATGGTGATTGGCAGTACAGAAAAAACACCCATTTGGTACAAGAAGCAGCAAAGAAATGCCTTGCCGATGATCTAGCTACAGGCCTGCCCAACTGGAAATTATTTCTGTTGTTTTGTCCTGTTGAAATCTGATGGAATTGCTTAGTATTTTTCATTACTGTTTTAATGTAACTATTTTGAAATAACATTTGACAGCACAATTTTCCATCTCTTAGAGGTTTCTGTGCGATCTGTGCGAGCGAAGGCAGCATTAATGTTCTACTGGTGGGAAGCCACCTGACAATTTTCTTTTCCTAGCATGCTTAAAGGAAAACCCAAAGCAAGTTAAACCCTGGTACGTCTGGGAAGCAGCTTCGTTCTTCAGTACGAATTTGTTACATAAATGGATTTTAACTAATTCTTTTCACATAAATATATTGCCAGAAAAATCTGTTGGGTGTTGGCTTCTGAGAAATTAAGTATGAGGCAGCTAAAGTGGAGGCTGCAGTGATGGAGGCTCCTCAGCCACAGGTCCCTTCCCGAAGGATAATTATGTGCGCAGGAGTAGAGTTTGCTCTCCATCAGCTATTTGATTCTCAGTTTCATCTCTGTGATTGCAAGCAAAAGTCAATTTGTGCCACATAGTATTCAGTTCATACATTTGTTTGAAACTTTGCCCCATAAACAACCCAGTAACCTTTAAGCTGCAGTGATCCTTAGTCTCTGGTAACCTCACCTGGATCTGAGCTAACTATTACTAGTCCCTTTGTCCAGCAGAAGATTCTAGTTTATTCACTGCAAAACTCACCGAACTTGTTGGCTTTTATGGTGTTTTGGGATCCTCAGAAGACCAAACAATTAAATAAGCAGTTGTGTTTGCATAGATACGGTCTTCGAGTGTGGAGTGTGCTGGAGCCACCCCGTAGTCTGTGCTTTCATGCAGACCCTGTGGTTTGACTGTGTCACCGGGGTCTGGTTGTTCCGTAAAACACAGATGCAGGGGTCAGGAAAACAAACAGTTATGCTGAGCACAAAGGACGATTGTGCTTGACTGAAAGATTGAATGAATTGGCTGGAGCTGAGCAAGGTGAAACAAAGGGGGAAGTTAAAATAAAAACTGAGTCATGTCCTTAACTGTATCTCTCACTGAGACTGTGTGCTTCTTTTAGATACATTTTGATGGTTGGGACTGTAATTATGATTTCTGGGTTGATGCAGACAGCCCCGATGTTCATCCAGTAGGCTGGTGTGCGAAAACTGGACATGCTTTGCAAGTCCCTCTCGGTAAAGTAGATGACATCATGTTGTTATGTTGAATAATTTTCCTAAGAGCAGTCTGCTCTTCAGATGCAGGAAGCATTTTACAAATCTGTTTAACTTTTTTTTGGTTTTTCTTATTACCAGGTGCTGTTGATCGAGTGGGAACAGTGGGACAAGCGTGTCCTACTCCCGGCTGCCACGGTATTGGTCATGTCAGGGGACCACGATATGGAACGCATTATACGTATGTAGATGAGATCTTAGAAGGGTTCTGCCTGCCGGAGTCTGATTGCTGTCCATAATAATAATGCAGCAACAAGCACCTGCACTGCACTGAAATTCTCTCAGGGTGTTTATTCGGGAGCTAGTTAAAACTGCAGTTGCAGCTCCCTCTTGTGTCTAAATGTGCCGTTTCATCATAAGTTCTGTTTATACCAGTATAATCGTTACAACTGCAATGCAATCCAACATAGATTAATTCGCGCCGATTTCTACATGACGGCTTTACTGAAGGGATTTTTTTTTTTTTTGTAGAATAAAATATCCAAGAACAGCATGCAAGGAGACAGTTAAAGAGGGAGAGAGTGTGGGCAGATTATTAAAGTATAAGAGTGAGGAGAGCTAGCTCGTGTTTTGTGGTCTGACTTTTGATTTCTTACGTGCTCTTGGAAAAGGAAGGCTTTTCTCGATGAAGCTGTTTTAAAGAGCAAGAAAATGATCTCAGATGGGAGGTCTGAAGATCTAGTAGTATATATATAATGTGGTAAAGGGCTTTGAATTTTTCAGAGTGTAAGTTGCTTGTTCATGAAATACTGTTCAGACAAGCAGGTTACAGAGGAAGAACTCTTGCTCTCTAAGGCTACTCCTTAAAAACGTGACTTTGGTTCCTAATTCAGCCATGTAGTCCCCTGCTTTCCCACACCTAAAACTGGGTAATAACATCTCCATGAGTGTTTCTGGCCTCACTTTTTCTGGGTTTCCTGATGGTCTGCCTGAGGCTGGTAAGACTGTATGACTTAAAAACACGCATCGTTATCTCTCTCTCTTTTTTTTTTCCCTTTTTGTTTTTAACACAGGTTAGTTGGCTGCCCATATTCTGATGTGAACCTCAGCAGAGAAAACTTGTTACAGGACCGCCTGAGCGGGGAGAGACCTTCCCCTGGCAATAGCATGCAGAAAGCCAAGAGGCTGGAGACTCCTGCCCCATTTCTGCTGGGAGCAGGAGACTCTTCTCAGGAGGACTCTCCACAATCCGGGTGAGCTGAACCTTTTTCTTAGGCAGGTACTGGGGAGCAAAACCATTTTACAAGGCTGAATAATACAGGAAGTGGCAGAGAAGCAGCAGAGCATTGAGTTCATCTGTCTGTAATATTGACCCGTGCCCCAGACACTCTTAACACAGAGCAATGCACTTTTATACCCTCATATGCCTTAATAGGTTTCTTGATTCCTTAATCCTGCTGCTCTGGTCACATTCCAACAAAGGAAATTGCATTCTGTCTCCATAAATTTTTCCTTGCTGTTTCAATTTAAAATATATTCTTTTCCTTTGCTTCCTGTCCTAAAACTGTCAAGCAAGGTTATTTTGTACTATTAAACTGTAACTGCAGTCCACCCCGGCGTCGGCTGCATTACACTGCTAGGCGTAATGACTGTATGTGTATCGCGTGGCAAACAAGTTGAGCTCCTTCAGATATTTTATTTTCTTACATGAAAATCTTGGAATTGAGTATCATTGAAGCAAACTGTGTATTAAGAGTGCAGGAGGCAGGTAAAATGTGTCATGGGACAGACCCGGTCATGAGGACTTTTATTATTGTCACCTTTTAGTCTGTATGAATCTGGTCTCACTAGAGCAAACTCCAGCAATCCTTTTGGTCTTTGTTGTATATGAAAGCTTATATAGATTCTGAAGTTTGATTGTTTTGCTTAGATTTACAACATTTTCAAGATGTATTTGGCCAGCAAAAGGGATACTTCTCTCCCCTCCCTGGCATACATGGCTGAAGTTTGCCTCCTCCCATCCCAGAAATGGGCAGTGGTCTCCGTTTGCTAATCTCAACACCAGAATTGATTGCATTTCAATGGTACTGTTACCATAAAGCTCTCTCAGGAGCTTTGGAATTCTCCCAGAATGAATGGCATTCCAGAACTGTAATACATTTCTATTCTTCTAAGGATTTCATTTCCTGATAGTGGGAGGTCTGAATTCAGTATGCAGATCTGCTGACACCCTACAGCTTGTTCTTCCGTGGGCAACTGTGTAACTCAGTTTATGCATCAAACTCAGTCACAGAAACTCTTAAATGTTATCTGGAGGTATCAAGATTCAAAAATCCTAAATCTCTTTATTTCACCATAACACATGCTTTAGTGGGTTTCATGTAGCTGCTGGGATCAGAGCCTCAGTCCACAGGGGCTGATTTATTTCACATAATCTCTCTCAATCCGCACCAGAGAGTAAAAAAGCACTTTGTGCTGTGCCAGTAATGATGGTGGGGGAGAGGGAAGCTTCTGCCACTAGGTGGTAGTTGTTGCTCTCACTTACCAGGAGCAGCCAGCTTTGCTCTTCTGCGGGAAAAGGGAATGGAGGATGACAGTTTAGCTACTATCATTTATCTGTCTTTCCAGAAAATCTGCACAAGACAGTGAAAAGTCGTGTCAAAGCAGTGTTCACAGTCTGTCGGAACAGTCTGAAAACAGTCAAGAGAGAGACTGGGTAGAAGAGGATTCCTCTGCAAACATCAAAACCAAACCAAAAAAGTAAATAAGATTTTTGTGATGTATTTTCATGCATTAACAGTTGTGTTTCTTGATGATGCTGCTGTATCGGAAATACAGATGTAAATCATAACTTAGAAGAGCCGAATTTGATTGGAGATTTGCAGCATAGGGTTTTAGAATGACATGGTAAATCTCCTCCCTTCCTCCTGTTACTTTGGGGCCTCTCTTTCCTGCAGTAAACTCAAATCTGAGTTCTAGCCATGAACTCAATAGCACAGTCCTTAGCTTAGAGAGAGGTCAGGGGCGGAGCAGTGCTATTGCTTATTTTAAGAGGGAAAAGTTTTGGGTTCCTATAAATCTCTGTACAGCGAAGAAATTACATCAATTTCTGTACCTTTTGAAGTGTTTTGTAATTGATACTTTCAGGCTTGGGTGCTCACATGCCTACATAAAGTTCCAGCTGGTGAAGCAGGAAAGCAATGGGAAAGGTTGGTTAAATTTAATTTCTTTTTCTGTGTGTGTGCATAGATATGCAATATACCACAGTCACAAGGAGCATTTAAAACTCCACAGCTTTTTTGTCTTTGATTCCACAGTCGGGAGAAAGCACACGCTGGAGGGGATGGTAATGGTAGTTTTTCTTCCTTTAAAATGAGGAGGAAGGGTAAAACTGCTTGGAAGTGAAGGGTTTAATATTTTGTAGAGTGAAGCCTCATATTTATTAACTGAGAAAACAAGCTTGCACCATCTCTTGTACCACTGCCTGCTCTTCTCAAGTGGCACAGGGTTTTTGTTCCCCAAGCAGTCGAGCAGTCGATGACCGTTCTGCTGACAGAGCCAGCAGAGGTGACAAGGGAGACTTAGTCAAAACCTGGCAGACAGTTTAATTTCCATCAGCTTCTTCCCTTAGGCCCCACTGGGTATTCAGAAACATAATTAGAATCATTTTGGGTGGTGACATTTTTAAGATTCTCCAAAGGATGACAAAGAAAACAAAAAAATTAAATGGAAAAACAATGCCTTATTTTTTTTCTGGTATGTGACAGGTTAACTTTTAAGGGGAGCTTTCTGATACCACTTTAGCAAACCATATGCTTAACTTTCAGATTTACTATAAAAAGCCATTTCAGAGAACCGAGCTGACCAGGCTTTTAGGAGGATTTAACATGGTAATAAGTCTCCAATCAAAAATAGCTAAGCAGGCACAAACTGGGACAGGTGCCTAGCTTTTTTTTTTTTTTTTTTTTTTTTAAATACTCATTTTTACCTAGTGCTGACTTCTGCAGGCAGAGCTGGAGAAGTCTGCCAGCTGTGAGCTGCAGTTGTGGCTGGCAGGGAAAGCTGTCTGCTCTCCCTTCACATTCACCTTCCACAGAGTGATGGAAATCAGTGGAGGGAAATTCTGCCATAATCCACTGACCTGTAATTTCACGATTACCCAGAGCTTTCATCCCGTCGACATTTAAACTATTAGAACACTGATTCTTTCTCAAAGGGAAAGTAATGTTTTTAGGTTGGGGTTTGGACGCTTACCCACGAGGATTTGGGCTTAGTGAAGAAAAGGAGACAGCCCGTGATAGTGGCAGTGCCCACCCAGCAGGGACGTGGCAGTACGTAAACCTTGGGCAGGAGTAGGACCTCCTGCAGCAGGGCAGTGGGGAGGCAGGGGAGGAGGAGGTGACAGCCCTGTGCCCTGTTGTCACCAGGAGCATCGTCTCCTGAACTGCGTACTTGTTAAATCAGGCTTGATTTTTTAAAATCCTCCCTCTTTGGTCTCAGTATTAAGAAGAGAGACCTGTATCTGATGCTGTCCTACATGCTTTAGGAGGTAAGGTGACAGGGATGGGGACAGCGGAGTGACCTTTTGCTAGATTAGGCTCTACCTCCAGCGCTGCTTTCACTTCAGCTGGTGAGGAGCAGGCAGATCACGGAAATTTGCTTTTTCTTTATAATACTATTTTCCTTCGTGCTTTACATGTAGCGACTGGCGCACCCCACAGGTCCTTACGCACCATCCTACCACCGACCGTCTGTGCTAACACTGAGCAAACCCAGCAGGGCGAGCGGCAGCTGTACCGGCACTGGGCACGCCGAACCTTTCTTGAAGGCAGGAATAAAACGGGGGTTTTGTACAGTTGCCACGGGATGGCGCCGGGCAGCCTGCGCACCCTGCACCCAGCCTGGCAGGGCTCGGGGGGCTAGGGAACAGCACACCCCTGTAAACCGGAGGAATGTTTCCCATCTTGTTTCCATCCTCTGCTTTGCTTCCTGTTGTATAACCAGGCACGTCCCTGTAGGACCATGACTCTGCACTACTCGAGTGATCTCATTAGGGAGGGGTGATTTCTTCCTTTTTTTTGCCTTCGTTTTTAAAGCTTCTGTCACTTGACACATGAGGAAGGAGTTGATGTCTGGAGGTAATGTGCAGCATTCCTGGCCTGGAAGTCTCCTGGGGAGGTGGTGAGCCTGGGCCATCAGCTGGCACGCATAGCACTCCTCGCAGGCTGGCTACGGCTGTCAGCTGGAACAATGCCATTAGTTTCCAGCCGAAGATGCTGTTACCAGAACTCCTCCACCTTGTCAATAACACGCTGCAAACATCTTCTCTGTTAGCAGCATGACATCATTTTCCAGGGAAGAAGCTATCGATAAAGCCTTCAGCCTGGCAGTCTTATCTTATCTTTTTTTTTTTTTTCTTTCTCCTTCTTGGGAGGGTGGGAAGAATGCCCTGAGAGCTCTGCGTGCCATGTGGTAGCCGTGCCTGGCTGCCTGCTCGCCCTGTCTTGCTTTCCTCTCCAGAGTGTCACCATTCCTCCTCCTTTGTTGTACTTGCTCCTACTTGAAGCCTGGCTCTGAATTGTCTTGTTTCCTTTTCCAGACCCTGATTTGGATCTCCAGCAGGCCCTCCACCAGTCCATCTTCATGCCTTCCCTGGCCTCCAGCCCGACCCGCCGCCTCCATCTCTGCTGGGAGCAGCACTGCAGGCTCTTGCCAGAGGTCTCGGGCCTCACAGCCAAACACGTGGCCAAATGGACTGTGGAAGAGGTGAGTTCCCTGTTCTGCTCTCTTGGGGTGCGGGAGTGACAGAGTGCTCTCTTCTGGAGTGCTGATTGGAAGACATCTTGATTTTCTTTCCTTTCCTAGGCAGTGCTCTTCTGTTTGCTTTCCATATGCCATAGCTGACTCAGCTGGAAGTTATACCCAAGTCCCTTTATAAGAGAGAGGAAGGATCCCTATTAACCCTCTGGTGTCGCCGGCTTATTTCCCTGAATAGGATTCTCTCCCTTTCTTTGTTTGTTTATTTACCCCTTGATCTTTTAGTCCTCAGGCCTGAAACATGATTCTGACAGCAGATTCTGTTTCCCTCTGATCTCCCTCCTCCTTTCCTGTGCCTTTGCTGCTGATTCACTTTTACATTGCGGATAATTCCAGACTGCACTGTGCATGCCCACTCCTCCTGCATCTCCCTGCCCGATTCCCCTGGAACAAAACTGCCCACAACCTGACCTGATTTCTGACGGAGGGAGCTGGGGATATGTCTCTGCAGTCCTAGCTCTTGAGATGTCTCCTATAATTAGGTGGTGTGTGAAAAAGCCGGTATCTTTTGTGTGCTGAGTAGTTGGTTTTTGCCTCAGTGCCTTGGGCATAAATAATATTTGTATCTCCGCTCGGGAAGTGGTGACAATTTGGATCCTGGTGCTTAATCGCAGGCCGTTTAATTCAAGAGAAATGTGCTGTAATGTTGTGCTCGCAAGGATGTAGGTAATCTGCAAAGCAGGAAAAAGGTGCCATTCTTCATGATGCATAGAGGATCTTCAGAGACTTTTAGAAAGTGCATTTTCCCTAAGTGCCTCTTACATCAGATAAATCCCATCTTGACTTTGCTCTTCAGGCTGGAGGACTGCTGGGAGACCGGTGGGATTGCAGTGTCACAGGGGATGGGAACCACAGCAATTGTGAAGGGGGTTGAGCAATTAGTGTGGTTGTTTTAAATCTTGGTCCTTTTTTTTTTTGTTGTGAGGGGTTTTTTTGTAATGAAAATGTGTCTGAATTAAATTCATAGCAAGGAGGAAATAATCTCTTTGAAAGATTTGCTGTTCGTATCCTTCTTTGGAGAAAGCTTCCAATGATTTTTCCAAAAGATCTTTCAGGAACTCAATAAAGGCAGAAGCAGTTAATCCCCTGACATGAAAATCAGAATCTCTTTCTTTTGGTTAAAACATGGAGGCTGGTTCATGGAAGAACAGAGTCAGGATACAAGCCAAATAAAATTTGTCCTTTGCAGTTGACCTTTAAAGCAACTGCTGGGTAAATTTAACTGGGATATTAGTTTGATAACGGATGAATGTAAGCAGGGACTACAGCGCATGAATGCAGGGCGCTCTGGATATAGCGTTTCAAACCCAGAATACACGGAACCGTGCTCTGTGCTGCAGCCTGAAACAACTGAGGAGGTTTGGACTGCCAGTGGGAGTGTGAGTGGCACATTAAAAAGATCAGTTGCAGCACCACAATGGACTGGCTAAAGTCATTACAGGTTTTGTCTTGAATTTCAGTAAAGTGGATCTGGTTTTGCAAATTATGTTCATCACAAATTCCCATAGGAATCAATCTGGCCTCTGTATGAGCACTTGCAGGATCAGCATGAGCAGTGAAATGTAGCCGCAGGTCTGGAAGATGAAAGCAGCAGGACTTTCTGTGTTTTAGTGAGTCCAAAGTAGATTTGATCTGTCGGCACTTGGGCTCCTAACATCTTCCTACAGGGCAAACATTTGCCTTTGGGTTGTGCTTTGAACTCTGCCGCACAAAGGAGGCCATTCTGCTGATCTGAAACAAGAGCAATGGGGGTGTAAAATTCTCCTTTGGTTTCAGACTGAAGAACTGTTTTTATTTTATAAAACCCACATTAAGGAAAAAAATGTTGCTTTGATTCTCTTGGTTGAGAAGAGCTGAAATGGCAGAGCAGCAGCAGTATGTAGGGGCCCTCAAGCTAAGAAACTCTTGGTAACACTGAACAGTCAACAAGAGTAGTTACTTTAATGCAGCTTTGTTATTTATTGAAAGCTTCCTCTCCTGTTTTCAGAGCACAGCTAGTGAAGGATATTGAATCAGAGAAGAACGTTAATATGTGCTAGAGTTGTATTGTTCGTTAGTTAATCCTGCAACAGATGCTAATACCTTGTGGGGGGGACTGTCCTTGTGCTAATTGTTTGTGTGTTACTAAATCCCCGTTAAACACAGCTCCTCTCTGCGTAGTCTCACGAGGCGTTGTCAGTTCTGCTATAGCTTGGTACTAAAGGGGTGCCGTAGGAGGCTCACCTTCCGACTTTGCCAACAAGGTGCCAATACTGTGCTGATTTCAGTGTACCACCCACATCTGGGGTTGCGTCAGTACCTTCCGTATGGGTTGTGTGGAGTTTTGAAGGTGTTCTCAGAATTACATAAAGCTCTTTTTTCAACCCCCTTCCCTTTACCAATATGCACTCGTAGTGTGAGATGCTTCCACCAGGTAGCTCTGTGAGCACTGAGGTTGTTACCAGCGGGAAGGGCAGGCAGGCGTTGCCCTCCTCAAAGGAAAAGCCCTGATCTGCCTGATGCCACCGTGCTCCTTACCTGTCCCAGGCCTCTCCCACCCTCTGGCTTCACCCTTTCCCTTGGCTCAGGGCTTCACTGCCACCCTTGTGGGGCTGTGTTGGTTTCCCATGGTGTTACTGTATTTTGGCCTTGTGGTCCCGAGCCTCCCTTGTCCCTCAACTGCCACGTCTCTGACTGGGGACTCTCTTCCCACAGCAGTGATGGCCAGGCAGGTCACGGTGACTCGGTGGAACCCCAGGTCTGGCCTGCATCCTGGGCACCTAATCCTGTATTCTCCTATTGCATCCTCCTTCCCTCTCTTTTCTCCATGTCTGGTAAACCCCAGGATTCCCGTTTGTTTAAAAGGCTGCTCTTGTGGAGCAGAGTGCTTGCAGTGTCCGTACAAATGACTTCTGGGACAGATCAAAGGCCCGTCACTCCGTGTCTGTGACAGTAGCCAGCAGCAATAGTGCAGGGAAGGACACGGGAGCAAGGGAAGCTCAGATCATTCCCCGCAGATTTTTTCCAGCCTCTCAATACCATAGACACTTACTTATCGTCTTGCCCCCAGGGGTCCAACTGTCTCTTAAATTCTGGAAGGTACCGGACCCTGCAGAAGGAATTTCATTTGTGTTTTATTTATAAGGGGTAGGGGGGGGAGAATTCAAAAGGAAAGTAGTATTTTGTTATTTGTTTATAACAGGAGTTTGCACTTCTATACAAAAAAATTTGGAGTCACTGCCTGATGGGAATGTGGATTTTAAGGGTTCCCTTTAAAATGGAGCTGTCGCTGCTCGCAGAAGATAAGGGTGAAACATGAGAGGATGCTCTGCTTTCAGGTTACCTAACAGAAACCAGGGGAGTCAGAGCTGCTCACCAAAAATCAGCCTCTGCCAGGGTAGAGCAAAACCCGAGGGCACGCTGACAGCTCCCTTCCTGCGTGGTCGGAACCGGGGGAAGGGAATGAATGTTAGTCAAGCGGTGGGATCAGCTGGAGATGCAGCAACACGTTTTAGGAGAGAGTCTGACAATCCTGAGTTAAAGGGAAGCTTGTATTTGACAGTGGCCCCTCCTGTTTGTTTGCGTTCATGGAAGACATGTCACATCTGGAATAACTCAAATGAATATGCCTCATGAAACAGTGCTGTTCCTGCAAGGGAGCATCCAATTAGCATGAGATGTTTAATCTGATTATGCCTCAATATACAAATCTTCTATGAACCCGTGAAGCTACAGCTGGAGAAGACAATACATATTAAGTCACCCTCCACTGCGTTCCAGACTGCTCCTCACGCTGCTTAGTGTTATATAATGTAATCCAAGGGCTGCTTGCATGTCTCCGGGGAGATTATTCCAAATGGTAACAGATTTCCTGCTTAGAAAGGTTTTCCCTGATGTGAAACGTAAAATTAACTTCTCGTTTAATCCTTTTGGTTCCACGGATCCTGTGCACCCACCATGGATTAAATAAAACCCAAACTCCTCTCCTTTCCAGCTCTTCTGCCTTCTGTATGTTGGTAAACCAGCAGTACTCATTCCGTTGATTTATGTTGTCTCTTAAAGGCATGTCATCATGGAAAACTGTCTAAATCCCTTTTTTATTTTAATTTCCAGCAATACCATAGAGAAAGTGAAGTTGTGGATGGGTTTAAAATAGAATAGCCGTATACAGCTTTTTATCTGTAAAAATATTGTTGGTATTTTATAAAAATGAGTGATGGAGGAACTGGACTTTTACAGAAAGATAAATGGTCAAAAGGCAATATGGAAAGTATCATAGGTAACCAGAATATGCTATGCTGGGGTATTGCAGCAACAACCCAGTAATGTTTTTCTTATATACCCTTCATTGATGGGAGACTTGTAAGTATTAAAGTTTTAAACATTCTTGCATATAGAACTCACATACAGAAATATGACCTTTTTGCTTGATGATACCCCATTTTAATTGTGGATATTTCTCTTTTCCCAAATGTAATTCCAGGTGGTAAGCTTTATCCAGCGTTTACCTGGTTGCAAAGAACAAGCATCAGTGTTCAGGGAAGAGGTAAGTCACGTCCGCCCAAACCCTGGGCTGTGCCGCTGGCGGGTCTGATGGCAGCGAGGTGGTTTTGTACCCCGTTAGTGCGGAGTTAGAGTGCAGAGAGCACAGACATGCTCAGGCTTGTCGTTAAAGGGCCTGTGGCATTTAGGAGGCAGCTTCAGCATCGAGCTGAATTCCAGCATGTCTAATTGCTGCTAATTTCTGCTGCTTTAAATTTCCCCTGCAGTTCCAATCACTGAGCTTATGCTTAACATCCTGTCTTGGACTATCGTGCAGTGGGTTTGGCATCGTTATAAAGATGTCCTGTTGGAATGGCACAACGAAGATCTCATCTGCTCCCTCTAACGAGCACATATGCCTGCTTCTCGTGGTGAGGCTGGCAGTCCTAGGGTTTCCCAGGAATCGCTGGCTTCCCCCACGGGCTGAGGTGAGAGCAGGAAGGGAACATCTCTTTGAACAAGCAGCAGTTGGGAAATCGGAGCGTCTCCTGCACACAGTGTGTCCTGTCTTCGCTGCCATGTGCTGGGCTGGACCCTGTTCCCTGTTTGTGGTGCGTTTGCCGTGGCTTCTGAGAAACCGCAGCTAGCGCAGGATGTGGCTGTCCTCTTTCTTAGCACACTTTGCATGGATCAGAGACACTTAGGCTCTGTTGAGTGCTTTGGCTCCCAGTTATGCTGCAGGTATGACTTGGAGGTTCTTTACGAGCCCCTGATAAATTTGCGCAGACCTCCCTCCCCTTCTATCAGCTAAGAGCTGGAGGGAAGAGGCTGTACCTTCTCTGTTCTGTGCAGCGCTGAGCACACCCTCTGTACCCAGGAAAAGCATTGCACATTGTAGCGACTGTAAAGGGCAGGTTTTTAATAGATGACTGCTCCCCAGAGCTGGCTTCCTTTCAGGATGAATCAGGCTGTAGTGCATTTTATGGGATTTATGTATCTGTACTTTGTTTTCCCTTGTTTTAAAAAACATGCGCACACACACAAAATGTAAAGCAAAAGAAATGGAGGCTTGCAAAAATGCTATTCACAACGTAACAATATAGTGGAATACTTTTTAATTGAATATAGTGGGAATCATGAAATTTATTTGCATGAACCAGTCTTTCAGTGTAGGTGAGTGTAAAAGGTGCGTCCTGATTTCTGGTGAAGATGTATTCACAGGTGAGTGTTTGGTAGGTAAGATGTAACTAGCAAATATTCTAGCCATAATTTACACAGGTCCTGAACACAGCGACTGCTTTCTGGTTCAGAGAGCGGATAGCCACGTTATATTCTAATACCTTACTTTCTGCAGCCTCCAAGTATGATTCCCTGTGGCACGTGAGAGGGGCTTGGCTTGTTTTTCAGGTTTATGCTCAAACCAAATTGTCAGTTTGAAATTAAAACCCTTTTAGCAGTTTGGCTTTGGCCAGAATTCAGGTGTGAGTGACGGGACTGCTGAATTCCATGCGTGTTGTCCATTAGCTATAATCAGGCCTTTGAGTGCTCTCCGTTTAGGATAAATAAACCCCTTGCAGACAGCTCTTGGTTGGGGGGGGAAAGGGGTAAGTTGCTGCTTACATTAGGAATGAAGAGAACAAATTGTGCACAGAATTTTAAAAACCTTCCTAATAAGATGGAACAAAAAAAAGAATAATAAAGCACAGGCACAGATTCCGTGCTTGTTTCTAGGTCCTGTTCAGGGAAGGTCTGTTTAAAATAAGCATCTTTGCGGCAGTGCAGTGAAAATGAAGCGGAGCAATAATATTGGACTCAAAAGCATTTTGAAACGTAGGGCTTTTTTCCAGCGGTTTTCTGCTACTCTTGACTCTATATTATTTAATTTAAGCAGCAGTCCATTTGTTTGAAGCTATTTTTAACATGTTCATTGCAGTAGTGTAGACTCTAGGCAGCTTGCAGATAAGATTCCGGGATGTTGTGTGTCCCATCTGTGGACTGGGAGCACTGCTGACATTTCCAGTGTACATACTGGGAGGTTGAGTAACTGGCTGATGGTCTCTTGTGTGGTTAGAGAAGGGGAAACCAAATCTCCTGTCTCCCAGCTCTTTACTTTAATTACACGTTTGTCCAAGTTTATTCCATGTATCCTTTTCCACCAGTCCTTGACGTCTAAAAAAGTTATAGTCAGGAAGACTACAGAAATAGAAGAATTGTTATTCTGGATGAGTTGAGTGTCCGGTGTTGTCTGCTGCACTGGTGAACATCAAGTAAGAGGATGAGATGCTGTCAGTCCCTGTAAATGGACTTTAATGGAGTAACTTAGGGAGACACTTACTGTTTGTCGGCATCCATTAATCTTTGGCTTCTTCCCTGCAGCATTTGGGGTTTGTATTAATTATATCTGTGTTGTCTTTGTGGATGTTCTTGTAAACCCAAGTAAATTTTTAACCTCTTCTTAAAATAATATGTTATGATTTCACTCGCTGCTACCTAGAGCATCCTATATTTTAACAAAGTAGCGTGTTTTCTGCTTGCTTGCTTCGAATCTCATCAAATATCTCCTTGCTGATGGATTAGGAGAGTGTGTGTATAAATGCAGGCAGATTTTATGTCTTTACTATGCCTTGTTTTATATAGCACATGAGTTGAATCTCTTTCACCATGTGCTAAGCAAGCGCTGTTAGTGTCATAGAAAATAATTTCACAATAGCCTCTTGTTTCTCCTTTAAACAGAGACTTGTTGTCTGTGGGCATAGTATGTCCTAGTTGTGAGAGTAGCCAGATATTCCCCTCTCAGGAACTTTGCTCATCTGTACGGTTTTTATCAGAGCTGACAAAAAAAAAGCAGGAAAGAAAAAGGGTGTTTGGCTTTAAATTTTACCCTGAACAGCTTAACAGGGGTTGAAGAGTCTTTGCAGTGACAGTATGTAATGAATGCACTAGGAAATGGTGAATTTCTATTTCGAATCCTCGTAGATCAGTGTAATATATTAATTATTGGATAGCTGCCTCCTGAAAACTCACATTTTGGATTCCCTTATCTAATTTCTGGCCACAGGTTGTGACTAGGCTATATGATTTTTGACAGGTTTTGGCTTTTTAGAGGAGCAATTATAGTGAATATAAAGTCTAATGAACCAGCATCCTCCTCATGGTCTCTCCATAAGCCTTGCCCACACTAGGGCTTCTCTGTTTCTAGAAAAAGGGCTGCTGGATGAGGCCTGAGACCCTTGGAAAGGGCAGCATGGGTGGGGACCTCACTAGGGTGTGGGTGCCAGAGCTAGGGAGAAGTAAAAGGTTTCAGTCTTCGCAGCTTTGTTCATACTTTCCTTCCTTGGTTCAAAGTACATTGTTTAATTGAACGACCAGAAGTGAGATTTCTGCCCGTGGTAATCTTTATCTTCTGTTGTGTTTCCAACCTCTAGCAGATAGATGGTGAGGCCTTCCTGCTCCTGAACCAGAGCGACATAGTTAAAATACTCAGTATCAAGCTGGGTCCTGCCCTGAAGATCTACAATGCCATTCTCATGTTCAAGTCTGCAGAAGACAACTGAAAAGAGCCCTTTGTCAAAGCCCACGAGGAATTGACAGGAATAGATCTTCAACTGAGAGCATTACGACGTGTCCAACAGGCAGATGAAGACTCAGATGTATTTTAAGTAGAATTATTAAAAATATTTTGAGGACGTAAAAATCCTGCCACAGTCTGGAATATGGGGCAGCTTCACTTCCAAGAAGAGGATATTATTATATTTTGTTATTGAATTTGGTTTTGATATATCAATCTCTTTTTGAGATCTAGAAGAAACCTCCAGTTATAAGGGGAATCCAGGGTAACATTGGTGGAGCTGCAGTAGCAAGAAGAAAGCCATGAGTAAAATGACTGCTGTGTCTGATGATAGTGCCTGAAAGAGAGACTGAGTTATCACCAGCATGTTTAATATATTCTGTATGTATAAAAACTGAAAAAAGAGAGTAAGAAAATAGGGAAAAGATGCACTTCAGAGCAACTCACCTGTATTCTTCAATGCTGTGACTTGAGAGCTGACCTTTTCAGGACTGATTTTTAAATTCCAGTTTCTCCTACTGATCCTAGTTGTTCCAATACCCTTGGCTACTGCGCTGCGTACACCACAGCAGAAAGGTAGCATGGGCACAGGGTTTCATCAGTGATGACCTGCATCGTTTCTGGTAACAAGCAAAATGTTCTCATTCATGTCACCAGACAGCGGGAAGCAAGCCCTGTGTAGATAGGCTTTGGGTAGGCAGAGATCTCTCATAAAGATGTCTCCCCCAGGAGGCAAAGATAAATATTCTAGCTGTAATTCTCCCATCAGTGCTTTTGTGCAACTGCTGTCTGGACCTGGAACATCTTATGGCAAAATGGCACAATGAGGAGCACTTGGGAATTTGATGGGTTCATTCTTGTCCTCTCCATTGGCAGCCAAATGCTTGGAGTATGATTTGGAAACCCAGCAGTGGCCAGCATATACGTACAGATGCAAACAGCTTTCCTAGAATCAATTTGCTTTTATTTTTGAACAACTGAAACTCACGAACGCTTAGTGCTTTAGCCTTTTCAGCCTCCAGGTGGACTTTGGTCTGTTCTACCAAAGAGTTGGTGTGCGGCAGCAGCAGGGTCCCGGCTCCTCTGTCTCTCTAGTGGCAGAGCACAGAGGGAAGTTTGACTGGAGGGGAATCAGGGTTTAAACAGACAGCAAAACGCGGTAAGAATTACTTCTCAAAAGGGAGAGTGTCAGGGAGGAAGCATAGTTTGTGGCTGTGTTCCTGGGCATGCAGCCTGTGCTCTCCTGGCGGGAGGGGAGCACGGGTATTGCCTGCTCTGCTCACAGTCGGAGAGAGCATAGTTTTATGAACGTGCACCAAAGACGGCGATGTCCTGGACGGGGGATTTCCACATCATTACTCCCAGAGCCATCCTCTTACCATGGAAGCCCTGGGAGAAGTGGTTGTGCCTGGCAGTGTGCTGGCTCCTGACTTTTCCTCTGGCCACTCTCCCTGGCAGATATTTGGCTGGTCCAGAGTTTAGCTAGAACCATCTTAGCTAGGGAAGCATTTTCACCCCTTCATTCAAAACTGCCTGCGTGCACGAACCCCTCCGAGCACTCTAGGTGTGCGCACACAGTGTTGCCGAAGGCAGGCGGTGCCATCAGCCTCTGCCCAGGGTTGCATGAATTTCTCAGGGCATGGCATGATGAGATGTGAGCCATCCGTAGGCACCTCACACTCCCTCCTGTACCCGTCACCTTTGTCACCAGTGTTGTTACCTTAGTCCCAGCCCTGCAGCTTCTCCAAGAACCATCGGGAACTGAGAATGAATGCACTGTCTGTGACCACGCGGTGTCACAAGGAACATGCTTGGTCTTCCTTCCCTAACCACTCCTTGTCCTTTGTCCAACCTTCCAGCTGCTGAGAAGGCCCTTGTGACTTACCTAAAGTAATAAGTTCCTTAAAGTTGTAAATAGAGCAGAATCCACACTGCTGAAGCTGTTTAGTCCGGGGTTAATACACAGAGCAATTTGTCTCCATACTTTTTATTTTTGTATCAGATGTTAAGGAGTTTAAGCCTTCAACAGAGAAGACATAGCAGTGGTGGGATATTTAATAGCTGAAACATTAAATACCAGCCAGGCAACTGCAGGAGAGTAATTTAATGCAGTGTTAAGAACTAGACAAGATATGAATTTCATTTATTAAAATACATTTTTAGTATGATAACGAGGATATTCACCAAAGAGTCACATTCTTGTATCCCACTCTGCGCATCCCACGTCAGTCTAAAGACTTGAATTGTAAGTGGCATGTCCTGGACACTGACACAACTCGCCTTGTAGGCAAAGCAAAATTGTTTCCTGACAACTGGAGCAGAGGATCTGTAGCTGAACTGGTTTGTTCCTGCCTCTCCACGACTTGCTAAATAACCCTGAGCTCTTCTTTGCTCCAATTTCCCCCGCCGTGACACCCAGCCTGGTCGGGGTGAGGGCAGTTTGGCCTTGTTCTTGTTTCCAGATTCCTGCCAGATTTTCTGTTTTACCTCCTTCCTTTGGGAGACTGAGTTGGGGGACAGCAGATTGCCTCCAGCAATGAAACAAAATATAATATTGTTTTATCTCTTTTGCTCTATATAGATAGAGGATGAAGAGAATTGGTGAAACAAGCAATGAGATTCTAGACATTGAAATTATTCAAACAGAAGAGAAATCTTTAATCCTAGGAGCTTCCAAGCCAGCTGCATCAAAGATGAAAATGTGTACTTGGAGTTTGTTCAGTGACAGCAAGAGTAGTGCTTTCAGCAAGGAGGAACCCTTTTAGGGATAGAAGGAGGAGGAATGTGCTTCTTGTGCCTTTTTCTGTAGGCCGATAATTGTCTTTGCAGAGCAAGCAAGAATGCGCACACATATATTACTGACTCCTTTTCCAAATATAGCTATATTCTAATAAAATCAAGCAACTTCACAATAACGCCAGGGCAAAAAGATTGCCAGTGTTCCTCACTGGCCGCGTTTGAAATTCCCTAATATTTACAAGACAGAAAAAAACCTAAACCGGCTCATCTTTTCCCCCTGTCACTGAGGAATTCATTGGCCGCTGATGCCGTTCCGCTCGCCTTGGGGAGCCCCGCTTTCCCGTGGGGCTCGGGGAGTCGTTTCTGCTGCCGGATTCTGCCTGCGCGGACCCAGGTCTGCCTCTTCCCCGGCCCGCTTGAGGCCCTCGTCAAGGCGAGGGGGCCGCGGGTGCCTTTGATTCTCTAATGCCTTGTCTAATTTGAAACATGCACTTTGAAGCAGAAAGCCAAAAGTTGTAGCTCTGTGGTGAAGGAAGATGAAACTGCTTAATGCCACCTGGTTTTTGGAGGCTGGCGTTGTCTGCTAAATGTCAGCAGAAACCAGCTGTTGGCCCCACTGAACCCAGAAGTCACTTAGAAATATAAATATATTCCTTAGAAGCAAGCCAGAGCTGTGACAACTTCCCGTGGGCCGGCAGTGCAATTGGGAAGTTTCAGTTCTCAATTAAAACGGATCTTATTCCCAGATACGTTTTTGTGCCTGTACCCCTGCTTTTGAAATCCAAAGCAATCCAATTTTTCTCCCTTTTTTTTTTTTTTTTTTCTCGGTAGAGACTCCTGTTCACATTTTTCCGTGCCATCACCAACGATCATCCTTGTAATGCGGGAGCAGCAAATTTCTGCTCTGGGTAATGAATCGCATTAAAGTTGGAGGGAAATGTCTCCCCAACGCTGATAGCAAAACTCTACAACCAAAGGGGAAAAAAAAAACCAAAAAAAAAACCCCAAAAAATCCAACATTCAGCCCAAGGGATAAGCTAGTTCAGCTGTAGAAGATTTCCTGCCTGCTACTTTCGTGCCCTGCTTAGGGATTTATACCACAGAAAGCTTTAAAGTTTTTGACGTCCTCTCCGTCATGTGATGAGCTAGCTTATTTTTGAAATTCCTCTGACTTGAACTGGAAACACGTGCTGGGGAAGGGAGCGTGCGCCCCTGGGCTCGCTTCAGCCTCCGAAATGTTTGCCTCTTTTAAACCAAACAAATACTTGAGCTTTTTTGACACTAGCCATGACGTTGCACTCCACTGATGCTTTCTTCTGGAAATGTGAATAAAATTAATATAAAGTTCCAGCCTGACTCTTTCTTCCCCTGTTCGGGTCCGAGCCCGGCACGTGCTGGCAGGGCTCGCCCCGGAGGGCTGTCAGCGGGGGGTGGGCTGCTCATCGCGGGGGTCCCCGGCTTTCTCCCCTTGTTTCCTTCCCCCTAAACCTGGCGATCAGAATGCAGGCAGCATTTTCATCTTTTATCTCTTTCGACAGGCAGAGCAAAGCCGTATATTTGAGCTCTCCTTGGTTTGTCCTCAGGACAGCATTGGCCACCGGGGCTGTGCCTCATCCCCCCGTTCCTCGCTGTCCTCTCCTGCTGACAGGATTTTAATCCCTGGTGGTTTGCAGTTTCTCTGCTGTCTTCCTAAAGCCGCTTCCAAATTTGAGTGTTTAACTAAAACTAGCAAGAACTTGTTTTCAGTATGAATTGACATTAAAACTCCACATTTTGGGGGTCTTTGTGTCTGATTTACCTCAATGCCCTATTGGGCTTTTTCACTGTGTGCCCCATAACGATGGTTATTAACTCACCTGGGCATTTGTTTCTGCTCTAATTGTAATCAGCTGATAAATTGTAAAGCACTGTGCAAGGTGCCCTCGGTTGGTTTTCCCCCAAAATCAGGTGGGGGAAGCTCTCCTCCTCACCAGGGGCTGGCGGCCCCCAAGGCTGATGCCGCAGCGTGTCACCGAGCCCAGGGACGGGGGCGCGGATCCCCTTGGGCGGCTGAGATTAGCAGAATTTTCGAAACGTAAAAATATTGGAGAGCTGGCACCCAGCCATAATTTCTAAACTATCCCATCATCGGGGTAAACATTTGCTCTCGTCACTTTTTTCCCTTCCAAGGGTTTTTTTTTTCCCCTTCTATTTAAACCCCGGCTTGTTTGCTTTCGTTGCTGTGATCGGATTCCCAGTCGGGTGAGCCAGGATGCTTGTTGCACGCTCGGTAACATCAAATTTTGCTTCTTCCCTCGGGGGTTCTGCTGGGCTGCGTGCTTGTCTGCGGCGTTGCACTTGTGATAGCTGAATTTCTCTGCGGAAGAGATTTTTTTATTTTTTTTAACCAGGATTTTGATGGAGAGGTCTTCCCAGAGCAGGGGGCATTAATCACCCAAATGGCTGATTATATTTGCAGATTATTCTTCTCAGGCAGACATGGAATTTTTTGTCCCAAGTCACGTTTCTCCTTGGGCAGGGAAAAACCTGGAGTTTATTTTTTTGCCTGCTTAAATGCTTGAGTTGTTCTGTGCTCAGCACTGACTGTGCTCCCTGGGACCTTTGTTTTTCCCCCTTGCCCTGAGGCCCTTGCACGTGGGTTTGCACACCCACCCGAGGGCTTGGAGGGTGTCTCTCTGAAGGTGAAGACAAAGTATGGTAGAAGGGATGTACCACCTGCATCGCTCCTTTGCGCCATCCCTTGGCCAGACATCTCCCCTGGTTACAGCCCTCCCGCTCGAGCCACAGGAGCCAAACTCCTTAAACTCTGCCTGTCCGAAATGCTCATCAAACCCTTGTGATTACCCTGAGCTCTGGCAGCTGTGGCTGGAGGGCTGGGTCTGCACACACTCCCTTGAAGCAGGTGGGCAAACCCCTTACCCTGCACCTCCAGAAGAGATCTCCTCCACCTCTTCTTCTTCCTCCTTCTCTCCAGCAGCTCTGCCCCGTGGAGGACAGTCCCCAGCTCTGCATTGAGGTATGTGCACGAACCTTCACTTGCCGCCTTATCTTTGCTGAAAATACGTTGTTTTCCCATCAGGGGTGGCGTGACCTGCAGTGCTCATGAGGGACTCTGTGATTTTTATCGCTTGCACAGGGCTTTGAGCTCCCCCTTTGAGCAGCTCCTTCGTTCTGAACGCTGGTATGAAAATTTGCCAAAGGGGCGAGTGTGGTTGATGGGGGCAGAGCCAGCGCCGGGGGAAGGAGCATCCGACCCACCTCCACCCTGTGCGGCACGTCTCCTGCACCGTAAAACAAGGGACCGGCTGTCCTCTCCTCCTTCGTGTCCTCCCATGGAGGATTCAGCACAGTACCAGTGTCCCCGTCCTCTGCCTTTACAGCTGGGGACGCTGGAGCCTTCAGAGCTGGGGGTGCCGGGAGGCGTTGGTTTTTTCTGCGTGGTTCTGGAGTTCGGTACTGGTACTGACTCGTCTGAGCTCTGCTCCCACCGCCGCGGAGTGAGATGGGGTGGCACAGAGAGGGGCTGCGTTGGGGGCGACGGGGGCAGCAGCTCAGGGTTTGGTGGTTGGGGCGGTGTGAGCTGGTTGCTTTCAAATAGCGTTAATTTTGAGAGGAAAAACTTGCACGGGAGTTACGTTGTTCCTTTGAAAGGTTGACTCTCTGTTCCCTGCGGGTGTAACGTGCCCGGGGCAGTCCTGGAGGCTGCGGTGGTGTCGGTCTGGAGGAGGAGGCGCCCGTGTCCCCCCGGGGTTCAGGCCCGGGAGGGAGCAGCCTGGGAGCTGCCGCAAAGGTCGCTCTGCTGAAATAAAGAAAAAGCAGCCAAGTCCATTTGCCTTTTATGTGCTTTTAAACACTGATTTTTCATTGTGCTTTTGCAGCAAGGTTGAGGTGTTAATCAGCATTTTATCAGGGCTCAGTTAACCTGCTATTACCGGTGGGTGTAAAAGGAGGGGTGTGCTGAGCCCCCGCGCCAGCTCTCACCTCCTCCCACCAGCCCACGGGGATGGCCGCATCCTGCACCTCCAGGGACCCCCGGCAGGGTTCCTGCTCGGTTTCCTACACGCCGGCCACGTAAAACTCTCAAGCCCAGCAGCTTTTCCCAGCAATGGGGTCCGTAAAGACAAACATCGTTCACCCCCGCGACAGCCTGGCCCCAGCGGGGAGGGAGGACGCGGGGACGGAGGGGGGACCTGCCCGCTCCATCCTGCGCGTCTGAAGCCAACTTCCAGCCTCAGGAGACAGGGGAGGGTGGTTGGAGGAGTTCAAGGATGAGGCTGGGTTTGGTCTGCCCAGCCGTCAGAAGAAGTGCCAGTCCTTTCCCCAATTAATGCACTTGCTCTGCTATTTATCAGCTTTGCATGTCACTTCCCCTAATACTTTCTTACATCCTTGCCACCACGTACAGCCTCAGCTTATTAATTGCCCCGTGACACTTTCTACATTATTCACCATCCAGACACTTAATGTAAGCAAGAGTTTTTTTTATTTCCCCCCGCCTTTTGGAGACGGATACATTTGCTGCTGGAATGTTTCCAGCTGTTTCTCCGAGAAATGCGCTGAAGGCTTGTGCTAGCGGGGTATTTGTGCCACGGCCCCGGGAGGAGCCGGCGCGGGGGCTCCGGCATCACCCCGGTGAGCCCCTTCCCCACCACCTCCCATCTCCCCTCGATGGCGTGGGTGTTGACGTTTGCAGTAAGGTTTGTCCTCAAAAACAAGGTTAATGCTTTCACCAGGGTCAACTGGATGTCGGTGGTGGGTCCTTTTGGGCCAGAAAGTGGCTTTTTGCAGCAATGCTGATTTAAGAAGCTTTTCCAGCAGCAGCGCGTTGTCTGGGTTCCCTTTCAGCACTGTGTTTGAATTGTCTCGAACTACCCAAGTGTTCAAACAAAAAAAAATGGTTGTTGCAGACTCAGGTGGTTTCGGTGGTTGGGGTCGTGGCGGTGCTGGGAGCCGGCAGCTCTGCGGGTCAGGGATGCCAAAACGCATTCGCTTCGTGCGCTGTCCCAAAATTCGAATAAACCTTTTCCGCTCGGGTACCCGGAGCAGGCGGCTCTGGGGTTTGTTATCCCTGGCAGAAACGAAGCGCAGGGAAGCTGTGGTATGTCTCTGCGTTACCAAGTGGGACCACACAACTATTCAATGAGTCTCTCTAGATGGTTTTCGCACCGTCTTGAATTTGTCTCTCTTACGGGTGGAATTGAAAACGGCCAGAGAAGAGGCTCGAATATAAATTTCCCTTTTCCCAAGCACGTCTCTTGCTGCCGGTCGATGGCGGGGGAAGATCTTGCTCTTTGGTTTCAGTGAAAAACTTTTCAAATATCTTCATTTCAAACGAAACACAACAGTTGAAATATTGATTTTTTTTTTTTTTTTTCCCCTTTCCTACTCTTTGCATTGTGCCAGCACACCACGTGCGGAAAGAATTAACCTAATCAGTCTTCAGAGCTCAGTAGCACCTTCTCCGTTTTTTCTCCCTGGGTTCTTTTTCCTCTCTCTGGTCCTGCCTGTGGGATTTCCCTGCCTGGGAAGCTTCTCTGCCCTGGGAAGCTCCTTCCCCATCAATCAATTCTTCGAGCAATCAGTTAACTCTGCCGCTCTCCCACAGTCAATTCTCTTCCCATCCATGAATGCCGCGTGAACATGCGTTAGCCTACGGGCTTTCCCTTTCTCTTTACCCCCATCCCTTCTTTTCCCACCTTCCCAGCAACGTCTGCTTTCCCGAAGGTCTACCCTGACGCTCCCAGCGGCAGTGGGTCCCAGCAAAGGACGGAGGGTCCCTTGGGCATCGCAAGGGGAAGGCAGACCCACAGCTTTCCCACCAGCTGCTCCAAATCCCGTAACAAAATGACATGAAGATGCAGCACCAACGCAGCTCCAGCAGCAACGCGGCCTCCCCTGCTCCCACCGAGCCGGGCCGCAGACCCTTCCCGCATCCAGAAAACCCAGATTAAATAGGAGCGAGCGACACCGAGTTCATCCAGCCTGAGTGAGACCAGGCTACGGGCAGAAGCACCATGTCCCTACCCACCACCACAGCAGGAACCAGGATGGGGTGACCCAAACCAAGCGGGAATCCCACGGTGCTCACAGAATGGTCGGGGAGGGAAGGGGCCTCTGGGGATCATCCCGTCCCACCCCCTGCCAGAGCAGGGTCACCCACAGCAGGTGGCACAGGAACGCGTCCAGGCGGGGTTGGGATGTCTCCAGAGACGGAGACTCCCCCACCTCTCTGGGCAGCCTGTGCCAGGGCTCTGCCACCCTCACAGCAAAGAAGTTCCTCCTCGTGTTTAGGTGGAACTTCCCATGGCCAAGTTTGTGCCCGTTACCCCTTGTCCTGTCCCTGGGCACCCCTGAGAAGAGCCTGGCCCCATCCCCCTGACACCCCCCCTTTCAGTATTTAGAAGCTTTGATAAGATCCCCCCTCAGTCGTCTTTTTTCCAGACTGAAAACACCCAAGTCCCTCAGCCTTTCTTCATCAGAGAGATGNCAGGTCTCAATGGAGAAAGACTCCTTCGTCGACACAGGATGCTCTTGGGAACTTTGTGCTCCTGTCATGCTCACCAGTTGGAGATCTGGGCTGGAAGGATAAGTTAGATATCTTAGGCTGGGCTGGAAGAATAAGTGAGCATCGGAGATGTAGTCAGTGCGAGTGGGAGAGTGATACCAGTGGTTGCAAAAAAAAAAAAAAAAAAACCCTCTCTGCAGCATCCTCCCAGCAGGTCTCCAGCGAAGGCGGCTCCGGGAATGCTTTCCCAAGGAATGGGGAGGCCCCTTTCCCACCCTCCTCTCCATAAATCAGCCAAGAGGGTTTCCGTGTCTCCCCCGCCGCTTTCTCCGCTTCCCCAGGATTTTGCAAAACCCAGTGCTGAGCGACCCGTTTGGAAGGAAACTGCTCTAAACTCCCTGTGAACCAGGCAGTAAATACAGGAATCATTTACATTTCAAATAAATAAAGCGGTTTTGGCTTTGAAACAAAACATAGTTGTGTTCAATGTTATCAGTTTCAGGGTGAGTCGTTATTTTTTTTCCATACCCAAGCAGTTTCTCTTATAAAATGTGCATGAGGACTTGATGTAAGCAGGGCAGGAAGAAGACTCTATTTTTTTTTTTTTTCGTCTTACACAGAGTTATCGGCACAGAGAGCCGACGAAGCTTTTCTCTTGCCCTGAAGCCAGTGCTCGTTTACATCTATTTACAGTCGACGTACGTTAAACACGCAGAGTGATGCAGCAGACAGCACAACTGCGTGTTGCCACCGTTATTTCCAGCTGGATGTGGCAAATAACTCTCCATCTACTACAAATGGAAAACCTTTATAAACTTGAATCTGGAGCTTCTGATCGTGGAGCCAAGGAGCTTTCTTCCAGGTGGGATTAAAATACAGGATTTTGCCTTATAACGGCAAAGAAAAGGGCTGGACACGAGCACAGGGGGTAACAAAATAAACCCTGTCCACTTATAGCCGTAAAGAGCTTGCGGTGAAAACCAGGAGCAGCGGAATATGTTAATACCCCCAAAATAACAGTATTCACCCCAACTGGAGACTCTTGGCGTGGCAGAAGTCAAACGCGAGCCTTGGCTCTCACCTGAGGTGTTGTGCTTGACACCCAAGCGATTGCGGTATCGTGCAGCCTTTATGGTGAGGTGATGGAGCTTCTGGTAGGTGCTACCTCCCACCTCCTCCTAGGAGCTTTCTGTCACCCGGGTGAGATGGACGTGGTGTTTCTGCATGAGCTTCATCAACGGGCAGAGCTGGGAATATGTGTTTCAGCTCTTCTGGATGGTGAAAACGGGGTAACGGCGTCTTTGCAGGGGAATACGATGTAGTGAAGTGAATTCTCAGAGCACCGTTTGGTCTTCCAGCGTCTTCAGCCAGAGCAGTAGCAACTGCATCCCTTTAAGAAGACACGTCTGGTTAAGATCATCTACTGCTTCCTCTGAAACAAGATTTAAAATAGGAGACCTCCCCTTCAAAGAGGCGGCTTTGTTTAGCAGTAAAATTGATTAATTACTGGAAGGGATAAAGAAAACAAAGTCTTCTGTTGATCCCGCAGGGTAAGACCTGCTATGGCAGAGATACTCTGCAAATAACGGATGCTTTTGCCTTCCGTTACGTTCTTCACACTCTTCTTTTGGGCAGAATTCAAACATCTTTGGACCACAAGGGACCATCATGTGTTGCTCTTGCCCGGTTTCGAGGGAGAGGGTCATCCGGATGGGTGTAGACTCGTCTGCCGGTAGCGACAACACCGAGCATCAACTGCTCGGCTCGAGGGCAAGCGAGGACAAGAGGACCAAGAGCTCCAGCCTGAGACCGGCTCTACCGCACGCGAGCGCTGTCTGCTTTCATCCCTTCTCCCCAGGCACGCCAAGGAGAGGGGGGAGATAAGATAGGGCAGGATTTATGTGATCCGGTGTGGTGCGGGGATATGCAGGCCAACGTCAAAAGTATGATTCGTTTCAACTGGCGTCAGCTGAGCGTCCCCTCCGAGGCATCTCGGCTCCGGCGCTGGTCACGGGAGAGGAAGCCAGCATCTGTGGAAACGAATTAATCCCCTTTCACTGCTGTTTTGGGATCGGATGTGTGGAAACGCTGACTTTCCCGCTTAACTCGTGGGAGAGCACAGAGGGTGGCTGAGGTCAGATGGTGAATCCCCGCGGGCGAGGTGCACGGGATGCTTTCAGTAGTATTTATTCCACGTGTTATTATAACCCGGCAGGATTTTTCTCCTCTTCCCTTACGCCTGCCTGCGCAGGGTCTGAGTGTGATTAACCTAGAAAAGCTCCTTGCCACGTTCAGCAAATGCTGGTTAACTTCAGGAAAGCGTCGGCTGGGGAATGCCGCCGTTGGAGGGGTTGGTGACGGGGGTGCGTGGCTCGGGCGGTCCCGGAGGAGAGGTATCTTGGGGCTCTTTCCTCGGGGGGCAGGAGGGTCGACGGATTCGCTGCTGCTCAGGCAGCTCGGCGTAAATCCGTAGATGGGAAAAATCAATAGTTGCACGTGAGATCATGATATAGTCCCAAAAGAATGAAAAAAAAAAAAAAAAAACCCTCTCCTGTGGGAGCTCGGGTTCAGCAGGACTCATAAAATCACCACTTGAGCCCCTTGGCAGAGTGTTAATTATTTTCCTGCCTATTAGAGCCACGTGTGTAGTTGCTCCAGCAGCCGTTAGCAGGGTTAGCAAATTATTCTCCCAAATGGCTCCTTTTTCCCCCTGGTTTTCATCTAGACACAGTCGCCTGGAGACCAGATCCAAGCCTTCTACTCTACGTGGTGTCAAAAACCTTTGCTCTTCGGATGATCCCTTTCCCCTGGATCACTGGGAGGGAACCTGTTTTGTAGCGTTGAGCTGCCAAAGGAGCTTGCACCGGGGGAGACCTCCAGGGTTTGTGAGCCTGTTTGTTTACTACATCTCCAGAAAATCAGCCCAAATTTGATACCGTTTCAAGAAAGATGAAGTGGCAGATGGAGGAAAGCAGCACTCCGACAGCTGGGGTTCCCTCTAGGTTTGGGATCGTTTCTTCCCAGGAATTGCTTCTCGCTGGGCAAGAGCCAAGGCCGGGCTGTTCCTCAGTTGCTGTTTAATTACTTCCGAAATTCTTCTCGTCCGACTGTGGATCTACGTAAATTAGCGATAATAATCTCTATAACCACCCTTGTAGGGAACACAGCTTTGAAGGGTCCCTGCCTCCCGGCACAGAGCTCCCGCCTTCCCCTTGGACCCGCATGTCTCCTCTCCTCCCTGTTTCTTGCCTTTTTTCACCTGGTTTTTCGCTCCTAATCCTTGCTTCCTGCTCTCTGTGTCCGTGGCGGGATTTCCAGACAAGTACCCCATGGCAAAAGGGATGGGAATAAATGGCTTGTGGGTGGCTCTGCCACCAGCAGCTCCGCTGAGCCTCTATCGCGTGCCCTCGTGAAAAGGAAAAACGCTGCTTCTGTTTTCCAACTTTCCTGTTTTCTGCAGCCCCCAGAGATGCTCTGACCACTGAGCTTGACTCCCTGACAGGTTTCAGCTAATAATCACACCCAAATGTGCCCGCAAATATAATCAGTGGTAAATGCTGATATAATCCTGCTGGGGAAGAGAAGAGGTGCCATTTAGCAGCTCCAGAAAAGCCTGCAAAGAATCAGCTTTCTTCAGACTATCGGTCCTTGGGGAACGTTAGCACATGCAATATTCAGTGGGACATGGAAAGCAACACGGACAGAGCCATAAATATCTCCAGGAAAAACATCACTGATGGAGATGATTAAGCTGAAGAGGATCAGAGGTGTGGAGAGCCTCCTCACAGACTGTNCCTGGAGCCCCTTTAGGGACTGGAAGGGGCTGGAAGGTCTCCCCGGAGCCTTCTCCAGGCTGAACCCCCCCAGCTCTCTCAGCCTGTCCTCCCAGCAGAGGGGCTCCAGCCCTTTGATCATCTTTGTGGCCTCCTCTGGCCCCGCTCCAACAGCTCCGTGTCCATCTTGTGCTGAGGGCTCCAGAGCTGGACACAGGACTCCAGGTGGGGTCTCACCAGAGCAGAGCAGAGGGGGTTCCTGGGCCACCACTCCTGGAGACCTTCATTGACTCCTCTCTCATGCTCTCCCACTGTAAGCCCATGCTTACAGTGGGACAAACCCACGGTGTTCACCTGCACCACGGTGGTGTTTCAGGCACCAGGAAGGTTCCTGAGCCCTGAAACCTTTGCGGGGAGCAGGAGAGGCCGGGGGGGAGTGGGCACACGCGGCAGCCTGTGCACGTACCCACGCTGCCGGAGGAGCCCGGCGCAGCCCTGATTTCATTACGGTATTTTCCATAACATTACAACACTGACATAATTATTACAGGATTTTCCGTTAGCCAGTCCATAATTGAAAACTTGCTGGGGGAAAACAGTGTCAGGTTGCCTAAATGAAAGTTATCCCTTTTGCTCCTCAAAATACCCCCAGTTTCTGCTTGTTCCCGCTCACTCCGTCCCGGGTCCCTTTGCTGGTATGTCTCCTCCCTTGCTCAGTCCTTGGGTGGCCATAAAACGTCTTCATTTCTGAACTCAGCACGGCTTAATGCTCTCCAGAGGGATTACAGCTGGCATTTGTCATGGTTGTCGTTGCCTTTGCGCTGATGGCCATTGGGCTGTGACCATCTCGGGACTCGCGCTGGGTCGCTGGGCTGCAGTG
>VXBH01009110.1:125283-142891 GCA_013400035.1 Rynchops niger
ACAAAGCTTGATTTTTGTTGTGGTGGGTTTTTTTTTTCTTTTCACATTTAAATGCTGGAAGGCGAAACCAGGGCGCGATTAGAACGTTTCCAGGAAGCGCCGAGAGCAGCAGGGTGCGCTCACCCCCGGTGCCCTGCAGGGAAGCGCATCCAGCCCCCTAAAAAGGATGGGGTTTTTTCTGGTCATTTCCACCACGCTGGAGATGGCGCCGGTGGTCTGGAAGCTCAGCCTGAAGACGCAGACATTAACCCCAGTATTTCATTCCAGCGAGGCGGTCATGAAGCCAAAAGAAGTGCAGACCCTTAAGCCAGCATGGAAGCCACATGGTTTGGCTCAATCACCACCAGCAACACCGGACACCTCCTAAGATTTCTTGCTCAGCCTCTCCGAATACCTAGGAAGGATTGCCTAAAGGATTTTAAATTCAATGGTAGTAGGACATAGGCCCTGGTATACAGGTAACGTGTTTAGTTTTAAATAGCACTGTGAGAGGAGGAAAAAAACCAACCCAACCCATTACGAACAAACAAACAAAAAAAAAAACCCCTAATTTAAAAATCATGAACACAAACAAATGAAAAACTATGACACTGGAAAAAAAAAAAAAAATCAGTTAACTGTGAATGCTGCGTAAGCCTACCTTAATAGCATTCAGAGTCCAAACACCTTAAACGCACGCTTCTAAGGGCTTTTTAATTTAATGGCATCTAGAAAACACAAACAGGTAGGTAGCACTCGGCAGAGACACACGGGAGGAAGGCGAGATGCTATCACAGTCCTCTTAAAGCTCTAAAATTCACAGTATAAGATACTTGAAGCAACTTCCAGTATTCCTTAAACCTAAGTCAGCTATTAAGGTGTGTGCATCGGCTACACCACAAAACCCTACGGCGTTCACACGTCGGGGGCCTGAAACCCAACGGGGAGGAAAGTGGGAGCGGAGGCTCTGCTCCGCACGCCCGGGTATCGCGGCTGGAGTCTCAAGCTCCCCAGAGGTAAAAAAAAAATAAAATAATAAGAGGCAATCGGAAACGCTGCACAAAAGAAAAAAAAAAACCCAAAAACAAAAAAACCAAAAAAAACCCCCAACCTAAAGTCTTGACTTTTTAAAACTGACTCTCCGGCAGAAGGACCCATGGCTTTTTGAAGGCGTGTACGGATCCCGCACTCGGAATCTGCGCGGCTGTGGCTTATCTCCGTTATCCCTGACGAGGCGGAGGGAATACGACTGAAAAAAGCGACCCCTTTGAGCCCTGTGAGGTGTGTCTGGGTCTGTATCTGAGGAGGCTAGGCGTGAGAGGGAATTCAAAATTGAAAACCTGTAAAAAATATTCAGTACAGTTAGAAATATGGCATACTTTTGTCACAATATATATAAATATATAAAAAAAAAAATCTATATCCAATAGGATCCAGTGGAGTCTGGAAAATCCCAAGTAAAATGTCAAAGCGCAACTCCTAATAAATGATATGAATGTCTCTGAGTGTCAAGTCTTGTAAACCCGAGGTCTTTGTGCTCCAGGTAGTTTCTTGGTAGTTTTGCTGGGTTTCTTCCTCCTGGCGTTGTGTCTGGCAGGAACGCTTCCTGGAAGGAGAGGAACCAGGTAAGTCACAGCCACCAACAGCCGGCTTTCTGGGAAAGAGAGGAACCTGCATCCACCGGAGAGATGCCATCAGAAGGTGAGTTACCATCGGTGGCAGGAGGGAGTTCAGGCTCAGAGCCACCTCCGGGCACCTGGCACAACCGGCGTCCTGCTCCCAGCCTTGAAGGACCACATTTTAAGAGCTGCAAGTCCAGGCACCCTTAGGAGACCTTCGCCGTTTGCATTTAGGTTTGGACAGTTAAAAAGCTGTTAAACCATGCTCTCTTCTCCTCTCGCCTAACAGCTTCTTGTTCCACCTCCCAAACCTCTGCCAAGGACCGGTTTTGTTGGGACGAGGCAGGACACACACGCCGTGCAGCGCAGGTCACCCATCTGGGTGACACCAACATCACTGTGGGACACGATGGGCTTTACAAAACTGATGCACGGGCAGAGCTCCTGGATTCCTCAAGCAGCTCTTTCCCAAAACCATTTAAACTGCAGAAAAAGGATCCTTCCAGGCAAGTCAGGAGCTCGGGGACCAGCTCAGGGGTTCCCTGGCACTGGGACAGGGAGGGACCTATGGAACCTATGGCTCAGGGTGCTGCTGGTGCACCCGAGGCACTTGGTAAGGCCAAACAGCCTCATCACAGGCGCCACGTAGCGTCTGTTAGCCTTTTCTGGCTCGGTCTGTATTTGTGACTGCTTCACCAGCCTTAAATGATTTAATAGGAACAGCCCGAGTGATGAGCGAGAAATAATGATTTTTACTTTAACTTTAACCAAAGTTAGCCAAACCTCACTTGCATGGAGATGAAGCCCCCTGTCCTGGGCGGGGGGGGAAAAAACAGCCCCTATCGCTTATGTGTACACGTCTCGCTACTTACACAGCCCTGCTACTCCTCGGCGATCTCGGTCTCCTGGTGCACAACCACTTTGGTCACCGACATGTCGGGGTGCTGCTCCTTCGCCGCCTTTATCGCCTGCGCTAGGACCTGGAAGAAAACCACGTTTCAGAGCAAGGTTCCAGCACATTTCAGACATCTCCTCAGACATTTTCTTTTGGAATTAATAAACTAGTTCTTGTCTTGTCTCTTCCAGCCCCATGATACTTGCAACTAAAATTAAATTCAGAGTATAATTCTCTGGTGACAAAAATCATCCCTTCCAACACACGCTAGAGGCCAATGAGGCTGACTCATCAGAAAGGTTTCATAGGAGATTTAATGCAGGTGCCGAGTGCTCTGAAATGACTTCTGGCACTATACAGCAGCAATAGCGCTTCGAAGTTACTGGAAAATTAATGCAGATCTTGCAGATGTCACAGAAAACTTTTATTTCACATTTCTCTGGATTTTTTTTTTTTTTTTTAAATTGCATTTGTCCAAAACAATTCTGGAATCAAACCTTTGCTGCCAACACCAGTTGCAGAGCAGAATTAAGCTTTGCTGACCCAGCTATGCAGCTGCCTACTGTCAAAGAAGAACTTATAACTAAAATCAGTTTTGAAGTGTTATTTCTACCCCAGCAAAATTTCCCTAGGTTGTTTTCTGGTGAAGTTGTCTACAGCAAGGCAGCCTGTCTAGTTTGTGCCAGCTCCGAGAAGCTCTTTTGGACCGAATCCACGCTCCTACCTGGTCATGGTCTACATCTGCATCTCCCGTGATGACAATCCTCTTTTCAATCCGCGTCTCGGAAATGCCACCTTTTACAGTCTAGTACAAAAGGAGAAACTACTGTTAGTCTAGAAGTGAAAAGGAATTTGAGTGCATTGGGGCTGCCTGTCTAAAGACGGAATCCAAAAATAGCACTACCGAATACTGCTGTCATACCGCGGCATCAGAATCACAGGGGAAAACTGCCGCTGCTCAAAGAAAAACTGACAAATATTCATTTATTTTCTTTTATCTGAGCCAGGGAAGAGCTTGGACTCACCGTACAGTTCTTTCCTCTTGTCCCACAGGACAGCCGGAGCCCGTGGCCACAGACTGCACTTAATACATAACCTACAGTCTTAACTCAATGCAGGCAAACCTGCGACCTCTCGCTTTGTTTCGGGTATTAATCACTTTTTTTTTTTTAAGAGATCTGGGGGTTAAGCTTTTTTTTCCTACTATTTAACTCTGCCCATCTCTCTGCCGCGTTGTTATTGTTGTTTAATTGTCTTCCCGCGCTGTTACCTTTGTGATCTGCGTGGTGGTGGTGCTGCTGGTGGTTTCCGAAGTGATGGTCTGAGCGGTCAGCAGGATGCCAGGGTCTAAGTCTCCATTGCCACCATCTGTCTGTGGGACAGAAGAAAAGGCCATGAGTCTCTGCGGGCAGCGGGGACAGACACAGGGCCTCCACGTCAGAGCAGGACACAATCCAAGGACAGAAACTCCTCTCGGTCGCAGAGAGCAGGACGGAGCTGATCCGCAGCTGCTGAGCTGCGCCAGGGCTGTGCCCGTCTCTGGAGGCTCAGCACAAAGCCCCTGGACATTCAGCATCCACAAAATCACCCCGGCAGGACCTGTGACACCCCTCAGACCAGGCAGGCCGGGAAATACCCAAATCTGGGTACTCTGCAGTGCTGGTCACGCTCCCCCATGTCAAGCTGCATGCTTCGGACCTCAAGGGGAGCCCAAAGCAGACACCTCTCCCGAACTACACCTGCCTGGATCCAGGGATGGTGACAAAGCCCGAGAGCACAACGTGCTGCAGAAGGTACCTTCTACCCTTCCTCCCTCCTGCCAACACCTTGCACATCCCTCGCAAACTCCGCAGAAGTAATGAAAGTCCAAACATCTGCTGAACTAGGAACAATTCCTTTTATAGCTGGGTACTTGGTTCCCACCCTGCACGACCCGACCTTTCAAGGTCTGCCAAAAAGCCTAAAATAAGTTACCCTGGCCATGGCCCCGTTAGGGTGCACGGCTGAGGAACACCGGCAGCATCCCCAGCACAGCAGCAGGACGATATCTGGAATTACCACCAGGTGGGACCATTTTCCACAGCCTGGAAGAAATCTCATGGCACGTCACAAGCCGGTACACGGACAAGCCACTTCTCCCAGCCCCGGAGACGCGCTTTTCCTTTTCACTTCCCAGTTAGAAACGGTTACAGCAGTAACCAGAACAAAATTCCTCTGTTCAGCTAGTCACTCGCTGAGGAACAGGGCTCAGTGCAGGCATCTCTGAGCATCCCCTCTACTGCCGCAGTCGGGGAGGATGCTGAGCAGCGTTTGGGATTCCTGGGGAATCCCAAATTATACAACACGGTCCATGGGATACCCGCATCCGGACCTACGTCCCAAGGTCACTACGCTCCAACAGCAGAGCATCAGCTGCTTCCAACAACCGCAGTTATGACAAACCCCAGCTCACACAGGCTCCACATTCTCAAACACATGAATAAAACCTATTTTAGATAGAGGATTAATTTTAACCTCAGCAATGAAACCATTACCTGCGCATGTTGGTATCGCTCCACTAACAATTCTAGTTTGCAATCACCAGATAGCCACTCTGGGTGCATTTTATACAATACTTTTGGTTTTCAACACCCGTTTCAGGGCTGAAACCTGAAGGACAGTCCACAAACGCTTTCAAAATCATTTATAAACCAAATTCCAAAGAGGCATAAGCAGCAAGGAGAGCCGCAGAAAGCCAGACAAGGCATCTCCTGCAGAAAAAAGGCCAACTCAGGTTAACTCTGTGCAATTGCATCCCAGAGGCAGAAGATAAATTCTGTTTGTGTGCTTAAAAATATAATTACTCCTCAGGGATAGTAAAACCACTGCTCCTCTCGAAATACCAGATGCACCTGGAAATATAACTTTGGTTAACTTCTGTGCTGGGACTCAGATGCTTGGAGAAAGGCAGGTGCTGCTGTGTCATCCAGAGGATTCGGAAACAAAACGCTTACTTTGAGTTTAATTAAGCCCCTGGAAAATGAATCAGAACACACCTTACCTGTGCAGCTTCGTAGGTGATGGTCTTCGTCTCCGTGTGGACAATGGGGACTTCTTTTGTGGGAATTTCGCTTTTGACGGCGCTGGACACGTCGGAGATGGTGACTGTCTGTGTCTTCACTAGCGGTGGCTGTGAGACAGGGTTAAAAACACCTCCGTAAAGAACCGGTTAGCATTTCCACACGGTGCCGCTGGCAAACGTTCTGACACTGATCTGATAAAAGCGCTGCGGGAACCAAGGTCAGGCTGGGGTTTAAGCCCCTGGTACGACACACTGCTCGGGGGGCAGAGATCATGCGCGAGGATTAGAGAGAGACACGGTGCCCCCGGGTCAGCCTGAGCCAGGCATTAAGGGTTTAATCGGTGTGTCACAATACCCCAAAGAAACCCTCTCCACCGATTATTAACTTTCTAATTACTAGAAGCTCGCTGCCAGCTGCCAGTAAAAGATGACCCCCACCTACTGATGACAATGTCAAGATTAACACAAACCCTGGGCAAATAGAAGACTTGATCACAGCTGAGAAGCTTTATCCCGACTGCAAGAGAAACGCTCTATTATTAAAAACCCTCATCAGATCCTAGGTCTTGAACTTTTATTAAATCAATGTCAGACGAAACAGAAACATGGCATCTCGAAAGGGGGGAGGGAAGAAGAGGAATCAGTTGTTCCACCACCTGATAATTACCCAGAGGACGACAGAGTTAGTTCAGACCCACAGCGTTTTCCCAGAGGGCTCGATTTCTGCTCACCGTCCCCAAACCTGGCAGACGCCACCGTGATTGTTAGCGGGGGAAGTGGACATCTATTTGACCGGTAAGCAATTCACATCAACACTGAAGCAGGCAAAAACATCTCCCACGGTGGGGCGCAGAAAGGGGACATCAAAGCCCATGGTCAGGAGGTAAAAGCATGTTTGATTGGCAGCGCTTCAAATTTGCTGTGCTGAGGCTCAGCCTCCGGTATAGCAGGAGACGGCAAAAACCTCCAGGAACTAAAATTACATGCTTTTGGAGCCTAAATATTTCCTTTTTGGGGGATGCAACGGGATGCTCGGATCAAAGAAAGGCACATGGCGTTGCGGCAATCGTGTTTAACTCAAAGATAAATTGAGAGGGGCTCGTATTTAATGCAAAGATAAATTGAGAAGGGCTTGTGTGCACTGACTGCGGGAGATTTCACCGGCTAATGAGCTCCAAGCACGAGTCCAAGCCAGGCAAAGACAACTCCTCTCCGGGTGCGTGGCATCTGCTTGCTGCAGTGTTTGGGTTCNCACTACCTGGAAGCAGCGAATGACCGCCGGCAGCCCGTTATTAACATCTGAGTCGTGCCACTCGCCATTTAGCTTTCTAAAGGCACATCTGTCTTCGCCATCCTCTGCCACCTCCTCCTCCTCCTCCTCCNCGTGGCGGCGGGGGGGGTGGGGTGGGGGGCTCCGGCTCAGTGAGCTCCGAGTCCTCCGCAGCCGCACAAACCCCCTTTTCACATCTCAGGTCCTCCTGGCTGGCGGGGAGGCTGGGAGCTGCCTTCTCCTCCTCCTCCTCCTCCTCCTGGCTGCTTTGGGAGGAGGCAGCAAAGTGCCGGGCGGGAGAAGGCTCGGAGGCGGGGGGCACTGGGGTGTCACTAAAAGCTACCGACTNGAGAGAGAAAGAGAACGTTAGGGAGAACAGGAGGTCATGAAGCATAATGGCAAAAAACATCGGTTTCTTATAATATATCACATCTCCAGTAACGCATGCAACAGCGCTGGGCTGAGACACCTAAAAGCTTGGAAACCTGGGTGCTGTGGGATGTACCCAGGGCATTTACTGCCACGGCCTTCCTGGCACCTTAATAATCCACTCTCCTAAAGTTTAAGGAATTAACATTAAAACAACTCTCTGCAACTGAAGGAAGAGCCACCACCAAGCACTTTTTGCCCAGTTTGGAAAGAGGAATCATTTCAGAGCAGGAAGCAGGGATTTGTGCACTTCCAAAATCCACATGTGCAACAAACCCCACCAACCACACCGAGACCATACCCGCACTCCGCTTAGAACTCCTTGGAATATTTAACGCTGGGTTTTAATTTGCTTGTGGAGGCGAAGAGAATAAGCCCAGCATCACCGGTGTGTACCATAACCCGCAGAGCCTGTGCCTCACTCTTTTCCTCGCCCTTGGGAACGCTCACACCTCCGAGCACCTCGTCTGCTCTTGTGTTCTGCGGGATAACTAACAGCCTTGTCATTAGGGCATCGATAAAATTACTGTAAGAATATCTACATGTTAGTCTTGAAACCAGCCGCTTCCATTACTGAGAAGCTCCTGAACCGACGGTGCAGTTTGGTCCTCCGAAAGAATTGGTGTTATTTCTTCTAGACAAACAGGCTCAATGAACTCGGCGCAAAACTTCTCAGCCGGGGAATGAAGCAATGGGGCTTTACGCTGGAAAGCGCGACGTTGACGCTGATGTGCGCTGAGCCCATCGCTGACGAGAACGCTGCCCAGTTTGACTGCTCAACGAGCCACATTTGACCATTTTTTTGGGGACTACCGAAATATTTGTAACTCGCTCTATGCCAAAAGCAAGTTGGAAACTTGCTAAACCTTCCCGAAGGTAGGAGAGAATTGCCGTGTGTGATGGCGTAACGGCAGTGAAGACGCGTAACGAAGCAAACCCAGCCTTCCGAGGAGCGAGCAAGCACGTCTAGAGCACCGGGGAGATTTGGGAAGAGCGTGCCAAGCCAGACGGTTTAATTAAGGCTGGCGCTATTCTCTCCGTTCAGCTCCTTAGCAAGGTCTCAACTAGGTTTTCTCACACCTCTGGGAGGCCTCCAGCCAGGAGGGAGGCGACAGGGAGAGGAGAGAAGAGTTAAAACACGAACAAGATGGAAAGCTTTAGCAAAAACAACTTCTTTTTTTTCCCAAATGCCCGAGTGATGAATATTTCACGCGCACAGAGAAGCAGCATTTCAGTCACCAGCGGTGAATGACGGCCGCAGTCCTGAGAAATAGCGTTTCTCTCATTATTGACAGGGAAATTTGCCTTCAAGGAAGCGCAGAAGAAGCAGTTACGGGCATCCAGGATTTTACACACATCGAAGTTGTCACATCATCCGGCAACAGGGAAGGAGGGGAAAAAACCCAGCAGGATGCTGCTTAACCAATGCCATCACTATTTCTTCTCAATAATTAACCTTAGGGTTGATTTCTGGTAACTTTGTATAAAAATAGGCACATATCTGTTCATTCAAAAACAGTGATTCGATTTTCATAAAAGCCTGGCAAGTCCATTTTGTCACCCGTTATTCTAATTTTGGTGGCGGTATTAAGAGGAACAGAAGCCGCTGACCTCACTTTTTATTAAGAAGATTCTCCAGGCAACCAAAAAAACTGTAATTTGTGCTTAAAACGGGAGGTCCGAAGCCTGTGGGTCACCCGGTACAATGCATTTTTCTGTACCCCAGAGGCTTTCACCCCGATTGACCTCTTCTAATGGCACCGTTCAATAGCACGTTAAGAATAGGAGCTGCTTGATGGAGGAGCAAATAGATGCTTATTTTAGTATCATTTCAAGAAATTACTCTCTTCCACCATTCCTCCCGGGTATTTTTCAGTCGCCTGGTTCTTTACGTTGCAGATGGATTACCTGTAAGATTTCTAGCCATTGGGATTTCCAGCCCCTCGGGCTTCTCTTCAGTTCTTGGGATATTGCTCAGGAAAATGCATTTAAGAGGAGCGAAGGGACAGAGATCAGCACTGGGATCACCAGGTCTGACCACACACAGAGGGTCCTTTCTGATGGAAAACCACTTCCATGGGTGCTCCTCCAACGGTAAATCCAGATTCCACCCTCATTTTGCCTAAGGCAAGATGTCACACTGCAGTATTTCACGCAACAGACTCGGAGCGGAGGTTATCAGCTTCGAACGCCAATATCTTAACCTTGCTTTAAAAGCCGGATTTATATACTGCCGATATACTAAGCTCTCCTTAATTAATCGCAAATTAATCATGGGATCTTGAGAAGACGCTGTATACCTTCTGGAGTTTAATGGAAAATGCCTTCGGAGCAACATTTCCTTCCTTACCAGCTGGGCACTACTTCGACCAAGAGGAAGAATCACAGATAAAACAAAGGAGATTAAGCAGCTCCATAAACCCAGATCTTATTTAAGAGACGTTCTGGAACTGCAGTTTGGAAGTATCCTATATGGCAGAAGCATAAAGGAAGAGAAAATCTTACACGAAGCCTATGCGTACACACATTGCTTCTCAGCAGAGCCAAGCGCGGCAATAACCATGCAAGCGATAACGGCAGAGTGAAATCCTGATAAGATCAACCCATCAGAAGTGCTTTTTGGTTTTTGCCATCCTATTCTACTGGTAAGAAGACAAATTGAAAGGTATTTGTTTCTATATAAAGTTGTCTGTTTACACACGTTTTTTTTTTTTTTTTACACTTTTTTTTTTTTTTTTTTTTTTTAAATACAACTATGTTTGTTCCTATATTTAAAAACGCAGTTTGCATATAGGCTAGAAAAGATTATCTTTTTATAAAAAAAAAAAATACCAACTCCCCCACCCGTAGGAATTTGAACATCTGTTACAAATTCTGATCTTATCAAGATTTATTTTAATTTGCAAATGCGAAAGCGTTCCTGTTTCCAAGGCTCAGATTTGCAGAGTTCCGAGCTCCCCTTGAGACCCGTGAAACCTGGAGGAGCTGGGGCTGCCAACGACTCGTTTCCGCAGAGCCAGAACCGAACCAGGGACGTGCCAAGACCAAGCGGGAAGCAGAGGATTCTCAGGAGCCACACGCGGCGTCAGGACAACACGGGGCAGGATGCGGTGCCCCCGAAGAAACAAATCGGAGCAGGCACGAATGCGACACCACCACCACCCTGCCAAATACCCGACTTTGTGCGTCCGGTGTTGACGAACGCCGAGGATACGGCTTCGTTTAAGCGTTGCAGTGTAAGAAGTGACACAGGGGAATTCAGGCTGGGGATAAATTAATAACAGGCTGAACCGCACGGCTGATACCAGCGACCAAAAGGATTTATTTTTCTTAAACGGTGGTTTTGGAGAAATTTTTTTCCCCTGTATTTTTTTCAATTTTGGATCAGGATGTGTCGATACGAAGCAGCTGCCCCAGCGGGCGCCGGGGCAGGCACGCTGCCGCCTCTCTGCTCAGAAATACTCAATCACCCTCACCCCAAACCAGTGCCCTGCGGGGTAGGAGGCTGAAGGAGCGCTACAATGGAGTCAACCTGCCGATTACCAAAGGCATTTAATAAAAAATTTGAAAAACATGAAATTAGGGTGCACGCTAACTCCTTACAACCACCGTATGAAATGGCAGAAATGCCAGCTGGTTAGTACATCCCAGTCCCCTCCTCGCTCATTACGGCACTGCAGCCGGTCCCGCCGGCGCGTGTTATTAGGTTATCCCCAAACGAGCACCCACATCAGCTCAACAGGCTCCGTGCGAGCGGCTACAGACGCACAAGCAGGCGATGCTGCTTTTGCAGCGAACCACACTCACCAGTGAGAACTCCCCGATCAAAGGATACTCAATCTCACCGCTGTCAAAGCACTTGGGTAGAAAGTATTATAAAGCAGAAAGAGATCCTTATTTTACAATACCTGCCATGCCTTACAGAACTGCTTTGCCTTTAAGATAGAAGTTAAAAAGCTTAGAAGCCATGAACAAACCCTGGCGTTTGAAAGTGACGGGCATTACCTACGGATCTGCATTTTGGGGCTGATTTCTTAATTGCCGTTGATCTGATCACAGCAGCCTGACCAGCCCAGTCAGACGACAGAAGGACAAAAGAGAATTTGACCCAGGTTAAAAAAGTAAGGCTAGAAAATACACAGCATACTACGAGCTTCAAACGATTTAACTTGCCGTCGTGAAGAAGAATCACAAGATATTACATGATACACCGCAGCCACTTCCAATCCACCTGCATCAACTACTTTGCAACGTGAAACAACCTCAAGGTCGATACTTAAGTTATTTTAATAAGGTTGCTGAGCAATATGATTCCAGACGCGTTCCTCTCCCCATCCACCCTGACCCCCTTCCCACCCCTTTTGTGGGGCAGGTACCCTTGGACGGAGGGTACAAAGCTCTGCACGTCTTATTCCAAATTCCCTCTACAGAAGGAAAAGCTTCTAGTGGCATCACAAAGATTGCGGCAGCAAGTGAAAAGAGCGGGGACTCCGTCAGGGTTTAGAACTAAAATCGTTTTTGCGCTGCTGCATTTTCTTGCTGCATTTCCTAAATGAAGTTACAGCTCTGACACCAGGCTCATCCGGGAGAGCAGCAGCACGAGCCCCGCGCTGCTCCGTCCGCTGCAGCCGGATTTGCCTTCCCGTGACCGCACGGAGTGAGCCAAACCGTTTATCCAGAAGTAGAAATAAGCTGAAGAAATTAAAATCGGGAGTTAAAATTAAGACTGGCTCTTGCCACAGCCTCTAGACACAACCTCAGGCAGCTCCAACCAGCTCAAACCCAGCTCGCATTGTATTCCCAAGGAGAAAGGCGGTGGTTCATTAGGAACATGGTTTCTTCACTTTACAAAACTGGAAAGGAGCGGTTTTGTCCTCAAATTTAACACAATACGCGGGGCAGAGGCTCTCGCAGTCGCATTGCGCAGGACTTGCGATGCTTCTGCTCTCGGGACAACTTTCTGCAAACGGTTTTTCTTACCATTCAGTCCCAGAAGCGAAGAAGGAGAATGTGTTAGTGGTACATTAAATATTTGGAAGAGGGACGAACCTTCTGACCCCTCTGCCAACAAAACCCTTCTTAAACCAAGCTGGATTTAATCCTCAATCGAATTATTCTGGCCAGTTTGAGAGCGCGTCCCCGCTCCCCAGGAGCAGGAAAGCCACACCAGAAGGTGCCCATCAGACCCAACACCCTGAACGCAACCAGTAACAAACTGGGGTCTGATGGCTCCTGGTTGGAGAAAGCAAGACTGAGGGTTAGTCCGAGGAAGTCGTTAACACCAGTCGTATATAGCTTTGTTGTTAATAAGCAGTGGCAAGAGGAATCTGATTTGCAGTAACATTTATTAATGATAAATGTACATATTTACAAAGAAAAATCTGAGAAAAAATACAAAACCGAAAAAGTGTTCCAAAAGAGAGCATTTCAGGTAAAAAAGAAAGTGTTTTTAGTCCCCATAAACTGATTTAACATGACTGTGTACCACTGCCAGGAGATCCCAAAGTGGCACAAACCAAGGCTAGTCCTTCCCTCCAGCTTCACAAACTGAGACAGATGCCAACAGGGACACGAGAGGAACCACCACTGCCAGGTTGTCCAATGTCGCCCTCTCCTAAGTACAGACCAAAGAGTTTCTAAATGGATCTGTAACCCTTTTTTGAGCTAAAACCTTCCGGAAAGCATCCTACCTCAGTCTGTAGGTCAGAACAGGCGCCATCAACTCATGACCAGGAAAAAAGAAAACCCACTAAACCCCTGGAGTAATTCTCAGGGCGACAAACGACTGACCCTTACGTGGAGTGAAGTGAAAGACACTTTGCCCAGAACCTTCTCAAGGAGCCCCGCGGTACGGAGACAGCAAGGCCAGCCCAACCTCATTCCTTCCGTCCACTACTCTCCTTTGGTGCCACGCTGAGGAAATCCACCTCTCCTCATTATTTCGGGATAGGAGGCAAATATTGAATACCTACTTTTTAGGGTGGTCACTAGTTCCTGCAATGGAGGAGAGCCGGTCTGAGCTCAACTCCGTACCCCAACCTGACCTGCCCAGAGCCCTCAGTTCATCTTCCACTGACCCACAGCACAGGCAGGAGATGCAGGCAATACCCTCATCTATCTGTTCACTTTTAATAATGGAAAAGAATAAAACAATGTTGTTTTACACTAACGCACACCTCTTGAATATGACCGATGAACCTACAGAGCCTCACACCTAACGCAGCCTCAGAACTGAATCTGAGTTTCGAGCCATGGGCTCTGGCACTCGCTGCTTCAAAATGCAAATGCCCACCTTCTCCCAAAGCAGGAAAGCACAAGATTCTGCGTTTTACGTAAAGTTCAGAAGAGCTGATAAGAAAATTCAGGAAGTGAGTTTTCAGCATTTGTCACGCCAGCCTGGATGAGGTGATGTGCTGCGGACATTTCCAGCTTCCCTTGGGAAGGGATAACCCACTTCTCCATCACTCACGGTCCGGCATCGCACCAGCCACGTACAAATCCCACCCTCGCTTGGGCTCAGGGACGGAGTCGGGGCTGGCAGCCGGGGGCTGCTGGAGCTTTGCAGCAAGTTTGTTCCTGAGGGAAAAAGGGAGCAAAGTCCATGCGTTGGTTCCTTTACAAAAACCCTAAGACCTCTGCCCTGAACGGAACTAGAGCCAATCAACTCTCCCCGTGCACAGCAGGCATCCCAAAATCCCTTCTTTCAGCGCCACATCCTGCATGGATATCAATGGAGATGGGAGAAAACCAGGAATCAACCACCAACATGTAGGAGATACATCATGTGCAGGAAGGAGACGTATAACATGGAGGAAAGAGACCTGAGGTGAACTGCCATGGGGCACGTCTGAAACTCCCTTTACCTTGCAAGCAAATGGGAAAAAGGTGGAGGAGCGAGCGGCAAAGGGGCTGGAGCACAGCGGACACACCACGGCGGTGTCAGGCGGATGAGGTTTCTGTTCCTGATAAGCTTTGGGCTTCCTCTGTCAGAAGAGATCACGTCCACCTGGATGAATACAGATAACTGGCCTCTAAACTGCCATAGAAATAGAAAGCATTTGTTCGGTCTCCTTATGGTCTGCAGTGATAATTGTTATATAAATCCCCAAAATGTTCCTGAGCATTCTCAGAATGTAAAGTTTCAAAGTTTTTTGTGCTGATGATAACCAGCCTTACCTCAAGATTGAAAAAAAAAGAGAAAGCAAGTGAGAGACCGTTTTAATTAAGAAGTTAAAGAATTGAGTTGAAGCGACTAACAGAGTGCATCTTATCTCTGGGATAAGACAGCCTGAGCACGGTGTTCAAACATTGCTCTGGGAAAAGAGTTTCAGACTTCAGGTCCTTTGGAAATGGTCAACAGAGCTAGAGAAACCATGGCTTTGCAAATGCCGCTGGTGTGGCTTCAAAGCGCTCGCTGTCGGTTCAGAAGGACAGCACGCAGTGACCTCAGCAGCGCTCAAAGCGGCATCGTGGCAGAACCCGAGCAATGGCTTTTGAAAGGAAGCAGGCGCGTGTTTAAGCTGCTCTACTCCAGGAAACACAGACAGAAAAAGGACAGAGAGAGATCCGAACAACGCCTGTCCCTTCCCTCTCCACGCCAGGTTGGGGAGAACGAACAGTCCCTGGTTATCATCACGTCTGTTCCGATTTTGGGAAGGAGATTCAGGCAGGGAATCCCAGCCAGAAACATCCCCCTGGTTTCTTCCATCCTGCGTCTTCTGCACAGCACGTGGTGCCTCAGCATCCTTCCCCACCGCTTCCACCTCTCCTCTCCAGGGCCCACCTTCTCCAGATAGTCTTCCTAAACTTCACGTCGAGCTTGCCAGAGTTCACCTGCATCCTAAAGTGTGTTCCCAGGATGCCGCCCCGTCTGCCCACCTCCTGTGCGGCTGACAGCTCTCCTTCCCACCACGGGACGCCTGTACAACCACCCAGGGCCTCCTACGCTTCCAAGGGCCGAAAGAGGAAGACTGTGTATTAAAAGGCAGTGCATTAAAAAAGGGAAGAATACTCTCCAATGCAAATCAGCATCCTCACAAAACAAAGTCCTAAAGGCACGAACCGGTGAACTAATCAGAGCAGGTTACAAGAGGAATCGGAAAGATTCCCATGAGATTAAAAGGAAGGGTTTTCACTAGCAACCTAAGTGTCTGAGACAGCGTTTAGAGAGCCTCGACCTGTACGCTGAAAGCAAGAGAGGCAGCTCAAATGGTCCGTGGGACACCACGGTCCTTCAGGTCAGACAGCACATGCCGTATTTGCCTTATGTCTTTTTCCTGCAAGCTTATCTGCTAGCTTCCTAAATAACACTGTTCACACAGATACAGATCTATAAAGAGTTCTAAATACATGTATTTATATCTATTCACACATTTTAGTCCCTGTAATAAAGGTCGACGCCTTTCGCTTCTGTGCTGCTGGCGCAGCTGCCAACACTGATGGCACCGGTGGCTCTTCTCAGAAGTGATTGTGTCTGCACCAACCCTCCAGAGAAAGCAACGGAAAGCAGACTACTGCCGAAAGGAGAAGCGGTTGGCTCAGCTCAGTCCCATAATTACTATATACAGAAAAGAAACCCCTTAGACACAAAGTCCCATCTTCCCTCCAGCTCGCAAACCAGTTCTGGCAACTCGTCTCAGAGCCTAGGCAGCTCGGCCAGGGAAACTGGGATAAACAGGAGCATCATCCAGACATTTACATTTGTAGGCAATAAACAACAAGTAGCATGCAACGGTTTTGTAAGAGAAGTCAAAACAATCGATGGCGTTAACATTAGAAGCGTGTCCTGATGTGGTCAACATGCTGACAGAGGAGACGTACCTAAGAGTGGGTTACTCCACTCCTGCGACCTAAGCAAACATGCGGCAGTTAGTTCAACACAAATTAAAAACAAACACACATCTGAAGTGCGCCAAGACCACCAGATTCAGAAAAAATGGTTCATCTAATGTGTACAATAAATATTTCCTTGAAATGGGTTTTCTCCTATAACACGATGTATTTTCTTGGAAACAAGAACAAGGGTGCGAGAGGGAACCCGGGGCGCTTTGCAAAAGGCTTCCCCCGCCGGGAATACGAAAAGCCGCCCGTCCCTGTCTCTAAGTTAACGCTAACGGCAGCAGTGATATTCAACACTATTTTATTTAAATGCCAATCTCAGTTTCCTAGAAAAGGAGTGGTTATGGATTAGATTCAGCAGATTGCTGTAAAGCCTCTTTTATCATAGAATAATAGGTCATAGAATGGTACGGGTTGGAAGGGACCTTAAAGCCCACCCAGTGCCACCCCCTGCCCTGGGCAGGGACACCTCCCACCAGCCCAGGTTGCTCCAAGCCCCGTCCAGCCTGGCCTTGAACCCCTCCAGGGATGGGGCAGCCACAGCTTCTCTGGGCAACCTGTTTTGGATCAGTATCAAATGTTCTTCAGCTTGTGAACATCTCACATTTAAAACAACAAGCTTAAAAGCGCATCTCCAGCCATTCCTAGGTGAGGTCTACAGGGGCCGAAGAAGCAGAGGTCTCCTCCCACGTCTTTACGCTCCCCGTCTGCCCTCTCACACTGATCGGGAACACGGGTCAGAGAATTTGCTTTTGCGCGCTAGGGAACTGCAGAACGGACCTGGCAATCCATGACCACTCCTGCCAGGTCCCGGATCACAGCTACACACCGACACACAGCGGGGATTAACACGGCGGTCGCGGGGCATCCCTCCCCGCGACAGCGAACTACGGAGATCAGAGACCAGGACAAGGAAGATGCAGCAGAGGCTACGGCCGAGAAATTCAGGAGCTTTGGTCTTGAGGTTTCAACATGACCCTGTTGCCACTCAGAGAAAGAGCAGCCACCAAACAGTCAGCGCTACGACCAGGAGAAAGGACATCATAAAGGGTATACGTGGAGAAGGAAAAATGCTAGAGTACAGCTGACACTTTTTGAGAGATTTCTGTTCTTCAGGAATTGGAATAGAAACCTTTGGAAGAGTTTCTTCACTTGCTTGCCGGGGAAAGGCTGTCTCAGTAGGTATCGCCTGCTTTTTTAGTTTGTCTTCATCCTGTACTAACAGAGGACGTTCCTGTGTCTGCTTTCGTGGTAGAAGATCAAGAAAGACAGAGAGAGATGAACAAAAATGACAGATGGAAAGTGCCCAAAATGACACTTGGAGGTGTGCAAAGCGTTAGGACAGCCTTCCTCTCATCGGAAAAATAAACTGTCCTGGAGAGCAGAGCCACTGGTGGCTTGGGTGACACCAGCTTCAGAGCTACAAAATCCAGTTCTCTCTGCAGAGCTCATGGACACCTGGGTCAGAATCGGGTGCGTTTTGTCACAAACCCCTGCATCACGACGAGGCGTGTTTT
>VXBH01009110.1:149314-200113 GCA_013400035.1 Rynchops niger
CCACCAGCGGGAAATGGGGGTTCTTGTGATGGAGAATGGGGAAATGCGATGAGTGCTTTAAAGAGACAGCTCCCAGGGGGTTCGTCGGCTTTTGCCTTGGTTTGTATCGCTCGCCACACAGGGGCAGTTTACCGGTTTTCGGTGGAAGCCTGGCACGAAGTCACAACTCCCCGTTCCTGCCAGGGACACCTGCCCACCCCAGTGCACGAGGCTGTACCGCCCGCCGTCACTTCTACAAGGCCTCAACGTGCACAGTGACCGTGTCTCAACCACCTCTCCCATCTCGGCTATGTCCCCGATTACCCAATCAATACAAAAACCCCACTTTTTCTTTTGGTTTTTTGCATTTCCTGGAATGCACATTCTACAGTTTTCTTCGTTTTCTACACTAAATTTGCTACAGAGAAGCAGAGCTGAATTTTTATAAATCAAACCAAGTGTGTTTCTCTCGAACATCCAACATGCACGATTTTTAGCAATCAGACTGTCTACGGGACAAAAAGCTGTCCGTTTTGAAATCAAATATTTTGATAGTTGCAGTTTAAAAAAAAAAAAAAAACCAACCAAACCACAACAACAAAAAACCAAAAACCCAACCCAAAGCACATGAAGAAATTGGAGCACTGTCTTTTTAAACAGGTTACAGATGCATGGATGATATGGCAAATTTGTTTGGTGAAAGTGTAAAATGGCTAACCTTCCTCATTCTTATCAGTTCTTCCTCTTTTTCTGCAGGCTGCTGCTGTTGGGCAGTGATAAAAAAAAAAAAAAAATTGTTGGTTCATTTAACTATGTTGAACCTCACTTTTTAACCTTAAAAAAAAAAAAAAATTAGAGTAACCTCACTGAATTATTAGCACAAACCTGGGGCTGGTCACCCTTCGTGGTGGGTACTGTGACCTCAATGTGCGTTTTCCTCACCTACATTTAAGAAATAAATTGGTAAAAACATTTCTTGTTAGTAGATCTGTTTCAAGAGACCATTTAGTTTCAAAACACAGCTGCATGTAGTTGGGTTTTGAAATAACTGGGTGAACATGCAAAAAAAAAAAAAAAAAAACCAAAAAAAACCAAAAAACCAACATGCAGTCCTCCGGAAAGAGTTAATGACAGGGCAGCTCTCCGACAGTCTGTTAGTTAACAGCACATTGACAATAATTCCTCCAGCTCGAGAATTATTTGCCTTTGAAACCAGTGCTCTCTCTAACGCTTCCCAAGATGGGCTTCCCCGCTTGGCATTAGCTTTCCCAGGCAACCTTTCCAAATTTCAGTTGGGAGCTGGATCGCCCAGTGAAATCCGTACCAAAAAGCCACCCGCTGAAATTCGCACCAGAGCTTCTCAAAACACAGAGACTTATTTGTTACGCGCGGGGTCTTACGTTCACAGAGTCAGTTAAGGAGAGACCTAGCTACAAAAATCAAGCCTAACATGGCCAACTGAGCTCTTCACTGTGCGTAAGTAAAGAGCCAGGATTGTCTTAACACTCTAAGGAAAGTATTTCGGGGGAAACTGGATTGCCGAACACTCTGAAGGCGAAAGCATCGGTGGGTGCTGGAAGAAGGGATGCAGCTAAATTTGAGAAATTTGCTAAATTTGGCATGTTCAAATCCACAATTTCCTCCCACATCTACATTCAAAGGAAAAATAATAATCCAGTATTGAAGCATTTCGGAAAAAAAAAAAAACTGTAGTAATAAGTGAGATGGGTGAATAAAATCGATTTGTTCTCAGTTTAATGCCAGGGAGGGTGAGCAGCCGGGCAGGAACAGCGTTACGGGAACTGTGTGCCACGATGCGCACCCCGAAGCACCATCCTGAAGGTCTCTTCAGCATTTTTATTTAAAAATTAGAGGTGACACAGGCCACAAAATTTTTTAAAGCAGCTGTCCTTTCTTACCCTTCATCTCCCAACCTTAATTAAAGTGCTCTCCCCTGGAAGATGTCATACAAAACCCGCTGCGTGATGCGTTATAGGAAAAATGTGGCTCCAGTAACGCTGAGAACAGTTAAATATTCAGAATAAGGTGAAAATTGTATCTGAAGGCGTACACCTTGCAACACTGCAAGGTTTCAGTCAATAAGATTTACAGACTATTAAGGACACTGTAACGTGAACAATGGTTTTTCACATTATTTTCACTTAGGAGAACAACACACACAGATCAACATCAGCAGAGGGCTCAGACATTTGTAGAAAGCTCAAATAACGTTTAAAAAAATTTTCATTTAAACAAAAAAAAAAAAACCCCAAAACCCAAGGTCTCCACAGTGCCATTCGCAACGAAAGTCTGAGTTCTAGTTTGCAGAAGCACATTAACAGCTCTCCCAGAGAAAGCCTATCAATGTAAAAAACATTTGCGTTCCGACGCTGGGCTGCGAACCAGATCCCTATCACTGATTTCACGGGAATTGCTCCTGCTGCCGTACCAGGAACCAGCAGAGACGGCTTAGAGATGGGTGAACTCTAAATTCAATTACCGTGAACTTCGGTGCAATCCCCGCCAGCTTTTTTTTTTTCGCCATATATCAGTAAAGTTGCATTTAGTTTGACTGCAGCCACCAAAACCCGGCTGTCCTGGCTTTCCTCGCATCCGGAGGGTGAGGGCTGGGATCTCCCTGGACCCAGAGCCCCGTGACTCACTCCCACCCGATGCCTGGGCGAGGAATAAACCCAGGGCAGGGGTGAAGGTGCACAGAGCTGCTGCTCCGGGATGGTTTTCGGAGCCGAGGCTCCAGCCCGGCACACGTGCGGCCTCTTCCGACGAGGTCTAACATACCTTTGATGCATCAGCCAGCTCTGGCTTGGTTTTCTCCGGTGGGATTTCTTCACGTCTCACATCGGGTTTTGCCACTTCCTTTTCTATTTTAGAGGCAGCCACCATGTCCTTGGCATCGGGCTTAGCCGGGACCGGCTCCGCAGCGTGGGTCTGAGCGATGGCCGGGGCAGAGGTGGGACGGGGACTCCTCTCGGGGGTTATCACGGCCACTGCTGAGCATGGGGAGAGACAGGGACAAGGGTCAGAGCGGGCAACGTTTCTAAAACACCGGGCAAAGTCTTTCCAAATTACAGTGCTGCCGTTTAAAAAAGAAAGGGAGCAGGGGGAGAGAAAAAAAAAAAAAAGGGGGGAAAAGAAATAAAGATGTTGAGCAAAGCAGCTTGTGCGTTTAGTACGGGAAAGTTGAGATTATTTTCCTTATGGTTTAAATAAAATAAAAATAAAACCCCACAACAGATGGTTTACAAAAAGCAAGCTTGCACTCTGCAGAGAAGCCACACCAGAAAGGTGAATCTGTTTTTTGCCACCGATTTCTGCGTCCCTCGCACACAACAGACACAGGAGTCCGTCCCAATGCAGCCGTTGAAACAGAAACTCTTGGAGCTGAGGCGAGTTCTTGACTCATTGGCATCTCCCTCAACAAGAAAGGGATGGTTTCTGGAAGGGCAACACAGGCTTTTCCCCACCTCCCTGATCTTTTCAGCAATTAAAGCAAAAAAAATAATCATCAAGCATTGCTCTATAAAACTTCACAGCAACTTCCAGGTGGGTTTCAAAGCAGGCTGGGGTTGTGTGTCCGAGACGGGTATCTGCTGCCGCAGCCCAAGGCACCGCTGCCAGAAGATACCCAGTGTCTCCAGACCAGTGACAGTGCAGAAATGAATCGCGTGCTGCCAAAAAAACCCTCTTTCCAGAGGATGACAGTCTTAAATACAAGCACTAGGTACACACAAAATCAACTGCCTACTCTTTCCTTCGATTCCTCATTTCCCAGACAGTCCCCATCCCTGAAAAGTCACCTCCAAAATATTCAAGCCAATATTATGCGTACCTATAGACACAATAAGCTATTTAGTTCCCCTGATGTTGGTTTTTATGGCTCTTCCGCTAAAAATATGCCCAGTAACGTGAAATAATTTCTTTGACGTGGTCTCATACTCCTAAAGTCACATTTTATGTCCCAAGGGTCACGCTGTGCAACCTGCCCCAGCCACCACCGGGTTACCAGTGTCCATCCGGCTTCTCAAAGACACTAGAAAATCTGGCGTTAAAAAACCAATTGTAATTTTAAGTAACTCCTTAGTAAGAATTCTTGTTTCACTGAAAAGAGAACTCATCTATGTGTATAAAACACACACAGAATAAAGCATCCATACAAAAAGAACCTGATTTTTCAGCGACTGAAATCACATTTTTAAGACAAACTCCTAGACACCACATCTTGCTGAAAAATCCACCCTAAAGCCCCAAACCACCATCGCCATCTCTGTTATCTGCCCCCCTCTTCCACACGGCAGTTCATTTCTGTGAGCCAGACACTGCGTTATCCTTTCGGAAGGACACCCGGTGCCGCGTCCCGGTGTTACTTATGCCACAGAAGCGGTGACAGCTGCCGGGGAGGTTGTAGAGAGGGACGGTGAGACGGCAGGGACAGTTGGGATCAGCAGGATGCCGGGTGTGCAAAGCCATCATGGTGGTACCTGACTCCTTCGGGACCGGCTCTAGTTCTCTCATCACCACCATTTTCTCTTCCTCCTCCTCCTCCTCCTCTTCAACTGGGCTTATCTCAACATTGCCAAGAGCACGTTTGGCTAAAAAAGTTACGGATGTGTTAAAACGCCACCTCGAAGATGAAGCAGCAGAGGCAATAATGCCCTCAGGAAATCTGCACGGCCACCTTCCTGCTTCCCTCACAGTGCTTCAGAGCGTCAGGACATGCAGGAAAAATATCAACAGCCACCACGCTTTTCCTTTGCCACTCGACAACAAGTTCTGCACTCATCCAGAGTCCAGAACTGCTTTATTTTAGTTACACTTTCTTAACCTTTGGCTATTTGAACACACAATTTAAACACAGTAAAAAGCACCGCCCCAAAATTGGAGATGTAAAATATCAGTCATCATCACCCCGGCCAAGAAAACATCCCTACTGCAACCAAAAGCGTCAAGAGAAGGAAAAAATGCAGGAGGTGAATGAGGAAAAGGGGCAGCTGGAGAGGAGACCCCTGGATGCGCTCGGGTCCGACGCTGGCTGATGTCCCGTCCCATGGAACATCCTCGCAGCGCAGGGGCTGGTTTAGTGTTTTTCATATTAATGGAGAAAACAGGTGAAGTTCCCGGTTTCCTCCCTCCACGGCTTCAAGTCTCCTCTTCCTGCAATGACTAACCAACTCGGCTTTTAATTACAATGAGGGTGGATCTGTCTGCAGCAGTGAAGTTGCTGTGAAAGCTCTCCCCAGGGGGCAGAAGCAGGCTCTCTAGCGAAGAAATACAGCAGAGTTTAGGTCACCCCCAGCAGTCCCGGAGCACGCAACCTGATTTTTGGGCACCGCGTGTTCTTAAAGCTCCAGAAAACAAACTTTACGAGATGGGACAGTAACAGAAGGGGGTTAGGAGGCCACCGCACACACTTCAACACACAGGCACACAGCCAAGCCACGGCACCTCCTCGTCTCACCCAGAGGCGCTCCCCAATAAAGCAGCGCGCGTGTATTGCGGCACACTTGCAAAGCCGGGGGTGATTTTAACAGCCAAAACCACCACTGCAAACGATGCACCCTCCATCCTACGGCACTGCATCACTTCAACCCAGCAGGTGACAGCACAGGCGGCCACGGGAGCCGCGCCGACGCCGCTGCGGCTGTACCTGACCGCATCCACAACGGCTCCGGTAACTTTGGCTCGGCAACGGGCACCTTAACCACCTCTACTTTCTCCTCCTCCTCCTCCTCCTCTGCAATGGGTTTCATTTGAAAAGTTTCAGGAGCGGGTTTGGCTAGAAAGAGGTTTGCAGGCGTTAATGGAGCGGCTGGAGAATGGTGCGGACACACAATGGTTGCCGCAGCAGAGGGAAGCGCGAGAGGAGATCCCTCGCTGAGGCAGCAGCTGAGAACAGCAAGGAGGTTTTTAAACCAGGCAGCGTAACAGTAATTTTTCACCGTGCAATTGCCTATCAGTCTTTCTGGTGCTGCCAGGCCCTGGAGTGTATTGGCTGAGAGGGGAAAGGACACCAGGATTAAGCTTTGTGGGCTTCTCGCCCAGGCAGGGACACATGGGGACATGCCAAGGGCTCTCCAGTGCCATACTAGGACGGGCCCTGCCTGCAAAGCCCGGGGAGATGCAGGTGCTGGCTGGTAAAACCCAGGAAAAACCACCCCCAGGCTCCTCTGGATGAAAACCTATATAAAAATGAGCAGTTTTCATTAAATGTACTTGAGTGACCAACTTCAAATCTAAAAACTAAGACCATACAGCCATTTATCCCGGTGCCTTAAATGTTAATTCTCCTCCTTCTAGTTTTACAGCACCAGGCTTTCCCTGCCAGGCGATGCTGACTAGCGAGAATTCAAGGCAAGACAGTGGTGGGGAGACAGTCTGCCACGTTACTTTATGAAAGCTTGGTCTACATTTCATACCAGAAAACCAGCAATGTCAAAAGAAGGCTGTAAAAAAAAAAAATAAAAATCAGGGTGGAAGAAGGGAAGTGGAGCGGTACACAATGCATTTGCATACGAATTATCTCCAGACCTAATACACCGCAGGGATTCGCTATTTAAGCGACAAAGACTGCAAATATTTGACAACACCTCTGCTGTGATATGCTTATTAATATTCAAATATGCTGTTGTACCTCCAACACCTCTTAAGGGCATTAATATTTATTAATAGTACCTTATCTGAAGAGAAATACAAGCTCCATGTAGCAAAACGGGTGGCATTTCTCAAACCACCAAAAAAAAAGCCAGAGGTGGCTTAAAAAATGGCAAGCAGGTGCCAGGATGAAGAATTTCAGAAGCTTTACAAGAAGTTTCAAGATCAAACTTTAAACTTTTCTAAACCACATTGACAGAACCACCCAAAAAATTTAATAAGGAGATAGTTCTCAAGCAGCAGCACATCCTAAACTTTTTCCCCACCTCCCCGCAAGAATTACAGGCTAACGAGGTGCAAGGCGGAGATTTAACGAGTCTCCCGGAGCCGGGGCTGTCTGTTCACTGACTGCGAAACTCTTCTTGCAAAGAAACAAAAAAAAGAAAGCCGGCAGATTTGGTGAAACTTTTGAGTTGTCAGGAACAAGCATGTAAAGGACAGGAAAGGCTGCAGAGAGTTGTAGCCACCACCACCACAGCTATACCTGGCTTCTCTCGGATCTGATCCGCGGGTTTTGGTTCAGGAACCTCAACCACCACCACCTTCTCCTGCTTCTCTTCCTCTACGGCTCTGAACTCAACTTTTTGAGTCGCACGTTTAGCTGAAGAAACGGGGCACATGTTAACGACTGCCCACACAGCAGATGGAAAAAAGGCTGCAGACTTCAACAGGGACAGAAGCGTTACGTTCACAGGCTGCTCTTTTTCCAAGCTCCAGAATTCGGGTGCAGGATTGCGGCGGGGATTTCTCTACTCAGCTGGGGTCGGAATGGTCTACAGGGCACGGCCAAGGGCTGGTCCCCTCACCTCCGTGCATCGTCCCTGGGTAACCTCGCACACAAGCAGGCATTTTGCTTTGCTGTGGTACGGAGCTCAAACCGAGCAACCCTCTCCTTCCCAGCTCTGAGGCGTGAAGCCCAGGCTCAGGGTGTCGCTGGGGCCTGCAAACCCATGCCAGGAGCAGGGACAGCCTGGCTGCTCCTGCCTATGGGGCACTGGGACAGCCCTGCTCCCCCCTGGGTTGCAGAGTGACCTTGGGGCTCAAAGCAATGCTGTTCCTGCTCCATCAGGTGGCCTTGGTTCAAAGGGATGCTCCCCTCAACCCTGGTCCTCTCGGTGCAAAGGGATGCTCCCCTCGACCCTGGATCCTCTCGGTGCAAAGGGATGCTCCCCTCGACCCTGGTCCTCTCGGTGCAAAGGGATGCTCCTCTTTGTCCTGTATCCTAATCTGACAAGCACCCCATGACCCAGATCAAGGGGAGCAAACTTAAGCACTCCCCCGTCCATGCCGCATCTCCTCTAGCCTGCCGCTATCCAGGATCTTTGAAAAATGTCAGGGTTGAGCCCACCTGATCAACACACCACAAACTTCAACATTAGCATGCTTTTAACAAACACTGAAAAGGTTTCAAACAGTTGTGGCAAAAACATCTCCCCCTCAAGGAAAACTATGTAATTTAAGAAGCTACGCTAAACAAACCAAACCCTAGAATAGCTTAAATCCTGATTTACTAAAAGGAAAATGCATTGAGATTGAATGAGGAACTATCTTTACAACCAGAACTTTGCCATAAGCCTTCAGCACCCACCTACGTCCTTTTCGTCAGTCAGCTCTTGCTAGTGCTACTATTGGTTTGCATTTCATATCCAGATCTTGTATTAAAGTGAGGAGTTATGTTTAGGGGCTTTTTTTGCCCTTTTTTTTTTAAAGCAGGGAATTTAGGTGGTACTTAAGGAGTATTTTAGCATCCTACTGAACCCAGGCACGGAGAGAGAAGAGGCACCGGACACTCACCTCCGTCGAGGCTCCTGGAGGCTCGCTTACTTGCCGTCCGCTCGAACTGGGGAGCGGGTCGGTCGATCAAGGCACTCGCCTGCCGCGTCTGCGCCTGCGTCCGGCCGCTGTAGCGGAACTTGGAGCCCAGCGCCAGGAACCTGCTCTTCGGGATGGCCTCGGTGGAAGTCAGCCTGAAAACCACAAGCACCATTTAAAAACCATACCCCCAGATCTAGGAAGCGGCAGGTAAAGAGAAATTAAAATACAAATTAAAGAAGCTTCTTGAATACGCTTGATGAACAAAACAACACGCGCTAACAATAAACCCCACATCTACATACACTCAAAGACCTCGGTCCCATGTATTTTATGAAGTGGAAGCTGCCTAGAAATTTACTGCAATATGAACACTTAACGTCTCTGCAACCATTTCACTCCAATTCCCATGAAACCCCAAGGAACACCGAAGGAGTGCTCATTTTCAGCAGCTAATCTAAAGCACGAGTTATTCAAGGCTAGCCTACTGTTTAGAAGACCCACCTGAAAAATGTGTGATGTTCAACACATACTTTCCACAGCTTCTTCGCTGCCCGGTAACTTGGTAGCTTGAACCCAATTGTACTTTCATACTGTTCTTGCTGTGGAAAATAGAAGTTATTTAGGTATAGCAAGAAATAAATGCGGCAGGAATCCAGTTCCCAGCCCATCGACCTGTTCTGCTGCAGCACAAACTGCTGGTGTAGCCCAAGAGCAGCTGAATTCACTTCATGATGTGCAGGAGGGGGGCTTGGGTCCAAGAAAGGTCAGGGCTCAGTCCACAATGCCCACACATTGCTCCAGACACACCAGGATTTGCGTTTTTAGCCACTCAGACTCATTTACGCCCCCACCATGCTGCCCAGCTGCAAGATGGGGTCAAAAATTGACTTCCTTGCAAGGCTGTGTCGTGGCAGACACAGAGGAGGAGGAAGAGGAGGAAAGGGGGCAGATCAGATCCCCATTGTAGCCTCTCTCCCCATTATGTTTCCAGCAACCAGGCTGCTCCAGGGACCTCCCCGTTCACAGAATCACACAATGATAGGAGTTGGAAGAGCCCTCTGGAGATTGTCTCATCCAAACCCCCTGCCAGAGCAGGGTCACCCACAGCAGGTGGCACAGGAACGCGTCCAGGCGGGTTTGGAATGTCTCCAGAGACGGAGACTCCCCCACCTCTCTGGGCAGCCTGTGCCAGGGCTCTGCCACCCTCACAGCAAACAAGTTCCTCCTCATGTTGGGATGGAACTTCCCATGGTCAAGTTTGTGCCCGTTACCCCTTGTCCTGTCCCTGGGCACCACTGAGAAGAGCCTGGCCCCATCCCCCTGACACCCCCCCTTTCAGTATTTATAAGCGTTGATAAGATCCCCCCTCAGTCGTCTTTTTTCCAGACTGAAAACACCCAAATCCCTCAGCCTTTCTTCATCAGAGAGATGTTCCAGTCCCCTCATCACCTTGGCAGCCCTTTGCTGTCCCCTCTCCAGCAGCTCCCTGTCCTCCTTGACCCGGGGAGCCCAGAACTGGACCCAGCGCTCCAGATGTGGCCTCCCCAGGGCAGAGCAGAGGGGGAGGATGACCTCCCTCCACCTGCTGGCCACACTCTTCCTGATGCCACCCAGGATGCCATTGGCCTTCTTGGCCACCAGGGCCCATCACTGGCTCATGGTCATCCTGTTGTCCACCAGGACTCCCAGGTCTCTTTCCACCGAGCTGCTCTCCAGCAGGTCACCCCAGCCTGTCCTGGTGCGGGGGGTTATTCCTCCCCAGGTGCAGCACCCTACACTTGCCCTTGTTGAATTTCATAACGTTTTCTCCACCCAACTCTCCAGCCTCGCCAGGTCTCGCTGTATGGCGGCACAGTGTTCACGAGAGGCAGTGTCAGGGCAGCCACCCCCTGCCTGCTGCAGTCTAAGTGAAAAGGTATATGTCTTTTTTTTTTTTATTTTTTTAATGAAAGCGAGACAAAGATCCTTTGTCTTGGCCCGTCTGGAAAAGAGGAGTTAGTCCTCTCGCAGTTTCAACTGTGGACTTCCCACCGGTTTCCCCTGGATGCTGGGAATACCAGGCAGTGCCAGGAGGTGGTGCTGGATGACACGTTTAAATTGTCACCCACTGGTTTATAGCTTCAGCAAAGTCAGCAGGCTCTACCTCAACACCAAGCCAAGAGCAGAAACCCTACAGAGTATAACACTCTCGTTCAGAAAAAAAGCTTGCTTCCTCCCCTCCACTTCGTTTTAGCGAAGCATACACGTTGGTGATAACCAGAAGGCAATTAAAGAAGAACGTACCTCCCCCGGCCGAATCTTAATGAAGAAGCTGCTCCGTTTGTAGGAAATCTTCAGGACTTTGGGCCAAGGGAAGCGGTTGATTCTCAGTTTATCTTTGTAAACAAGAAGGCCACTGGAACAGACTCCCAGAGTGATATCCACTCCTTCCAAGTCCTGGGAAAGGAGATGTAATATATAAATAATAAGCAATGGGGAAGAATCACTTCTCTTGCGAGAATGCTCGAGGCATTTCTGTTGTGTTGTCTCTCTCTGTACCAGCTGACTTCCTCTAGACTGCAAAAGGAGCCTCCTGAAATAGGTAAGTTTGCTCCTACAAGGGAAGGATAATCAAATTACAAAATCCACAGGCAGGTGTACACACACGCTGCTTCTCACCTTGGCTTGGTGAAGGTCGACTCCATACATAGACAGCTTTTTTGCATTCTCCAGAAATTCCAGGTCTGCTTGGGCTGGAGTCATGGATCTGGGGAAAGAGAGACAGGGTTTGGTATTCTCCTATCTCTTGCTTCTAGGAGGGGACAGATCAGACTTCGCACAACCGTTTACTTGCTTTCAATACAAATTTTCTTTTGCTTTCAATACAAATTTGTGCCCAGATGATGGATTATTAAATAGCTCTGAAGGAACAAATTTGTGCTTTGAGACATCCTCATAAAACGGGTGCACCTTATTTCTGCGCAGACGGCAGAGAAGAAAGCGAGGGAGCGCAGTGAAGGGGCACAAAACCTGGTTCAGTGGAAGAAACACCAATTCAGCCGAAGGCAGAGGGGTACTGTCCCCCCCAGCCCTCCTTCCTCTGCAACCCACCCCCAAACCCAGCTATTGTTCTCCAAACCAAAGGCAGGGACAGCTGAGGCCGCCCGGCAGCGATTCCTACTGGGGCAGAGCAGATGAATGAGAGGTTTTCTGGGAGCAGATCGTACCCGGTCTGCAGGAGGGGCAACGCAACACAACTTTGCTTAACAGAAACATCCTGATAACGGAGGCTATTATCAGTGTTATTGAGGCGCCCTTGTTAATAAGTTTCTGGTGTAAGGGGTACATCTAACAGCTCTGCTGGGAGGGTGTTCGGCTGCATACACCTCACTTCGTTCCCCGCTTTGATGTCTTCCTTACCGAGCGCTCGCATACATCTCCTGTGCTATGTAAATAGAGGTTTTAGTGGTGGGAGACAGGGCAAAGACAATCCTCTAGGAAAGACCCAGGAGCAGTCGCCATCCCCAACACACACCTTGTGCTTTGCAAATAAAGCGGCCAGAGACGGAGAGTGGTTTATCAGAGTTTTCCCACTGAAAACCCTCTGACAGATTAATGTTCACAGAACAGGCACCAGAAATTAAACGGGTGCATATTGCTTCCTCCCTCCTGCACGCACCAGCAGATTAAATATAACTACGTCTTATACCTTCAAGTATCCTTCTAATGAAGCCATGAATAATTCAGCAAAGTGATCTGCCACTTCTAGCACAGCTAACGGCCTTTGACTTCAAGTCATGAAGCTTGTCAGCGGCCCGGTACTTATTTTCCCTCATTTCCTCTCCTCTCCGTGCAAATGGAGGGGAATCAATTTGAAGTATTGATTTGCGGGGTTGGGGAGGTGTTAATTGTAGCTTTGGTCACAGCCGGGGGCACGCGTCCACCCTTCCCTACTGCACTCAGGTTATTAGTTCCCATCTGCGAGCGAGAAGGTCTCGTCTTCTGCTCTGTTCTCGTCATTAGTGCACCAGCCAGGAGCTTTGCACAAGTCAAGGGGCTCTGGCTGAAGGTTTTGGTATCACAGACTGGTTTTACGGGCTTTTTTATTCCCCTTAAAACCCCAAAGCGTAGAAGGGTGTAGAAGCTGTGCAGTGCCGCTCTCACGCAGCTTCTGCAATCCATGCACTCGGAGCATCTATGAAAATAATCTCAAAATAAGGCGAGGAAGAGGTGACAGAGGTTACTGTCACCCTTTAATCTGGTACCAGAGGGACTCCCAGGGGTCCTTCATCCCTGCCTGAAGACGACACACCTGTCCAGGTCATGGCTGTGCTGGGGAACAGGAGGAGGACAGGCTAACTGCAGGTCTGTAGCTCCTGCATTATCTGGAATAATTCCACGTTATAAAGTGTTACTCATTAAACATGGCAGCAGAAAACCCCAAACATGCTGAAGGCTACAGCATATACACAAAGATACAAGATCTGCTCCAACCAGATTGCAATCAAAAAAGTACATAAATCCCAAAGTAATTATTAAAAAAAAAAAAAAGAAAGAAAAAAAAAAAGACAAAGGACAAGGTTAAAACAAGCAAACTTTGTGTTTTCACATGGAATAAAAGCCACTTTCACAACTACGCTGTTGAAAAAGAGCACCGTTAATAACTGCAAGACTTCGAATCTGCTTGCTAAAAACATAGTTTCCTTTTCACGTAGGAAAAAAGAATTCCAGCTTCTAGAAAGATTTTGTTATGAAGTATTAGATCTTTTTTAAATAGCCAATGTTCTCAGTAGCTGAAAATTCACACCTTACTGTTAAAGCTTCTGTTGCCAACATAAAAATCAGTGCAGCAGGAAATGAAAAGCATGCAACAGTGGTGGGGAAAATACCAGAAACCCCCATTATTTCAGGCTGCTGTGCACAAACAAGTCTTCCAGCCGCCGCCCCTTACCTGTACGTTTTATGAAGCTCCACAACCTTCTCTTCCAGCTCTTTTGTCTGGTTGGGGGCCAATTTAAATTCACTGATATAATCCGGGCTGTGCAGATCGGGATCGTAGTCTCCCAACTCGGACTGGACCGTGTAGGAACCCAGCAGAGCCAAAGTCGCAAAGGAACAGGGCAGCCGCCCCGTAATGATGTCTTGTCTAAGCTGAAGACACAAGTAATACCTGAAAAAAAGGCAAAATACTACTTACAGAGAGCACAGAGAAACTTAAATTTGAGGATCAAACAGAATCTCTTTTTTTACGCCACTGATGAACGCAGCGTGATGCTCGCTTCTAATTTCTACCTGTATTTTTACTTATGGGGGAATATTTCCATGGTAAACAGCATCGAGACAGGAGGATTTAAAGTCACCTCTACTCTGGAAAGGGAGTAGAGGGCGCTTATGATCAGAAAATCTTGGTTTTAAATAAAAATTTACTTTTCTGTACAAACACACACATGCCAGGATCATAGACGACACTGTTTTATGCATGTGGACTTCAGTGGGGAGTGGGAGCATCCACACACTCACTAGAAACAACCGAAAAACCCTCCAAGACATCTGATCTCCTTGCTGAAGGACGGAATAACACCCAAATATTAAAAATTTCTATTCAGTCTTCCATTTCTAGTGTTTGCCTTTGCTCAGCAAGCTCCCTGGATTCCCGGGTAAATCACCTGGTAATGTCCTCTGTCAGCTGCGCGGGATCCGGTGGATAAAACTTGACGTTGAAGGTAAAATCCCAGGGGCCTCCTGCAATGACAAAAGAAGAGGTTGAGAAAAATAAACACGCCAGGATAGCTTCGTGATAGTCAATCTTTATAAAAAAAGCTGGGAATACCCAGCTGATCTTCCAAATATGGCCAGCAGATCGTAATACTGATTTTAGTATGTACGGCTAAAATACCCTCTGCTGCGTAGAGGGTGTAAGATACAATTTCATTTACAAGACCTAAAGGACACGGAGGAGAAAACACAGCAAATACGTAGTAATAAAGCACAACTTGTGGAAAAAAATTAAATTCCTTGCTAGGGGGCTAAATTACATATTTTTTCACTGACTGAAGAAGTAAAAGATTAATGAAGAGAGGGTCAGGCACGTGCCCTAGGTTAATGAACGAGTATTGCTTTATCATTCGACCCAATTTCCAAATTTCTCGTCAGGAGCAGATGTGCTAATTCCCTCAGCAGCGTCGTGCGCTGTGGTGGGGCGGTCAGACCACAGTTTAAACTCAGCCCAACAAAGCAGCAAAAGTACCAAGATGGGAAGAGCTTTACAAGCCCAGACCTAACTGTTTTAATACAACTCGTTGTGAACCTCCTACGGCACAATTAAAGCATTAAACGGCATGAGGAATCGCATAATCACACCTAGAATTGACATTATTTGTGGTACGGACAGCTTCTAGGTGACACAGCTGAAGGAGTTCCTCCTTTCCCTTGAAAATAATTATGCTTATCCGCAGAAAACAGTCCTAACCAACCCATTAAGCACCCAAAGTAATTTTCATCGTTACAACTCCCGCCGACTGTGCCCTTTAATGCCCTAGTTGAAAATAATATTTATTTCAGAAAGAGAAGACACCCCTGTGGTTAACTTGCTCAGAGATTTGTCACGACCTCAGGCAGGGTGGAGGGGGGGGGGGACAGGACACGTAGCATTCGTGGATTTACTTCTTACGCAACACCATAACTGGGATCAAACACACGGCGTGTTGTTTTCATTATACGCCGTTCAAAACAAGTTACTCCAAGAAGACATTTGAGGTAGCAGAGGTTTGCAAGGAAGACGCAGAGGCTGACCCCCTGTATACGTACACCAACATATATGGATGTACATATATTCACACGTACATTCAACATATATTCACGCAAATTCCAATAATTGGCCATTTACCCCGCCTCGGGGGACCAGATTCCACAGCAATTTGCTCATTACGCTTCGGAGCTGAATTTTACCACACGGCACGGCAGGAGCAGCTCGTGCCCTTCGCAAACATCCTGCTATCAATCCAAAGAGAAGTTGATAAGAGCAGGAGCTTTTCCTCCTCCACAGCCCTGCGGCATTTCCCCCCCCCTAATCTGTACTTAATGACACGCTTTGCTCTGCGTCCCCCACCAAAAGCATACGTAAAAGAGTATTTTACTTTAGCAAACCAGTATTTTAATTTTGTAAAACAGTATTTTACTTTCTTAAAACAGTGTTTTTTGAAGCAGACTTGCTCCTGAGAGAAAACAAAAGCCTCTAAAGTTTATTTAACTTTGGCAGCGCCCTCATCTTGAGCTAATTCAGTGCTAGCAGACCTTAAAATACAACTTTGGAGAGCATCTGGCATTTGCCCTGGTACTACCCGAGTCATTTATCATTCCAGTATCCCTACCTGTCCCTCCGAACAGCCTCGGAGTCTATAAAACCTCGCTACAGCATGCCATTTTGCTCAGGCTCTCCCAGTCTCCTTTGGGATTTAAGTAGTTCCCGCTGTCGTGTATCTTCCCATCCTCCAACAGGGAGCACATCTCCCATTTCAGCGTCAAGGACAGCCTGGGTTTGCACAGGGCAAACACACCCTAAGTTACGTTTTCCCAAAGAAATGACCTTTTTTTCCTAAATCTAGAGCATCTCTAAGTACTTCAGACGAGGAGAAAGGACGCACGGACTGCATGAGCTTGTGGTGATCCCCACCAGACACCCTCACTCCAACCCTCACCCATCCCTGGGCTCCCAGAATCACCCACCGAAGCCACGCTTGTTTAACGAAAGGGGGAGAAACCACACGCACCCACACGATAAATGCGCTCTACTTACCGTGAACCTGTTTTTTTATTTCTTTGGCAGGATCCAGCCACGTCTGTAAGAGGATAAAAACATTCACAGTTTAACAGACGCTCCCGCAACGCCACAGAAAACTGCAAATCGCTAAAAATACGGCAAAGAAGACAATATTTGAGATGAACGCTGCCATGGAAACTGTAGAGAGGGTGCGTTTTTCACAACTTTTACTCCAGTCTGCAGTCTCAGTGGTTGCATTTCCAACCCTTCACCTACCAGGAGCTCATAGGGGAGGCACGAGGGACAGGAGCCGGGGGGGGAAAAGCAGTATTTTAGGGCTGCAAGCACATAACAGCAGCTACCATCGCAGCTCCATCCAGCTGGGAGGGGGAGAAGATTTTTCTTCTCCAGCACCTTTAAAAGGCAAATAAGGATGTCCGCGTTCATTTTCAGCACCCATACTCCGTACTTACCCTGTTCGGAACAAAAACTGCCAAGACTTTCTATTATTAGCTATGGGTTTTAACGACCCAATCACTGAAATACGAGTGAAAACATGCAATCGCTGGGGAAGGCTGGAATATTTTACAGGAGTGTGCCATAAACTTTGACTCTTTTAAGTATGACTCAAGTTTCTAGTAATTATCTCAACTACAAATTTAGAAATATATCCTTCCAGCCCCCCTCCTCTGCAACGTGGGGGTTTGTGGTGCAACATAAGCCTCAAAAACCAACTCCTGCTTTTGCCGGCAGGGCCTGAGCAGCTCCTGGCACATCAATCCTGAGCCTTTCCCTTCGCAGAGGTCAGGGTCTGCCCCGCTGAAGGTGCTGTTCACAGCCCTCCGGGAGAGGGTCCATTAAACCACCTTCTTCATTTTCTCGAGCCCTGAGCAGGATTTGGACACCCAGGTCTCTCGAGGTGAAGGAATTAACCCATTGAATCCCCCGAGCTAATCTGCCCTGACCAGAAGGACACATAACTTCATGGCAGGGAGACAGCGATACTTACATTTAATCTTATCTTTGCCCATCTTGCCCCTCCAACCTATAAAACCAGGGATAGGAAATCCATCTCAACGGTGGAGATGCCACTTTGCTGTCATTTTTAGGGTCACCATTTGAGGCGGAGCATCTCCACGTCCACGCTGGTGCCACCACAACTCATCACGGCGGCGGTTTCGGGCGGCCGAGCCCGGGGTGCAGTCATGCATCCCCGGCACTCACCCCGCCGGCTGGACAATGATGGGTACAGCAATTAATGGCACTTTTATCCAACACTGTGCCATGAATTAGCAGGAAACAATCCTCCCTTTGAGAGCAGCATGAGCATCAAGCTCCTCTATCCACTGCCACCATCTCCGATTCCCACTGTCACCCTCTGCTGTTCCCATGAGGGAAAACGCCCATCCCCAGGAACCTTTATTCCCTAAATATCAAGGCGGAAAATGCCACCCACAACCCTTTCCTGTCCAGGAATACACACGCGCATCTCCACCTGCTCACGTGGCTGTGGGTGAGGTGCAGAGGCCCATCTGCTGGCTGCCTATTAAGATAATTTCTACCTGTGAATCAGTAACTCAGTGTCGGGTCTCGTTTGTAGTTACAGCAGGAGAGAGATGGAGCTTCAGATTCCAAAGTTCAATCAAATGTAACCAGAGAGATTGCCAAAAAAAGCCGAAAAACTGTGTTTTGCCCCATCAGAGCAAACCAGATTTCCACCACTGGAGCTAAACGCGTGCACGGCAGCTTTACCTTCCTCAGCTCCCGGCTCTGGGACACAAACCTGACAAAATTATTTGTTTTCAGTCCCTCCGGTTTAAAAAGCTGCACAACCTCTCAGCCCTTGTCGGCAGCGGGGAAGGAAGTGCAGGCTTGGGCTGTCAGACGAATTGATGCCAGCACGTCTGCGGGTGGGAAGAGCAAGTCCCGGGGGTCCAGGAGATGTGGCAGTGAGCAACCCACAGCACAAGCCTGAGAAGCTGAGCTGCCCCAGCTAAACTCTTTTTGCTTTTAATTGGATCTAAAAGTACACCTATCCCCTCCTCTGCAAGCACAACAAACGCCTAGAGTCAAAAATCCAGGCTATATATAAATATATATATATACACACACATGGAAGCAAATTTCACATGCAAGACAACAGCAAGACAGCAGAGACAGTAAACCAAACCCAAGACAGAGCTCTGCCAGCCTCAAAGAGCAATGTTTTGGGCTTTCTGGCCTGTGTATTAAAAATTCACACTTACAATTATTAAGTATTTAATGGCAAACGCGCCTGTCAGCCATAGTAAGCTGGCCCATAAGTGATTGCTAGAGGTGAAGCATAGGAAGAGTCAGAATACGGACCAACATAACTGGTCTAAAGGACGTAAAAGTGGGCCCTTGATTTCAATTTAGCACATTTTTGGCTTGCTTCGTGAAAGAGAGCTTGAGAATTGCTTGAGTTAAAGCGTAACCAAGGGTTTAAAAGATAAGACACCGCTTGAGTCTAACCAAACAAAAACCTTAAACTGAAACCGTATGAGTAAGAGTTCTGGTATGAAGAGTCACGTGTGGTTTTTTGCAGGGCAAAGCCCCGACTCAGAACTGCTCTGATGGCTGCGACCAAACCGTACGAACGCTGACACCGCTGCTGGGGCAGCCTGACTGCTTCAGCTATAGCTTTACAAATTAACGGCATCATTTTGCAGTAAACTAATACACTGAATTTTCTCCAGCTGAAGATCTAAGTTCACGTAGCTTTTTGAGTAAAATCCACACCGTTTCAGCCTCTGTGATGACCCTCTTAGTCTTTTTGGGGGGAGGACAACAAAAAGAGTATTAAGAAGAGTTTTATGCACCGTGTCCTCCAAGGGGGAGATGATCCTCTGAAAGAGCAGAACCCACCCGGGTGCAGAACACCACGCAACAGCAGCCGCTTACCCTGGAGGTCGGCGTGTCCCATATGGCCAAGCCAAAGTAGTCTTCTTCCAGGAGATTGAGGTGGTCGCAGACTTTTTTCAGTAGATCCTGCCCCTTGGCGTGTTTCTGCACAGACACAAAAGAAATTCTGTATGACAGGCTGGTTTTTGCCTGCCCTCGTTCACAGGAGAGAGAAGGGAACGTGATCAAACCATGCTGTACACTGCCAAGAATGGAAAAAACACCCTGAGGAAATCAAAATCTGATCTCCCGGCCATTTCTGAGCAAGCATCCCTTATAGGAAAGGGCATCAGGCATAAAAATTCCTATAGGAGAGGCAAAGGGAATGGCAACGGTTCTCTCTGCTACCACCAGCTCCATGTCTGAAGCCCCCCAAGGCTGAGCTTCTCAACGCAACTCAAGAAACACTGAGGATTTGTATGGGTTTTCCCTCCCCAAGTGCATCTGCTGCACTGACACCTCCCAGCTCCAGGCTGTCAGACAATCAGGCGTTGATCTAAAGATGATTTAGATTAGTTTTTGGGAAGAAATTATTGGCTATGAGGGCAGTGAGCCCCTGGCCCAGGTTGCCCAGAGAAGCTGTGGCTGCCCCATCCCTGGAGGGGTTCAAGGCCAGGTTGGACGGGGCTTGGAGCAACCTGGGCTGGTGGGAGGTGTCCCTGCCCAGGGCAGGGGGTGGCACTGGGTGGGCTTTAAGGTCCCTTCCAACCCAGACCATTCTGTGATTCTATGATCAATGTGGGGTACAAAGCTGCTGTACAACCCACTGCTACAGCCCCCCATTTTGGGGGAAACCTGGCTCTGCAAAGTCACAAAAGAAACAGTGGCTCAGAACCAAAGCCTATAATTTCCACAGTCGTGGAAATTATGGGCTTTGGTTCTGAGCCACTGTTTTGTTTTGTACCCCACACTGATCTGCCGATGAGACCCAGCTTCTCCAGTTTTGCCCCACGCACCAAAAGCTGCTTAGCCCACCACTTCTTGTCTCCAGAAACACACTTTGAGTGTTCCTATGCTTTTCTTTTTTTTTTTTTCTTTTTCTTCTAAATCCTGCAGTAGTGAACTGGCCCCAGGAACAGATACCCTTTTAGTCCAAAAGCACGAAGGAAAACATCCCTGAGGCACAAAACTATGGTAACCAGAAGCAGCTAGTTCTATGGGAAGCTTCGCTAAAAAGAAAGTGCAGCTCCAGTGACGCAAAATAAGCTTTACTAATGCATGGCTTGTGCTCACATCACTCCTTTTTAGCCATATTTGCACGGCAACTGATCCAAGACCAGAGCCTTGTTTTATTCCAGTCCTTCAGCAGTAAGGTCCTTAGTGCATATGTTGTGTCTCTATAGGTAGTGCGTGTGTTAGCCTGGATATTTCTCAATATCCAGTGGGAATTGGCACTTAAAGATGTATAGGAATTAAAAACCTTCCATGGTTGTTAATGGGAAAGGATGTCTGCAAGCACTTATTCTTGGGTAAAGGCATTTGTGCTGGTCTTTGCCTACACCATTGCAATTCCTGCTCAATTAAGTCTTAATTGTTAGAGTAGGATTATACTGGTGTTAAAGGCGAGGGTGTTTGTCAAGCCGGGAGGGTCCCACCGACACAGCGGCCCCCCTACCCCGTGCCCACCGCGACCCTCTGGACCTACAGAAAGAGACTTCCATCGTCCTGCTCGGGTCAGGACCAACCCCACCACCCACATCCCTGCAGCCTGCCGGCAGCTGAAGGCATCGCCGCAGCTATGTCGGGCACAAAACCACAGGGAAGCTGCCACCAGCATCCCGGGGGACAGATTCCTTTTGGGGGCTTGCACACAAAACCCCCGGCAAAGGGGAAGGTGAGCGGGGCGGCGATGGTCCCAGCTGATCCCAGGCAACAAGAGCAGCGACGTCGTTACACAAACGGCTGGCGCTGACCTACTTGCCCAGGATCACCCAAGGTAACCGCTTTCACAAGGAGCCCTGTGCCCAGATACCCTCTCCTGGCCCAGTTAGCCAGTGGGACTGGGGAAAAACAAGCTGATGGAAGTACGCTCGAATGGTAAGTACCGGATTATTAATATTCTGGACAAGTACTTCAATACTGAAATGGGGATTTCTGCTAGCTTTTTATTGCCCTGACAGCTAGACGGTCCTGTGAGAGAATGCGCAAACTAAAGCAGAAGAAAAGCTCTCAGATGAAGGGGTTTGCAGTGCTGTAAGTCAATATAATAAGTGTAAATTGTTTACTGCAAATATAGTCAACTGCGGGCTAAGCACAGCCTGTTTTTTCTTCACATCCAAGCTCCAGGAGTTATGTTAGCCAGCAACCTGATAGGCAAACGCACCTTGGATGAACAGAACTTCACAACCCATTTTATTCAAAAGAAAGGGGCAGAAGATATTTAAACAATCCCAACCTAACACAAAAACCTAAACTCTAGTCTGGGATACAGATGAGAGAGAAGATGAACAGCAAGTAAGATAACTTTTTTTTTTTTTTTTTTTTTAAAAAACTTCCCCTCACCTTTACAAAGCAAGACACCCTAGGAATTGTAGAACAATTTAAAAAAGAAATAGATTCCTCTGCACACAGAGATTTTTACAACAGACTAAATAAGTTGTTATAGCTTACAGCAAGCTTGTTCTGCAGTAAAGCCTGTCATGTAATTCACTGGCAGCAAATTAGACCCCTATTAAATAGCGTTTGTGGCGATTTTTCAAAGGGAGGAGAAGGGAGAGGGGAAAAGAGGAGAAGCAGAAACAAACCCCAGAAGTACTTACATCCACAGCGCACTCAAAAATGGTGTCATCCAGCAAGACAACTTTGCAGTACATGTTTCTGTGTCTTCTGATTGCTTTCTGGGCGGCTTTCAAATCCTTGTCCGCTTTGGTCTCCGGAGTCTCTTGTTTGGGCTCCGGCTTGGCGCTCTCTTCCTTGGCTTCCCCTCCTTCCTTGCCCTCCAGGTCTCTGCTGTCCGGCTCCTGGTCCTCCCTCCTCTCCTCCTGCGCGGGCTGAAACCCCCACATCACCCCAGTTGCAATTTAGACGTGTTGAGCTAAAAAACTATCCCATGAAAGAAGCATTGCACAGGTGAGCCGTAGGGCTGTGGTCTCATCCCCAAAATGAGGTTACCTGACTTAAACGAGCAACTTGGAGCAGCAGTTTGGGTGAGGAGGGTAACGATAATGTTAATTCTTAAAGCCTTTCAAGTCAATCTCAAGTCTTCATTTAATAAGGGATGTTACAAAAAAAAAAGGAAAGAGGGTTGATTAGAGAAATCAGGGCAGATTACATCATGGTCTTAATGACAGCACGTTTTTGCTTAGTGAGCTTTTCCCCTCCCCAGCCAGACGCCCACCGCGGGGCCCCCGCGCTCCCACTGTTCTCCAGCGCTCGGCCTCCGTACGGCAGCAGTGGCATCAAAAGGGGGGTCAGCGCTGAGATTTGGCGGCCGTCTGAGCTGACCGAGCGGCTCTCTGCCCCCAAAAAGGGAAGGCAGCCTTCACTCCACTCTCTCTTTGCTACCGAAGCACTTTGCAAGACACTTTAATTCACTACAACAGCAGAAAGAGATGCAGTTTGGGGACAGGAGGAGGAAGGAAGCTTATTTTTTTGTTGGTTTGGCTGGGTTTTTTTTCCACTGCCATTTCAGCAGGTTAAACGAGTTCACGGCCAGCTCCGACAAGCGCTGGAAGTGGCTGCATGCAGCAGGAGCACGCAGCCGTCGCAGAGTAAAAGCAAAACCCTGTCTTTTCAGCCGCTCACGTCTCATGAAATCACAGACAGACCCAACTGCACGGGGGTATTTAAAAACTAAATAATGTCCACAAGCTGCTGACTTCTGTTCCAGCAGGGCTGGGGACAATCGGGTGCAGGGAATCAGTCAAAGCTCGTAATGCCCGTCGGTCAGCATTTATCAAACAGGCAGCACCCCACAAATGCTTTCACGGCAGAAATATCTGCCGAGTGTCACAGTTCAAAAAGTCACTAACATTGACCTAAAATAAGAACTGGGGGAAACAAAGAAGAAAAGCACAAATGCTTCGTCTAAAACAAACAGACCCTGGTGAAGGAAGGCTGTGGGTGCACATTCACACGCGCTCAGAAGCAGACAATCAAGGTTAAATTGAGGAAGAAATCATACGTTTCTTCTTGAAGACATAATTTCTGGGCTGAAATTGCCTGAAAATGTCCAGCTCCTCCCCATTCTGCTAATCCCAGCCCTCACAGGTACAAAACACGGACAGAGATCATCCCATGGTTTTCACAGGCTCAGAAATTTGGGAAAAAGAAAGAAAAAGGTGCTACCTATGACCTTCTCTACACCTTTGCAATGTTAAGGAGGTAGATTTACAAGTAACGCCTACAGCTAGCAATGTTCTAACTTGGAAAGTATTGCTCCAAAAGTCGGAGTTTGCAGATACACAGCAGCTCTCTGGAGCTCATTCGGAACTTAAGGCAGCGGAGTAATTCATTCAGATTTTATCACGAATGTGCTGCAACCCCAGCCACAAACACAGGTTGGGTGGGTTGTAGGACATCCCCTTCTCAGGAAAAGGGAACCTGCCCTTCTCTAACTCCGGGCAGCCCCAGATTAACGGCGGAGCTGCAATTACCCAAGGAGTAAAGAGCGGGCATGCGACACCCCCGAATCAACAACCATCTGCAGCTTTGTGAATGTCTCCCTGGGGATTTCTCTGCCTCAAAAACCTCACATTTGGCATGAAAAATGACCCTGGCTGTAAAGAGCAGACATCAGACGGCTACTAAGAGCTGGGCTCAGCCCACGTGCTGCGCAGAAATCCCTGTCTACATGATGCATAAGCAGAAAATATTTGTATTTGGCAGGGTCAGCACCAGCCCGGACTGAACAGATGACCAAGTTCTAAAATGCCACGCTTACACCCCTTGAAGTTGAAGAAATCCTTTCCCAAATCCACATTCTTTTGCAATCTCCACCTCACGCCACTGACCTGCCTTTACTCTGCGCACACCAGGGACATCCCGACAAGCAACCGCTCTGTCGTGAATTTTGGATTTGAACCCCAGTTCTGATGTGACTTCCCACGCCTCAGCAGAGTGAAGAGTCAGCACAGGACATTTTAAGTTATGCTGTGACGTGTGAGCACATTTCAGGAGCAGGTACTTCGCAGGACGGTCTGATACAGGAATGCAAGAGCGGGAAGTACGCGATGCAACACAGGGAGCTGAGAAGAGCCTTTTTAGTAGCTCATGAGTTTTTCTGATCAAGCCTACCTTCCTAGGATAAAAAGTTTTTATCGTTTTGGTGAAAAAGACACATTTTCAAGAACAGAAGGGAGTCTGCCGCACCAACAGTGTGTTTTACCTGCGTTTCCGCACTGCTTAAGGAATGGAGATCTAGCGATGGATCCGTTTTGAGCTCAGGCTCAGGAGCTGCAATTGGGGCTTTCACCAGGATGTCTTCATCAGGGCTGGCTCCTAATCCCGGGTCTTTCTGGTCACCTCCCGCCTCTTTAGAAGCATGAGTGTCTTTGTCCTCTTCGGACACCTGAGACTTGGGTCTCCTGAGAAAGGATGAGAAGAGGCGGGAGAGACCCCGGCCCTCGGAGGTGCGGCGTTCCTTCTTGCTCTGCTCCTCGTGCGTGGGGGTATCACCGTTGGAGGCCTTCTGCCTCTGCCCCGCTGCAGGCTGTCCCCCCGACGTCTGCTGAGCCCCCTCCTCTCGGGAAGCCTCTTGATTTTGTGTTTCAGCAGCCCCTTCCTCCTCCTTAGCTTGCTGCTGCTCCGAATTGTCGGCGTCCACCACTAGGCTCTTCTCTGTTGTCATGATGACACTGTGAGAGAGGTGCAAAAGGTCTCAGTCAAGATCTTCCCAATATTTAAATCTGTGTTAAACTATTCAAACCAAGCGACAAGCACAGACACACCATGTTCCCCAGTCATACCACCTTGTCCTGCCAACGCAAGCAAACACATCATTCATTTTGCTACGGTTTGCTTTGATAGAAACATCTCTATCAATGTTTGCCCCTCCATCTTCTACCCTTTGGATGACGCTGACTCCAAACTGCTAAATGCCCTGGCACCAGGTCTGCAGCCTGACAACAACAAATGATTAAAAATAGAAACAAGCTTATGGAAAGGGGAGGAGATGGCAGAGGGTCTTGCTCCACAGGGCTGTCCTGAGGTCCTTCTCCTTCCCCCAAGTCCCTGTTCCCCTCTGGCACTGCTGGCTGTGGGAGCGGAGCAGATGAGGACATGCATGTGACCAGGCAACCTTCCTCCTACCATGCCATGCCAAAGCCCCAGACGGCCTGCCATGGCTTGTGACCTTACAGCATCCTTCTCCACCACTGCAACCCAAGGAGAAATCTGCTGCTTGAGGGAACACTCGTACAGCCAACCAGGGTCCAAAACTGCATGGCCACAAATTTTAACAGTTGCTCACTTCTAAATGTCCCTGAAAGAAGCCACAGGTCCTCGTCATGAACTGAAAAGGTGGTTTAGATGATGGCTCATCATCTAAACATGATGAACCATGCTGCTGCTCTCATCAGTGTCTATCAAGTACGTTGATAAGCACAAGACAAGTCCAGTGGAGCCGGGCAGGCTTCAGGACTCACGAGATCTTTGCATTGCACACTGGAAAAATGTAAAATGAAAAGGCTTCCAAACAATCCCCATAATGGAGAGCAGATTTCTTCAGAGCCTCTGCTGTTTAAGCTGATGCAATGTTTATTTCAACTTTAGCCTGGGCTGTTGACACAAAAAGATGGAAATCACATGAGAAGAGTATCTATTTAAGGTATAAAGAGGACCCAAGACAATCATGCTTTAGAGAGGACAGAACTAATCTTTGCGCGTTGCATCACATGTATCTGCAGCAATAAATTGCCACTGCTTACACAGAGCAAATAGCATATAATCCAATATGCCTTTCAATCCCCCCAAGCCCAAGCCTTGGCACACAAACATTTGCTCAAAATACATACTTAAAATTAAGAAGCATTTTAAGATGTCACCATCCTACATATTACTGCATTCAACAATTTTAATTTAACTCATGTCGACTGACAAAATAACCAGAGTGCTTGAAAGAGAAAAGCCCTCCTGGCTTTCCAAAGTACTCTTCCCCTGCATTTAATGCAAAAGCTTAGTATTATTCCTAAAGCTGTGGTTAAAATAAAGCGGCATTAGAGACCTTCACTGAATCCGTTTCTCCAGCAGTGCAATTTTCCTGGTTTACGAGGTTTGTTTTGTTTCGGGTTTTGGTTTTATGGGTGTTTTTCTTTTTTCAAGGCGGGCTTTTGTAAAAGCAGGGATGGTGACCCCACAGGGTCTGTGCTTCCATCAGGGTGATTGGGAGCGGTGTCGGATTTGGGACAGACTCTCTGAACTCTTTGAAACCTCTTCACTTGGACAAGAGCCTCCCAGACAGCTTTGGGGATGAGCTGTGGGGCCCATTTCAGCCTGGTCTCCTGCAGACACCAGGTTTACAGCATCACACCCTGCCCACGACCCTCCCCTTGCGGAGCTGCTCTGGGTTTCTACAAACCCAACAGAGAGGTGGGGGCCACTGGAAGAGCAGCTTTCTACCTGCACTGAGAAAACGGGAACATTGCAAGGCAAAGACGATGACGAAACCCAGATGTGGCAAAGCTCTGAGCCAGACAAAGGTGCAGATGTGCAGAAAACCCCGCTGCATCGGTTCTGCTCCTCCAGTGCTTTGCACGGGAGAAGACAGGCCAGCTTGGCACAGCCCAACCAAGGCAGCGAGACCCCCCACGGGTAATTTTCCAAAACGCTGTTGAGTCGGGCATTGTGTCACCTCGTTTCCCCACGAATCTTGCAGGAGTTTGTTTCTGCAAGATCAGGGCAGAACAGGCTCTACGAGAAAGCTGTAAAATCCAAGTTAAAGGAAAGGCTACGGCCCCAGCGGGCTCCCACCACCACCCGCGATGAGGGGCAGCCCCGCATCTGCCGCTTACGCTGAATTTCCTTTTCAAGTTAAACCCAACCACACAGCAGACAGGAGAGCTAGGAGACCAAGGGCTCATTGCCCACAGAGCATACACCATACAGGGAACACCTGAAAGCTGGAACCAGCAGCAAAGTGGCAGGGTGAGGGATGGCTGCCGTCTCGCAGGGGCAGAACTGAGGTTACCGGAGGTTTAGCAGGACCAAAGAGGGATTATGGTGTGAGCAGGGTCTGCAGCTGGGTTCAGGCGAGAGTTTGAAGAGGCTGCATGCTAACATGGAGGGCACAGGGCTGCCATCGGTGACTTGTCCCTGCAGCTCTTACTGCTGTTCCCCTTCCTCCCGTGATTCCTTTGCCACAGATGCCACTGGCCCCGAGTCTGCGGAGTCACCCCAACCACCACGCAGCCAACTCATGCTCTCCAAGAAACTCCTAAAAGACACTACCAGGTGGTCGGGGCAAGAAACTACATTCAGCCATACGCACATCACCCTGAGCCCATGACGGAGGATGGGCTCGCCATGAACAACTCCCAGGGCAAAGCTCCCAATGCCCCGGCAGGCACAGAGCATCGGACACGTTGCAAGACGGTCCCACCATGAACGCATGAAAATATTAAGCTCCTCCTTGCACCAGCTGCCGAAGCAGTCTGCTTTGTAGTTGCTTCCTACTGTGTTTGTTTTTTGAATAAATACATTCGTAAGAATCATTATCTAAACACACATTGCTCTTAAAAAGAAAAAGAATTGAGGCTCTTGAGATGACGACTGCAGGGAGGGCACAGCTGAAGAGCAGCTCTTATCCGCTGCGGTAAACAAGAGGGACAGTCCACAAACAAACATTTCCTCTGAAAGTAGTTTTCTCTTTTTAAATACCAACCCTTCTGGAACAAGAAATGTTTACTTGTTTGGATTTCAAAGCCGCAGTAATGGACCTTTCCTGGCGCAGGAAGGTGGGTCTCGCTGGCGATGAGCAAACGTCTCACATCCCCCCGGCAGGGCTGGGGATGCGGAGATGGGCAGGTACGAGCCCTTCCCTTCCCAGCCCTTCCCAATAAACATTTCACAGTGGGCAGCCAGCACCAGTAACTCACTGGGTACAGGCAAAAAGCTTGCCACAAGACCTGAGCGTGCTCGGCCACCACGTGGGCTCACGGCTGGTTCCCTCCCTTTGAAGTTTCATGTTCAGAAGTGGTTTCCCCTGAAGCTCTCAACCGAAAGCAAAGAGATTTGTAAGCAAGCAACAAAACTGAGAGGCTGTATTATTATTTTTTTTTAAAAAAAAGCACCTCTGCTGCACAGAGATGTTTGCTAAGTAGCATTCTGGTTTTGTTTCCAACCCAGCCCACAGCAGAGCCAACACGAAGAGCGAGGTTCCCACTCCGCCACTCTTCAACTCTTTATTTGGAGAAGGCACTGCCCACAGACAAACCACAAGCAGGTTTTCTATTTAAATTACATTTTCTTCCATGGCTATTCCACAAGGCAGTTCTGCAGAGCCTGCAGGTGCCTCCGGAGCTCCCTGGACACTGGAGGAGGATGCTCTGCTTTCGCAGGAGCACCCAAGCGGTGCTGCCCACCTCCTGCTTGGAGCTGCCACGCTTGTAAATGCTGGATTTGGGGATTTTTTTGGTAGAGGATGAGGGTTTGGTGCCAGACAGCCTGTAAAAGGCAGGCTCTTTGCAAGTCTGGTGTAGAGAAGGCGTTTAACACTACGGAAATAAGCAAATCACAGCAAAACTTAGATAGGATCCCACACAGAGATTTCAGAGTAAAAACCTCATCAGAAAAGAGTTCAAGTGTGCATTTCTATTAAAGCATTTTTTAAGTTTAATAACACCCTACTCAAGACAAGAAGATTTTAGCAACAGGGAGCAGTCCGAAGAAAAGGTAATTAAATATACCCAGAGCAGCCTGTGGGGAGAAGACAAATGGAATCATAGAATAGAATCATAGAATGGTTCAGGTTGGAAGGGACCTTAAAGATCATCTAGTTCCAACCCCCAAAATAAAAACAGGCTTCTCCCCACCGGGGAGACCTGCACCACAGGTTGACCTCCCCATTGACAGCATCCTACTTGACCAGATCAGCCCCAGAAGAGGGCCTGGACCTCCTGGTGTCCAGCAGCACCACCGGGAATGTCAGTGCTTGGGTGAAGAGAGCCTTGTACACCTCTTCTTGAAAGGCACCAGCAGCTCTGAACACCTCAGGTCAAAGCAAACCGCTACACGGGCACCTTCTGAACCCCGCACAGCAGATCCTCTGGCCACCCCGAAGTCCTGAGACCCCTCCCAGTCTCAGGGCTCACCCCTGTTCCTGTCCAAGGGCACGGCTGTAGGGACCACACGACATCTCTGCAGGCTCGCTGCCACCTATACACTCACCCCTCTCTTCTGCAACAAAATCCTTCAAACCAAACAGACTTGAGGCATAAGAGGAGTATAACAGCCCATTGTTCATCCTGTTCCTAACATAGTTTGAACCAACACTAATCAATATCTGACGAGCGGAGGATGGCAAAACTTGGTCACAACCCGGGCTCCCCACTCTTGCAAACATCAAAAGACAACCACCCTCCGAGTCCAACGGTTCCCCTTTTCCAACTTTTGGGGAGTTGGACTAGATGATCTCTAGAGATCCCTTCCAACTCTAAAGATTCCGTGATTCCAGCCTGCACACGTGCCCACCCATTTATCTAAACTACAGATTTTAGAGGAGCTCAAAGATCCCACCAGCTCCCTGCTGAGAAAGCCTTCGAGTCTGGAGGACGCTGAATTACTCATTTCACTGTGCCTCTGCTCCTGGAAGGTTGTCATTAAGTGATGGCGTCTTTGTTCTCTGGAAATAACGATGCTGCTCATTTGGGTTGTTTCGTGAGGCTCCAAGAAACACTAATATTTAGATACACATCTACCACTGTCTCCCACCTATCAGCCTGCTCCAGTCTCTCTTATTTAGGCACACAAATAAGCCCAGTAACAGTAAAATCTAACTTATCCCTGCTTCCAAGCCTGGAGAAACGATTTATGGCTCACGCCATAACGTGCTTAATTCCCAATGTTTTAGTCTTTCAGAGACAGGAGAAAAAGGACGGTCCACCAGGCAGGTTCATTTCTCAGAAACACAGACCGTTTGGCAGCGATGCCCAACGCCAGATAACGGTAATCACACTGCTGGAACAAACTGTCTTAACCTTCCTACCCAAAAATGTGTGGCTTCGCCAAACGCTACTGCTCCAGCAAGAGCTGGAGACAACGATAAGAGAGAAATTTCTGCTAAAAATAGGCAAAAATCAAATAGTTTCAGCAACAGCGTGGGGTTTCTTTTAAAAAAAAAAAAAAAAAAAAAAAAAACACACTCNATAAAAAAAAAAAAAAAAAAAAAAAGCATTCCTTCCCATTTCATAATATATGTGAAAAGCACACAATTCACCAGAGAAAACTACACAGAACCTTGCTCTGAAATGGGTAGCACAGGCTGAAAAATACAGTTTTTTCAAGCCCTGGTGCATGTGCAACAAACCTGCGTCTGGGGGTGGGAGAGGAGGAAACTGCTGCCGCCGCCACCACGAGCAGGACTCGCCCCACGCGCGTGGTCGAGTAACGGATCCTACACGCAATTTTTACTACAGTTAGAAAAACATGGCAGAGAACTGGTTTTATGGGTGGTTGTTGGTTTGGTTTGGTTTTTTTTTTTTTAAACAAAATAAGAAATTCCAATGCAATCAAATGAACCTCTCCGTAAGAAATTCAAACAACTTGAAAATACTGTAAAGCACCAGAACCTTTCAAAATTTATTTAATGTATTTTACTAGAGGAATAATTAGCGCTGGGATTTTATAACCGCTGTTAGCATTAACACACATCGCCTTTCTGTGCCGATACTCCGGGTCCTGAACAAAAGGGATACTGTCGCTCAGCTGGCAACGCTGCCTTACCCGGAGGGTAACAGGAGACTTCGGGAGCCTCATCCAACGGGGGAAAAATAAACCACCCAACACAACACAGATGGCACACTACAACCGCCCGGATTTAATTCTCACCAGACCAGCCCTCGTAATCTACTGTATGTCGGCAGCACCGTGCCCTCTTTCATCTTCTGGTATCGTACAGCTTTCCTATTTAAATGAGGGCAAAAAAATAGTAGCTCACCATCTGCTGAAAGCAAATCATTTATGTCAAATTGAAGACTGGGCTTGTAAAATGACCTGCCTAAACGGAGCAGAGAGTGCATTACAACCGAAGGGGGCCAGGAGCTCCTCCCCTGTATCCTCAGAAATCCTCCTGGATGCTACAGAATTCCTTCTGCAGGAATTTATGGGTTTTGTTCGTCAGTAAAGCGCTGAAATTTAAAGGAAAACATGTACTTGTCACCGGAGCCTTGTCTGCAGCGATGGGTTTGGAAAGGCTGCCCATGCAGGACCCGTTAAGAAAACTCACTTGAACTCCGAGGAGTTGAACCCAGAATAGAGGCACGGGGAAGGCTGCCAGCAAAATAAAGCTGCTCGCAGTCTATCCCTCCTCCTGCTGCAGAAGCAGATCAGTAGTTTGCTAAAAAGTCTAAGAAAACGGTCAGTTTAATACAAGTTTCCTATCCCATAGCAAGCAGCAGACGCAACTCTGAGGGCTCCTTCCCCACCTCTAGCAGGGCTCAGAGAAGAAACAGCACTTCACCTCCAACGCACGGCGTGTGCCGAAGCTTTGCGAAACAAATCCCCAAACCGCCCAACTGCACCAGCCCCCCCCCTCCCCACAGGGAGGAAACACGGAGCTCAGCCTTGCGGGTGGCACTCGCACCGAAACCCTCCTTTTGCCGAAGAAGCCGGTATCTGCCCGACCCCGCGGAGGAAGGGAGGGAGCCCCGTCCCCGTCCCCACCCCGCGGGCAGCTCCGGCGGCTGCGTTGTGCAGATAGCATCCCACGGGGCTGCTTCCTCCGCCAGCCTTCGGCGCACCAAGAAGGTGCAGCCCGGCACCCGCCGAATGAGGCAGGAGCCAAAAATCTGTGCAAATAAAAGCAAGCGGGAAGGGGTGCAGCCCTGAGCGAGCGGCACCTCCTCACGAGCCAGCGAAGCCAAGGACAAGCGGGCTTCGTCCCAGCAGGTCACGCCATCCCAACCGCTCCTGACCGAGGGAACACTTCGGGTAGCGCCGACAGCGGAACAGAGAGGGTAACACCAGCACCGCACGTGACAACAGCCTTCTCCCTCCAGCAGCACACCACTTTCTACAGCAACAGTTCAACAGAAATAAGCAATAGATCTCAATCAACCGAACAGCAGGACTTTTTTCCATGCCTTATTCATAAGGGGTTTGTGGTTGGGTTTTTTTTTTCCCCCCTGCCCGAACACAGATGTGTTTACTCACACTGTGCCTCATTTACAATCAAGGTTTAACATAACTGGGCTCATTTTCCTTCCTTACAGTTTTTCAAGCACGGGGGGGGGTGTGTGTGTGTGTGTAAAACACTTTTGCCTTTTGTCTTTTTTTCCCTTTGGTTATTTCCAAACCAAAGCCATAATTAGAACCCAAGAGGGACCTGCACGCTGCTTTGATAAAAGAGCCGCCTGTTAGATAAATACCACCCGTGTGCGCGCACTCGGGCACCTGCCGGGTACGTACCGCTGCGGCACCCACGGCCAGAAGGATGTTTGATGCTAAAAGCTCTTAACAGGCTCCATCGCTCACCGGCGCGGGGCTGTCCTCCTGCCGCGTGCTGGGGACATCGCACTTCAACCCGCTCCATTTGCAGCCGTACGGCTGCAAGAGCATTTGCATTCAGCCGAGTGCCTCAAATACACCTGCCACACCCCAGTACAACGCCCCAAAAATTCATTAAAAATAACCGATCGCGCCGGATATTTTTACGTTACGAGCTGCACAATAAACACGCAACATTTAAACTATTTTCTGACCAGAAGGGCTGGCACGGCCTGAGTCACTCTAGGTTCACCCTCCACCGAACCCAGGTAAAAGCCAGCTGAAAGCATCCTCGGCAGGGCTTTAAGCTGGCGTTACTGCTTCGAGATTGCCACTGAATACGAAGGATATTTAACTACGTTAGCACCTACGCCACCCTAAGCTGGTTTCAAGACCTTTCCTCTTGTAAATCAGCCACTCCTCCACCTCCTCCTGATACCAGCCCTCCAAAAATATTCAATGCAAAGGAGACTCATTCTCCAGCAATGCAGTTTTGTTGCTGCTTTAAGGAGTCGGTAGCAGCCACAAAGCTGGGTTTATTTACACGATTTGCTCTGGCGTGCTCACTGCAACCATCCAGTGACAGCAGCGAAGATGCGGGCTGCAAAGGGACAATTAAGTTTATTGCAATTATCACCAAGCCCTGAACGTTGCACTTCTAAAGTTTAACGACCCCCACCTAGGAGTGCTGGAAGGCACAGGCCGGCTGCAGATTATCGTACTATTCTTGGTTTTCTCAACAGGACAGCCCAACAGTCACACCAGCAGAGCGACACAGGGGATGGAGAAGCTGGAGACCTCCCCAGTGTCCACCAGCCTGGACCGCCCCAGCCCCACCGTGGCCCTGGAGACGGGACCAGGACGGCTGCGAACGCTCCGCCGAGCCCAGGCTGGATGAGTCAGCCGGCAGGGAGGTGCGTAAAGCCCAGTTTCACCGGGTGGGTACATACCACCCCGGGTAACGCACTCACAGCAGCAGCCCGTGCTTGCTCCCCAGCAAGGGGATGGCTTGGTTTCAGGAAACTGTCCCTTCTCTGAAGTCTCCTCTTCTTCCAGGGCTCAGCATCACACACAGCAACACCAGGACAGGGAAAGAGGAGAAATCTGCTCCCACCACAAACCTCAAGCTGCACGCTCCCAGTATCATAGAAAGAACCCAACCTTTAACCGTTTGAAAACTCGCATGACCATGCAGCTCAGCTTTAAAAACCACTAAGAGCTATTTCAAGTCCCCAAACAAAACCAGAAGAGCCTGCAGAAGACCCACAAGCCCTTGCAGAGCTGGCTGCAGCTCCCCAAGGCAATAGCACCGGGGAATGTCAACTGGGATGCAGACCCCCAGCCAGCTGCTGACCTTGCCTCAGGACTGGGAACAGCAAAGCATCCTCTGTTGGCACCATGCACAGAAGGGAGGTGGGAGACACCTGCTCCAGAAAGCTGCCCTCTTAGTTTTTTCTTTAAATAGTGCAGGTGACGAGTTAATTCAAACTCTGCACCATTCCCACAAAAGCATCCCATGGGAATGATCCCACTGTGCATCTCTGGTGTCCTGCCTGGGCCCAAGGATAGCAGGAAAACACCCAGAGCCATTTAGAGCCTGGGGGAACCATGTTCTCACCCAGAGCTGGTCCACAGGCAATCAACAGGCAGGCCTGAAAACCAGTCACTCAGATGACTGGGGCTTGGAGCAACCTGGTCTGGTGGGAGGTGTCCCTGCCCAGGGCAGGGGGTGGCACTGGATGGACTTTAAGCTCCCTTCCAGCCCATACTGTCCTGTGATTCTATGTTGTCCCAAATACTCATACCCAAGAGTCAGACGCTGTTTGTAAAGCCTCAAGGTATTGACTCAGTTTGATCGGGACAAGCTCAAGTGCCGCCAGGGCCCCAGAAGAACGTTGCCCTGACGAATGCAGCATCATGTATGACAGAAGAGCACGGCATGTCCCAGGCATGCACTAGGACGCTTAACACCACCTCCACAAGGATGATCTTCTTCCCATCTTTCCTGCTCATGATGCTCAGTGACCCCAAAGTCACCCATTTTCCCTGAGGCGGCTTCACAAGCTGGAGAGCAAAGGAGAAGCTGGTTCCTGGAAAATCACAGAAGGCATTGCAACACCTCCCACACAGAGGGTGTCCCCCAGCAGCCCTTGAGGGATCCTGCACCCACACAGCACATGACACCCCCTGGAGTCAAACAAGCAATGGGAGATCAGTGTCAGCATCCTTGTTGGTAGTCCCCATCCCATGACAAGGAAGTTCTCCTCTTCGCAAGGCTAGGGAGAAGCCCACACAGAGCCCAGCTTTCTCGTATTCCCATCACACACCAGTCACCGTCCAAGATTTGCCACAGCGCCGCCCGTTTCGTGCATGCAAAAGCACCTCACAGATGCCTGAAGGTCCTACCCTGTGCCCAGCACCTCATACACACATCTCGCTTCTGCTTCCACGCAACAAGAGACCCCCCACCACAGCCCCGAACAGCCAAGAGCTGGTGATGGGTACCAAGATGGTGGAGAGACACCAGGACACCAACTCACCACAGGGTGACACGACTGGGACCTCCCTGAGGCTGCATCCCAGCATGGCTGGCAGGGGATGGAAGTCATAGAATGGTTCAGGTTAGAAGGCACTTTAAAGATCATCTAGTTCCAACCCCCTGCCCTGGGCATGGACACCTCCCACCAGACCAGGTTGCTCCAATCCCCGTCCAACCTGGTCTTCAGTCCTCCCATCCCCACCGGGAACAGAAACCAAATGGGAGGGAGCGCAAAGCACCCATTAAATATCTTCGGCACTCAGCAGCCAATTACACACAAATTAAGGAGCGGCTCAGTCCTGTCACCCTCCCCAGAGCTGTTCCTTTTGGTACCCGATGTGGCGGCAGAAGAACCACCCTACCCAAGCCTTGGCCTCCCAGCCATTTCCACCAGTCTGTCTGTTTGTTTTTTTCCACCCAGCAGTAAAATCAGGCAGCTTTAGTTTTTAATCCCCTTAATTAGGGGTGTGCAGCAGTCTTCATTCCTTAATTACATCCATTGACACATCTGATGCAACACATTTACAAACAACCATTTTCACTGGAGATGGCTCTGAATCAAAATTGCTGTCTTTCCCACTCTGGCTGCACTCTGTCGCCGGCGGGGAGAAGACACCACTCGGCTTTCCGGATGCTTTAGCAAGACACTTGCGCACAGCTTGGAAATGCAATTTTCATTAAATAATCACCTGGTTTTTTGGCAGGATTTAAGCATGAGGTGACCGCGATGCTGAGAAACTGATGGCAAGGCTGCTTGAAGCAGCAGAGTGGGAGCTATTAAAAGTTTGCAGCAAAAAAAACGGCCATTTCAGGCAATACTCTCAATATTGCCCCACGGGAGAGAGGGACAATGTCTCAATGCCGAACCTGGTTATTTTGGTACATCTCTTTTCAACAGCTTGGTTAAAGGCGGACAACGGCGCACTTCATTTCAGCGGCTCAGCTGTCAGGAATCCCTTTGATCCTCTGGGAGAGCAAATACCCAACGAGCACTCTAGTACCACCACTTCTGCTGCCGGACCGAAATAATTATGCCGACACCTTCTGCCTGCCCACGGAGGCATTATAGCCTGATCCCACGGGGTGCCGGCGTTCGCTCTTCCTTTGAATTACTCCACCAGCCTCCCGACCTAATGCACTAATAGCTCGCCAGGACGCGGCAGCTGAGCTCCAGCGGGCAGCCTGGGCCCATCAGCGACAGCAAACAGTAAGCAGGATATTAAATATCGTCTCGGGGAGAAGGGAGAGCGTCGATTTTAAAAAATGGGAAGGAAGATAACACGGCATTGTGAGGGTTTTTTTTCCCCACTGCTGGAGACCTGACTGAGCATCCTCGCTGGTCCCCGCAGCTCAGCTCCTGCACCAGCACCCCCCCCCCCCCCTCGGCTCACGGGCTTTGCAAGCATTTGCATGGAGGAAATGTGCACAAACAATGCTTTCTTCAAAGTACAGAAAGGAAAAGGAAGCTGCGCTCACCCTCTCTGCAGGGAGGGGGTCAGAAACACTTTGCACCCACATTAGAGAAGCTGTTTGCTTGTATTTTCGCTTGCTGCCTTCCTTTCTGCACTCGCCAGGCTGGTACGGGAAGGGGTTTGGAGGTTTTGATTTCACTGAACAAACACTAGCACTGCTGCATTTGGGCAGTTCTCAAGCGAGAGGTATTTTTCACTTCTTCAACTCCCACCTCGGCCATCCATCACACCAGGAGGACGGTATTAGCGCCGAGTCTCACACCAGTGCTCCCGGATGGCCCTTGTATTTCCGAACAACACACCCCGCGCCTTCCTCCCCAGCCGCGCTTAGTTCTGCTGACCCAGACACTGCTCTGCCCGGCAGCCCAGACACTGCTCGATGGACAAGATGCACCGCAAGGATCTCTCCCACCACCCCGTCCGGCCACACTAGACCTGCTTCTCCCTGCCACCCCCTCACCGATCCCCTCCGACCTTCTCTTCGCATCCCCCTTCCCACCCAACTCACACCTTCCAGCCTTCTCCCCTTCATTCTGCATTCAACGCCGCACCGGGGAGAAGCTTTAACGTCCCCAAAGGCATTGAAGAGAGCCTGGGCGTAAGGACAGGAGGGCAAAGCGCTGGCGCTGGGGGAACCGGGGCATCGCTTCCAGGTTGTAAACCAGTTTCTGCCACTCTCACCAGTGCCGACACACACCACCGGTGCCGACACACACCACCACAGCACAGCCAGCATGCCGAGAAGCTCCAGCTGAGAAGACACCACCAAACAGCTCACAACTTTTTAAACAACACTTTAAAATAAATGAAGAGCCGCACAGGACAAAAATATTCCCTTCGGTAGGGAGAAAGCGTACGCAGAAAAGAGAAAGCAGCTGGTTTAGGTATCTCCCCATTAAAATAAATTGTAGCTGAGGCTAGCGCTGCTTTCTGGATAAGCTACTGGTTTTGTGTACACAATTTAGCATCCCACTGGTATTTATTTTACAAGTTAGGTCTCAGAATAATCCTTAATTCTATTCAAAGCAGGCGCATGTGTGTGCGCGCACACACACCCAACAATACAAGGGCGGTATGAATAACTGCATGTTTTTTTGGAGAGGCTTTGCTTATATTTCCCTTTTTTTATATTTAAATCCCAGTTGTGCAATTGCCTCACACACAGCTGAAGCCTCACTGAGCCCAACGCTGCTTCATCCAGCTGAAAGCTCCGCAGACTCGTGGGGACACAGCGTGGCTCCGGTATTTATCAAGTACTAAAAACACCAGAAAATTAAGAATAAACCTTATTATCCTGGGTATTTTGGACTCGAAACCTACTGGTCTTGTCCAGCACCCAGTACTGAAGACTAAATGGAGAGCCCACCGCTAAAATTATCCTGCAAAAGGGCTGCGAGTCGCAATACCAGACAAGTGAGCTACTCTTTTCACCACGCTGCTGACAGCAGGAGCCGCACAACAATATTGCTGAAATCCACATTCATGCAGCACAAGGGACTAAAATGCCACGCAAATCCTCTTTTCTGCAAGCCCCGTCGATATCATTGTTCGGGCTCAACCTGCCATGAGAAGACACTTCAAATGACACCGGGGCAAAAGAGCGGAGAGAGCACAAAGCCTGGGTGAGCTCAGCCGGGCTGCCCGGCCACGCGGCTCGTGCCAAACCAGCTCGTTAGTCCGCCGATGAAGATATCCTCAAACCACCTTCAGGCTTCTCTTTATATCCACACCAGCCAAAGGTAAATGGTGGCCTGTTCCTCCATAAAATTAAAACAATGAACACGCAAACAAAGGTCTGACGGAGGGTTCCGCTCACTTCGAGACACCTCCTCGCCGGTGTGAGCTGTTGGCGGGGCAGTACAGAAAATGAGAGCAGAAAAAAGCCGCACCAGCTCCAGAAAGCAGCTTGGTTTTTGCTCAAAGTGGCAAGAAGTGCGGTTTAGGAGTAAAAAGGAAAGACAAGACAGAAACAAATGTCATGAGCTGGTCTCCCATTCAGGAGGTTGGTGCACGCACGCACAGCAGCCTTAGCTTGTTTCACTCCTAAAACTGTTTAGAAGTGAATTACAACTCCACATCAAGAACACTTTATTGAATTATATTTAAGGGAAGAAGAGGATTCAAAAAAATATCTGTCTTACTGGGCGGTGTCTCTCTTTAGCACCCGGGGAAGAGGAGAGGACCCTGCCCCTGCGCCTTTCGGTTTCGCTCTGAAGCTCACCAGCTTGCTCGCAGACGCTCGCGGCATGTGGATTTGCCATTTCCCACGTGTTTTACCTGCTGACATTACAATTGCAAGCTTGTTTGTTTTAGTTAACCATGCTCCTGCTCTTAAGCTACCATCCAATTACTGCTCCCAATTACTCGGCATTCGAGAGTCGACGTTAATTACAGAGCGCGAGGTTGCTGCCGGCTGCGCTGCATGGAGTTGGAAGCACCACCTCAATCCCCCCGGCATCCAGGACCAGCATCTCCTCTGAGACAAGAAGCAGAGATTCCCGGTCTCGGTGGCGGATTAAGAGCCCCGAGCAAGAAGAGCAGGTTTGGTGAAACAGCGGATAAGCAGAAGGTCCCCGTAGCCTCGACGCCCAGATCTCAGCAGCCTCTGCCAACCCCTCGCATCCCTCATGCATCCAAAGCACTAAATGTTCATTTTTTTATTTCAGGATTCGACCAAACATAGCACCAGTTCGGGACTGGGGACATTAACCTGGAAATCTCCATGATGTGGGGCACATATCACCATCAGCAGCCAGTGCTGTATAAATTCATACGAGGTACAAGTGCCTGTGGTAAACTATTCAAAAAAAGGAGGATGGAGACCCCAAACTCCCCAGACTGCGGGAGAAACACCTGAAAACCATCTCCCTCCAAGCACTGGGCACTTTACACCGTGAACTTAGCCTGTTCAGGTGTTAACACCGGACCTGGGGGGTCAGACCCAAAACAAGTCCCTGTTGCAGAGCCCGGGGACAAGGGAGCACAGAGCGAGCCTTGGAATCGGTGCAAAATGACCCTCTGCAGGTTGCAAAGCTTTAACCAACATGCTGGCATCTGCAGGCAGCGGCGCAAGAAGTTATTTCGCAACCCACATTGCTCAGATTTATTAATCACCCCTGTGCAAGAACACCCTTCTGTCGGGTTTTGAGAAAGATCTTGTAAACTTTGGTCTCTATTTTTCCGTTCTCCAAATAGGTATCTGATGCAGTGCTACTTGTGTGAAACAGCTATGTGCCAGGAGGAAGAATTGCTTTACCACAATTATGTACTAACTTCTTAATTCAATATTAGATCTTTTTTCCCCAAAACGTATGTTTCTCTGCATGGTGCAGAGCACTTTCAGAGTGCTTCACGAACAGCACTGCAAAACTCAGTCTTGACAACAGCAGGGAAGGTCAGTGCTAGGCAACTTCTATATACAAGAGGAAAAAATAAAAAGGTAAATAGCCCTTCTCTGTGCTTCATTTCTGCTCCCAGCTCTCGCCAAACTTCCCAAAGACCAAGCTTTTTCGAGAAAAACCCATCTCGTTGCAGGATTGCTCAGCAGCAGGGCTTGGAGACCCCGCTGGACCAGGAGCAGGGAACGCCGTGGTGGCACAAAGGGCTCCCATCAGGGACGTGCCACCATGGGGACATGGGGAACGTGGACAACCACATACATCTGGGACCCTTCCGTTGAGCTCTTTGGGGCAACAGAATGTGCCTTTCTAACCCACGGTATATTTAATATTAAGAGCGGTATTTAAATCAATTAGTGATCACCCAGCGAGCTGCTAGTTTACAAGAGAAGTTCATTTTAAGCAGCAAATCCACCTTCCAGCATGGCTTAAAATAGGAAGATGCGACACAAACATGCCTGCGCCATTAGGAATTAGGCAACGGCTGCACCGGCTTTTCCTGCAGGTGGCATACACCAAACACTCTTGTTAAACCAAAGAGCTGGGTGGATCTCAGGTTGCGAATGAAAGGTACACATCCCCATTTACAGTGATTCAACCAAGAAGACAATCCACCTACTAAGAGGCAAGTGCCACATCCCATGTTTCCTCGCGGTAAATTCGGATCACGCGTACGATCACTGCAATCCTACAAAGCCACGAGGGGCCATGCCGGGTACCACACCAGCTCATCACTCGCGCAACAAACCATCACCTTAAAAATCAAATATCTGCACTGCTCCAAACTGAATTTTTTCCAATTTGCATTTTTCAAAAATTACAATTCACTGCTTGCAGCAGCAGAGACAGATTTTTCTTTACAAGAGAGCGACAAATTCCAAGCATTATTTCCCAAAGCACCACTAAAAGAGCTCATAGCTGCCAATACCAAGAGGTTTGGATCTTTTTGTGTCTTGGAGCCAACCCTTAATTTTAAGTTTGTGCAAAGCCTGGGGATCTCCCAGGTTGTTTTCAAGAAACTTCCCCATGAGCTCTAATGACTCATTCCCAAACGACTCTGAGTTGCAGCATCTGAACTGGCTGCACCCATGAAACACCTTCTGACCAGGCAAAAACACAGTAACTGGGGGCGAAAGCAACGCCAGGAGATTAACTCAGAAAAGCAGATGAAAACTGCACAGTCCCCAGTTGTTGTTTTCTCTGTAGAGGAGGAACCGAGCAACTGCTGGGCTTGGCCTTTGTGGGGATGTTGAGACGATGCTCGACGTCCCAGGGTGCCATCATTTGAATTTCTGCACTGTTTTCATAAAACCCAAATGCTGCTGCCCCAGTAGAAAAGCCCTGGTGATGTCTTCCAGCTGAAGGGATGCAGAGAGGCTCATGCTCTTCTCCACTTAGCTTTTTGTTTTAAAGAAATGCCTCAAAAATATTATCTCTGGGAGTGCTTCTGCTGAAGTGCATCAGGGTATTCAACACAGAGGAAAAAAACAAGCAGACCCTGAATTACACAGGAACAACCAACCCACAAACCTCCCACTTCGAAGACGCACAACTGCAGCTTCAGTCCATGTCCTCTCCACCCCCAGCTAGATTAAGATAAAGTTTATTAGAACAGGTGTTTTTAGTAAAAATAAAACATGTTCTTCACCTATCTTAAGATATTTTCCTAGTGGTAAAGCTGAAGTGTTACACAAGTTACAATTAATCAAACTTCAGTTTCAGTATAACTAATCACTACTTGTTTTTTCTGCCAGACTCAGAAGTTTCAGAAGGTTAAACTGTTTCCAAAACGACCACAACCTATCCACAGTTTGGTTTTATAGTTAATGCACCAGAAGGGCACAGTTCTTTTGTTACCTTACAATTCTGCTTTCCGTTTAAGAGACCCAGGCGGGAGGTGGTACCCTGCACAGCAAAAGCAGGGCTGAAGGCTTTCTGCATCTCTTCCCTCCACACGAGCGATTTACAACCCTTTGCGATGAGAAATCCGGAGAAATGGTTCATGTGCAACCACTTCCAGCGGCAGCGCTCGCCCAGGAAACAAAGCTCAGCCGCTCGCTTTACCTGTCTTTGCCATCAAGCTCACCGCTGGCAGAGATGCAGCCGCGCATCTACCTCAAAAAAGGAGAAAAAAGTTGCATCCCACCGTATTTGGGTTACCAGATCACCGGCCTTTTCCGCAATTAGCACCGCGCGGATGAAACCCAGCCTGAACAACCCCGCTGGTACTGATGCTGGAGAGACCTACAATCGGAGAAAGAAATAACGCTGCGAGAAAAGCGCCACAGTGAAATAACAGATTTCACTGTAATTGCAAGCTTCCTTGCTTTGCCCAAGTCATCTCTCACGTTCATTATCTAGCGCCATTCCTGCCTCCGGAGGCACGCAAGCACGTAACACTAATAGATGCTGTTTCCTCGAGCTCTCCCTCTCTATTCGTCATGCGGTGGGAACTCTTTTTTTTTTTTTTTTAAATAAACTACATCTTTACAAAAGGAATATCGCCATTTCTCATCATCAGGTCAGATGAAGAAAGTCAATCATCCTTTTTAAATACGCCCAAAGCAGCAGCTGCAGAATACAAAGCCCGTAACGCTGACCACGGACACTGCTGGTTTCCCTTCCACAGGGATGGAGTGAACCTGAATGCAACCGAGAAGAGGAATATTTCCTGCATCCGTGTCCCAAAACTGAAGGGATGGGAAACACCAGCTATTCAAATCATCTCACTTCAGAAGCAGAATAAAGTAGGAGAAAAAAAAAAAAATTGCTCCGGCGTGGAAGCAGGGGGGGAAAAAGGACATTTCTTGAGATGAACAGGCTCGGACATTGCTAGTTCCTTGGGTGCTCGTTACTGTTTCTAACGAGGGGATGAAGCACCCCAAACCACGCTGCAGAGAGGGGCAAGACACTGCTCTGACCTCCTCAGCCAATTCCAGCCTTTTTCCCCACCGTTTCCTGGGGGAGGGAAGGGAAGCGCAGGGACAGGCAGGAGCCCCCAAACCAGATACTGCCGCCCGTAAACAAAGGAAGTGTTTTTTGAAGACAGCATCTAGATAGACAGGAGGGAAATAACAGAAGCAGCGGTTACAACAACAACAACAAAATAACCTCAACGAGAAGTCTAAAGAAACTATTTCCTCTAATGAAACACGCTGGAAACGGTATCAGATGCTGCTGAAGTCAGAAGAATTGAGCACGTGGCCATTTCCCTGTGCTTTCGGCAGCACACCCTTCCCATGTTGATGCAATCGCCCTCACCGCCCCAGGACACGGATAAACCCTTCTTCTCCAGGGTCCATCCTCTGCAATATTAAATTATTTTTTCAGAAACTCCTGAAGAACAAAGTCAGCTGAGCTGCGTAATTAACTCAGTAAACCCGTACATCAACAAGAGCTCTTTTCCATCGCATTTAAACGCCCCAGGAGGCCCGGCTGCACAGGAAAATCTACGGAAAAACAACATATTTTCAGCCTGCATTTTTCCCTCCCAAATCAGTTTCTATCCCTAACTGTTCCCCCCATCCAAGAAAGCATGGGGGTCCTTAAACCCTTCTGACTAGAACTACGTACAAACAGTTGAAAACAGTCATTTTCCCTGCAGCTGGATTCCTCCCCAAGCCCCAAATGTTTCTGACTTGTACCCAGAAGAAAGTTATTCCAGCAGCTGCACCGGGCAGCCCACACCGGGATTTTATAGTGCTGCTATTTGACGTGCTTATTCACCAAGTTTCACCAGCCTCTCACCACACACACTCGCTTTCAAGTTGGCGGTTGGAGATAAAAAAGCAGCGATACCGGCATCAGCCACCAGCTCCAACCCCAGGAAGGATGGAGGGACACCAGGACAGTGCTGGTGCTCCCCAGGAGGGATGGATGGATGGAGGGACATCCCTGGGAGGGATGGAGGGACACCAGGACAGTGTTGGCGCTCCCCAGGAGGGATGGATGGAGGGACATCCCTGGGAGGGATGGAGGGTCACCGGGACAGTGCTGGCGCTCCCCAGGAGGGATGGATGGAGGGACATCCCTGGGAGGGACGGAGGGACACCAGGACAGTGCTGGTGCTCCCCAGGAGGAGTCATCCCCAGGAAGGATGGAGGGACATGGGGACAGTGCTGGTGCTCCCTGGGAGGGATGGATGGAGCGACAGCCCCAGGAGGGGACACTCCCAGGAGGGACGGAGAGTCACGGGAGCAGTGCTGGTACTCACTCCACCAGGTTTCTCACTGCTCAAATTTTAATACTTGCCACTGAGGAACCTAAAAACACTGTTTTCTTGCATGTGATGCAACTCCCTCCTCCTACAAGAAGTCATCCTCTGCCTTCTGCCTGCGTCAGAGCGCATTTACGCTGTAGATGGCTTTTTTACCGCCTCTATACACTTACATGCACTCACGTGGGAGAAACGGAGATGTCGGTTAAGCGACATTTCTTTTGACTTCACACCAACCACCCCCCCCCCGCACAATTTAAACACACAATTTCCATCTTGCAGCTCAATCACTGCCAAGCCAACTGTTGTAAAAACAGGCACCTAAGACAGGAAACTTTCGTCTAATACTGGATTTTAAGATTTTTCAGCCAAAATGACCAGCTGTGCTTTCATTTCTATGAAGAGCAGGAGGGCTTCCTTGGCCGGGGGTGGGGGGGATTACAGTTCAGCACCGCTCTTCTCCCCTCCAGGGTCTCTCTCATCCCTGTAGGGTCCCACCGGCTCATGTCTCTAATGACTGATGTGCATGTCAAGATGATGCTGCAAGGACTAGAAAACTATGTATACGCAGAATCCAGTATTTAAAAGACAGACTAACAGTTTTTGTTTGGGGATTCAAGGTGTGGTGTTTTTGCCAGACTGTAAAGTGCCACCCGGAGCTGCCTCTGCACCTCTTAAAATCTGCATCTTTCCACAAAGCCCCAGGGCATCCCGCTTTCCTTGGTCCCTCACATTAAGAGAAATGGGGGATATTTGGTTGTAGGGCCACCTTATTTGTTTCAGGAACTAGAGGGCAGCAAGCAAGGCAGGGCTGCAGGAGGAGAAACATTTCCCAGCTAAAGCAGCTGAAGCTGGACCTGAACGATTTTCACCCTTCCACAAACCAGCCCCAGCCCAACAACAAACAATTCCTTAAACTCCCCAGGAATGGTCATCAGCTGCATGTTTCACATTTGCGGAGTGCCTGGCTGGAGGCACCGTGAGCAGCCGACAGAGCCAGAAACCAGGGCTTGAACAGAAAATGTTCCACCGTGCTCCGCGTCTCAGGAATAAAACCTGAGAATAAAACCACCCTGCAACGCTTATGCCATTACCTGACCCGAAGCATCCAGCCCCGTCTCATAAATGAATTGCAAAGACCAGCTCATGCTTTGGATTCATTTGCACGCAGGCATCGCGGATGAACCCAGGCGGGAATTATTAATCCTATCTTTGGAGCACAGTTTGAATAGCGGGAAATAAATACAGCCCGGGGCCCGGCACACAATGGACGGGACTGTTCCCACTTAGTGGGCGGCTTTCTCTTATACATAGTGATGTGCAAGCCCTGGAGGGGGGAAAACCCATGTGCAATCACACACCGAGATCATGGAAAGACGGAGGAGATGCTGCAGGACCAGCAGCAGCACACACCATCTTCCACCTCCAAGTGTTTGACTCTGCAATTCTACTACAAAGCCGCATGAGCGGCTTAGTTATTTATTTAACTAAAAGCTTTTAATTATCTCTCTCACACACACGCATTACGTGGGGCGGGGAAGGGGGGGAAATAATCAGCCTACAACCGGTGACCTGCGGGTTCAAAGGAATTGTGTTTTTCACAGAAACAGCTAACTAGCCCAAATCTTCTCCTGCTGCTACCAAACCATGCCTCATTCCGCAGGGCTCCATCCCCGGCGTGTTTTGCTGCGGTTACAACTCAGGCTGCCCTCATCCCTGCAAGAAGGGCCGGGGTTCAGGCAGAGCCACGGCTCTTCCCCAAACCTGGGCTGCATGTTTCCTCGGGCGCCCATGGAGGATGTTATTTTACGGTGTGAACGTGCCGGAAAACCCAGCTGACACCCCACGGTACTCACCCTCGCCATCAGACAGAGGGATTGCTCTCCAAAAATACACACAACATGATGGCCATGGCCAGGGTACGGGACCGGCCAGCTCTCCCACCACCAGAAACACGCCGCAAGCAGAAACGCTCCCCGGAGCTGCTCTTCCCCCCACGTCTCCCAGGCTCTGCATCAAGGTCAGGGAGATACAAAATACATGGTCTCCTCCAAAAGCCCCAAAAGCTGCACAACTTCATAATTATAAATTAGAAAGCACTGCTGGAGACGCTTGCTCTGAGCACAGTGGCGAAAGCAAGCTGGCATGGGAATTTGTTTAAAAAGCCAGGATCAGAATGGCAGCAGGGTCTGGAGGAACGTGCCCTGGAAGAGTACAAGTGCTCGAAACACACACCCCAGGCTCATGCAATTTTCCTCTCTGTGGAACTGCTTCATTAAAAAAAAAAAAAAAAAAGACTTAGTCCATCTATGCAGATGAATTAAAAGTATATGCTTTTAATACAGAACGTTAGCAGCTTTACACAAGGAAAAATTCACATAAACAGAAAACAAGCGTAAACAACCGACTGAACGTAAAGAAACTAATAATATTAATCTGGATTAACTACAAGCCACAAATGTTCCGACCTAATCCATCCGACGGACAAAGATAAATCCCTGCCATGCCGTATCCTACAGTTCTCTGCAACTTAAGGACCCACATTACTGATCAAAACAGCGTGGCAGATGAGAAGTATAAGGTGAAATCTTTATGTATAACCGCCTGCTTAATCTACACAAGATTACAGCAAAAGCCAAGCACCAAGAAAGCAGAACAATCATTGCAAAAGATCACCCAGCCCAGAGCGCAATTTCCACCCGAGACGCAAACCTTCGCGTCGAGCTTCCCCAGAGAGATGTACGACAGCAGCGAAACACTGCTCCAGCTCCCGACAATCCAAGTATCTGCCATTCCTTAACGCTCCAGAAAAGTCGGATGGAGGTGAGCTGCAGTTAGAAGAAGTAGATCCGCAGTGGAGTTTAAAAACATAAGGTTTGTAAGAGGATTTGCATCCACAGGGCTACTACAGGCCCCTCAAAGACTACCTTATTAAAGCAACACCTCTGATTCATCACTGCTCATTACCATGAAGGTAAAAGCAGCTTCAGCAAGCGAAGCAAGTCCAGACAGACCCAGCACACAACCAGAGCCCAGCCGGAGCTCCCCAGCCGCAGACCCACGCACACCTCTGCCCTTCCCGCAGCGGGAAACACCCGCTCTGCCTCCCAATCCAGCTGGGCTGCTCTATTCCAGGCAATCCCCTGGTCTGGACACCTGGAAAAAGCTTAGCGCTCTCTCCCATCCACAGCATCTCCAAGCTGCACCAACTTCTCGGGCTTTTTCCAAGAAATGGATGCAACGTGGCTGAAGAAAAACCTGCTCTGCAGCAGGACGGGTGCTGCCACGGTCCCCCCAAACGAAGTTCTCATCAAACACCCCCCATTAGAGAACGCATCAGGGGAAGGTGTTTGATGAGAAACTCTTGGTCAGGCGCTGTGGACACACGACCAACACCTCCACCAGCTTCCCCGAGGATAAAGAGCTGGAGGGTTACTCATTGACACCAAAAATCCAAGATTCCTTTGAGACGCTAAATAACTCCTGGTGAAAACCCAGTACAGAGCCACTGCCTTCCATCAGCGACACTCCTGCACGTATAATTTAATTCCAGCACGTTACACGCCACATTCCCGACATCATCATCCACCCATCAACATATCAAAGCAGACGGAGCATCCCAACATCCCGTGGCTGGAAGCCCGCAAGCTACCCCGGCACAGCAACACTTTGATCGCTAATGAATGAATTTGTAAACGCGGGTGCTTACTAGAGAAGCCGCGTACCTACCAGCTTTCCTCCCATCACTTCCAATATTGGCTCAACAAGCAGTAAATGGGGCGTCAGAACAGATATGTTTTACCGCTTTCTGAATATCAAACGCTGTCAAGTGAAAACATTGCGGCCGCTCATGCGGAGCACACGGGCAGTTGGCAGCGTGTTACTGGAGACAGAAGCTGTAGATTTGGAGCATCGCTGTCTAAAGCATTTTTAGGCTTTGGGAACATACGGTGTGTTGAAACAGGCTCAGAAGCGTCCTCGCTCCCCTCGCCAGGGCCAGGAATGCCTGAGAGAGAGAGAGAGAGCGTGCTGCCTCCTCTCCAGGGCTTCGCTTCCAATAAGAATTTGGTTTAAATTGCAATGGTGAAACCAGATGAAAACACAGGTAATTCCTGTTCTTCCTATCTAAACTGATACAAGAAATAATTAACGCATTTTTGTTAGGAAAAATAAAAAAAATCATCATCCCCTCTGTTTCATAAGGCTCTAATTGAGTTTCAAAGGTAAGGAGCGCTATGTTTATCCTGATATTTACCTTCTGCAGCAGATTATGTTTGTCCATGGGAATCCTAGAAAATCCTCACCTTCTTTATTAAGGCCATGTCAGCAGAGATACGCAAAGGACCTCGCTGCCTTTTAAATCACACCCAACGCTCAAAATTATCATGGAAACATAACTGAAGATGCCAGATGTAAAAAAAAAAAAAAATAAATAAAATAAATAAACCTCAAGTGCATTAGCAGCATCGACACGCTCCTCACACCGCATGCAGGACACCCACCTTAACCACCACAACACTGCAGGAAAACCTTCAACGAACTGGAAACACAGTCGTGCCAACCATTACAAAAAACCCTACTATCGCACCTCCAGAAAACAACCTTCCGAGCCAAGGGAGCAGCTCCCGGGGCGGCGACAGGCGATCAGCTAATTGTGAGAGGAGCCGCACTCCACCGCGAGGAACAGGCAGAGCAGCCAGGTCCGAGCCCCTCCGCATCTCCCATCAATAGCCGCCGGATTCTCCTCCCCCGCCCCGAGACCTCACAGGGATTATTTTTACATTCAGTCACTCATTTGTGAAATAAGAAATAAACTAATTAGAAGGACCATCCCTCCAGATCAACCTAACTTCATCAAACAAAACCCAGCATGTTTAAAATCCTAAATATAGAGCAAGGTACGGCAAAAATTGCTTTTGTGCCATTGCTCAGAAATAAGATTTTGCTTTGCTTCTCTGTATTTTTACCAGCGTCTTAATTGAATTATAACACAAAAGAACTGAATTGTAATTTCCAACACAACACCTGCCCCAGAATTTGGGCGGTCTCTAGGAAATTTTCTGTTTGCAGCCAGACACGCAAATTCTCATAACATTTATGCACCCGCAGCACCCCCCAAAACGCACAAAGGGGGAGTAAATTCCTTTTCCCCAAGAAACCCTTAAGCGACGCGCTCGGGACGCTTGCCGACGCGGCACTCACAAATGTGGTCAAGGTGCGATTTTAACTCATTCCGGGCCCTTCGGAGCAGTTTCCGTTGTAAATGCTGCTGTGCTGGAGATAAAAAAATAAAACTACGTCTTGGCGGAGAATCCTTTCAGCCAAAGAGCGGTGCTTCCCAGCAGGCTGGGGGGGGTTTCACTGAGCTGGAATTCGGAGGGAAGTGGGATGCAGGGCCTTTCGCCCAGCTGTGGCCAGACCACAGCACCCACGCTGGTCCCACGGGTGGGTGAGCCGGGGCCCTGTGGGTTTGCAGAGCCCGGAGCTCTTCCCTGCCATGTATCCTTCCTCCTCCTCCTCCTCCTCCTCCTGCACAATGGACTCCGGGCAGAGCTGGGGACCTGGCTCGGCCACCGGCAGCCCCAGGCACACAGCACGGGGGGGACACTGCGTGCTGGGGACACCAGGTTGTGTATCCCATCCCGCTGTCCCCCCATTTCTCGCCTCCTGCAGAACCTGTCCCCAGCTGAGGCTCAGCCTTTCGCAGCTCTCCATGACACACACACCCCCGCGCAGATACGCCGTGCGCACACACACTGGGCACACACAGACACACACCGGGCACACGACACGCTACACACACATCGTACACACACACGCTGTGCGTGCAGAGACCACGGCGGACACACACCACGCACCCCAGACACACCACACGCACACACACAGAGTGCCTGTGCACACTCCAACCCCACGCACACATACCCTTTACCCGCGCAGAGACGCGGTGCACCGGACCCTGCACGCACACACGCTCCCCGTGCGCAGCGACACCTTGCACACGGACCACGCACACACACACACCCGCCGTGTGCTTGCACAGGCGCACCGCGCACACCCGGGCTGTGCACACACAGTCACACCGTGCACACCCCGCACACCCACACAGGAGCAGCCAGCGCAGAGGCCGCGGGCGCGCACCGACACCCCGTTTGCGCACACACACACACACACACCCCCCGCGCACACCGATAACGCCGCGCGCGCGGACCGTGCGTGCACACACGCGCCGCGCACGCACGCACCCGAGCTGCACGCACACGTACACACACGCCGTGCACACGTACATACACACACGCGCTCCCGCGCGTACCTACCCGCCCGCCGTAGAGCGCGCGCGCGGCCGCCCCCGCGCGCGGCGCCCGCTGCCCTCACACCGGGCCGCGCAGAGCCCCCTCCCGGTGCGGCGCCACGGG
>VXBH01009110.1:200352-219460 GCA_013400035.1 Rynchops niger
TACCGGGGCCCTGCCCGCCGGTAGCGCCGAGCAGCAACGGGCTTCTCCCGCCTCCCTCCGTGACCTATATTTTAAATACAGCTCGCTGTCTCCCAGAGAAAGTTGTGGCCCACCTCAGAAGGGGCGGGGAGGGCTGTGTTAGCGTTGTCTTTTTTTTTTTTTTAAAATACGGCCATTAGGAACCGAATAGGAACCGGCCCAGGCAGTGGGTGCCAAGCGAATAAAGCAACAATGGAGATGGCGAGCGCTTGGTCAACAAGAAAACCCCGCAGCCACGATGGTGAACATGCAAGGAGGGGAGCAGCAGCACAGCCCTGCAGAGACCACCCTGCCCAACGCTGAAACTGCACACAGAACAGCCCGGAGTGGCTTTTCCTCACCTACAGCCAAATTATAATCAGTTATTTTTGTCAACCAGAGCTGTCCCGCTCTCCCTGCTACCTGCACCGCAGCAACATGCTGCCCAGCTTCTCCTCAGCGCTGCCACGGGGCTCCAGCGAGGCTGCTGCCATCACACCAGCCCAACCAGCTCAGGGGGAACAAATCCCTCGCAAATATTTACACAGCCCCAAAAGACATATGGCACCCAGGCCTCTCTGTTTGCCTCCTGAAGAGAATTAAGCTATCATCAGGCACGTTACTCTGCTCGCATTAAGAGCGACCGTCTTACTTCTTCATCAGCAGATAATACCCTGGGCTGATGCGCACCCTGGTTGGGACGGCTTCATCCTCATCTGAAGCCCTCCCTAGTACCAACCCAGCAAGGACCACTCACACACTAAGGACTCTTGTGTTAAATGGGAGACAAACAAACCCAATTTTCTCAAAAAATTAACGTGCTCCTCACAGCTATTTCCCCCCTTCTCCTCCATGAGTCCACAACACTGAGCTCTGCAAAAACACACAGAATGGGGAAGCTGTCTCAGCGTTGAGATGACTTGTGAAAAGCTCATTATTTGGAAGGAAGAGAGGTTATTTTCACTTTAAGTCTGGACTATCTGGTGGTCTCCTTGGACTCGCAGACACAGGCTGGGAAAGGTCTGGTGGCTGCAAGTCCCAGCTCCTACACCAGGGATGGGCAGTTCCCCTGAAACATGCCCTGAAGCTCCCACTCCTCCCCATGGTATTAAATTAACACATTTTAATAGCCTGGGCTGCAAATGGAGAAGGCTCAGATGTTTGGTGCTGACCCACCACAATAACTGCTGCCTTTGCTGCTGCTCACCCACAGATGGGCTGAAAACAGACTGTGTCAGAAGGGAAACACGAATCCAAAGGGCTTTAAGGAGAAAACCACCAAGCAAAGAAGCCACAATTTTTGGATGCAAGGGGTTGGCAACAACTTCTTGCAATTAAGAAAAAACAAGCAAATAAAACCACACTGCTTCATCACAACGCACACACACGCTGACCGACGGCAGATTGCAGATTACATGGCGAAGAGACCAGGGCAATGAAAACTTCACATGAAAGCGGTGATTTAACACCGCGTGGCACATCATCCACCATGCTCAGATCACCAGATGATCCCCAACTCCATCTGCCAGCGTCTGAGCACAGAGAGCAGCAGGTCCCGTATTCTGAGCCATTATTCCCCAGGTGAAATTATCCACAGGGAGCGCTATTGCAAGCTGCCGCACACGCTGCGTGCGGGGGCAAAGGACGCTGTTACCTCTTCAGACTGCAAACAAACAGCCGAGGGTTCCAATGGCAGGAGAAACTAAAGAGCAGTAGAGTCATCAGACAGGAACAGACAGACCCGTGCCACGAGAATGCCTTGAAAATGTTCTTTAGGGGCAGGGCGATTTGAACCTAGGCCAAAGCAATCCCTTTGCAGTGAGTAGAAAAAAGAAGAGGAAAAAAAAAAAAAAAACAAAACAAAACAAAAGCAAACCACCAACACTCTTCTGCATATGGAAATACCACCATCAACACCACACTTCGGCTGTAAATCGCTGGCTTAGCTTCTAACCTTTTCCTTCCTACACAGCCCCAAACTGACCTCTGTAATCCCATAGGAAGTAATGGAAATTTCTTAAATTCTTCACTGTAAGAACAGTTTGCCCCGTGACAAGCCCAGATTGCAAATATTTAAAGAACTCTCCCAGTTATAGCTGGTTTAAGTCGCTTTATAAGAGTCAATTTGAGATTGAGAATTATTTCAATAAGTCAGGATTTCTTGGTATTCGGCTGCTGGATATAGGAATAAGGAGAGGAATTATATTCATTTTAGGCATGCGTTTGTGGTCTCTAAGGCAGAAGCTGCTCCTTGCAAGCTGAAAGGCCACTTGGTGACTGCTCGGATCCCAATGGACTCAGTCACTGCAAATCGACTGGGTCACAGCAGAGAACGGTGCTAAACCCTACCCTCTACCTGTTCGATGTGCACACAGCTAGCGAGCAGCTCAGCAGTACACACTCTAGCACCTTAAGAGCATCTAGACAGTACATTAAATCCAGCTCGAGTTCTCCATCAAAAAAAAAAAAAAATCTTTTTTAAGGTGATCCAGTGCTCTGCAGGGCCCCGCAGGATGCACTGCTGGTAGGATTTGTTATAAAACAGGGCTCCCAATTTATACCAGTGCCAGTGAACACTGTGCCTAGAGCGTTACTGGCACAACAATAAACTGCACAGAGCTCTCCTCTCCCCGAGGAGCTCCTCTACGTGAGGAATTCCCAATCTAAACAAAGGAATCATGCATCACACTGCCATTGGTGCTCCCTCCCCCAAAGCAAGCAGGATTTAAGGTGAAGAGAAATACTCGGGATTGCGCCAAGTTCTACCAAAACAAAGAAATTAAGCCGGTCAAGTGAATCATTTATCCCCTACTGCTCCAAGCAAGCTGGTTGTGTCTGTATTACGCCTACATTGGTGCACACACAAGAGGCATATTCGGTTTACGTGCCACGTTCACACACTTTGCGAGCAAGTGACGGTCTCCAGAGCAGCAGCAGCCATTTCACAAGAGCAAATAAGGTGGGAGGAGAGCAGGTGGCCCCGTTTTGCCAGCTACTGGCCCTCTGCCCTTGGCTTCTCTTCCGAGATTTACTGTCACCATCAGCAGCACTGATTCGCCTGATAGCAGGCGGCCACGCTGAGGTGTAAAGGAAATCTCTCTTTGACTTCACAAGCTTCCTTTAACTGCAAAACGTTGATCTAGAACAAAGATATCTCAGGTAAATGATTTACCTAGAAGGAAGGGGTGCTTCAGCATTTCTCCCGTGCTCACCCCTCGATTTAGCACACAAAGCGTCAGGCACAGCAGAATTCACTGCCAGAAAAAGCCTGCGACAGGCTGAACTGCAAACTCAAGAGATTTTCATGAAGAACTAGAACACGCTGCACTGCTTTCCTACAAGATGTGCGCGCGCAGTGAAGGCAACCTGGAACATCTACCCTCACCTGGCTCTGTATCAAGTATTTTACCAAAGATTAAATCTGGTCCAGCCCATCGTAGCACTCTCCAAAACCAACAATCGATTCCTTGTTGAGCAAGTTATTGAAGGGCCAAGCAGCACCCTCCATAGTTAGAGAGCTAAGTGATTTCGCTATTGTAATCCCACTTGGCATCTTGGCAGCTAGCCTCAGGTTTTGATAAATCCAAGCTGCTTCTCCAGTCCTTTTCTGTGGGGTTTTCTACTGGAGAGTTTTCCTTTCTTGGTTGTTTTAACAGCAGGAGTTGTGCCCTTTAAGGGCCACTGTTGCCAAACTAAAACCGTATGTTCTTTCCTGTGGGCTGAAGAATCCAGTTTTCGAGCCACTACATCTTTTTCGTACCGGGCTGGCTTATGCTGATGCTTTTTGGGGAGACAGGGAAGGCAGAGGGGACAGTTGGGCAACTACGCCTGTACACCCAGGAATTCCCATCCCATCCAGAATCTGGGGAGGTTTTTTTATGCAAAAAGCTCCCACCGTGGGTTTCATTGGTTTGCGTGAAGTTGATGTTCACTTGAGTCGGCGTCTTGCAGCACGGCAGACTAGCTCCAGGAAAAAAGAGGAATAAAATAGATGAAGAGGAGCATCAGCTCTCTCCAGGCTGCATGCCAGCGCAGGGAAGAACAGCTCCCTGGAAAGTCAGCTTCGTTCCAGGGCTTAGGGACAGTGTGTAAAGCACACTTCTGCCAAGATGCACCATTTAAAGATTAGAAGAGGTCAGCTTCAGACTGCAGGATCAAGTTTTCACACGGTGAATGTTTCTACATTGAGAGAGAAATACTTTTCCCCTTAAGTATGAGTAGGAAGTATTAAACATACGAGTGGCTGCACTTAAAGGATCTAGAAAGCACTTAAAAACCCGGGAGAAGAGATTACAGGTGATGCTGTGAGTACAAGTGGTGCAGGCTCAGGAAAAGGCAGAATCAGCGTGGCATGTGCCTGAGCTCCAGAAACAGCCTGAGAAATGGACTGAACCATGGAAAGAACTGTCGCAAGAGAGACGGCCGGCCCAACCACACGCCGACCTCCGTCGGGTCGCGAACCCTCCCTCATTTCAAGCACTTACCGTTTCTCATTCCCTAGCAGTCTTAGAGAAGACACAACTAAAAGCAGCGGAGAGTGCTCACACAGGGTGCTCGACTCCCTGCCCCTCGTTAATAAATTCCAGGAGGCGCTGCTGGAAACGTCTATGTTCGGGCAGCAGGAGGAAGTCCAAGCCCTTGCGCCAGCCTCCTAAACCAAACACGGACAACCAGCTTGGCCAGAGACACAGCTGTCACTTCAGCGGGGGACAAGCTCAGCTATGCAGCCTTTGTTGAAATAAACCCAAAAATAACAGTTAGTGCCACCTAGGGACCAGCGCTAAGGCAGGGAGGCAGAAGAGCCGTGCCACAAACAAAGGATGTCAGTGGCTGATTTACTCCTTGCAGGGATGAGAAGTCAAACTGCAGCGAGGAGAGGCTCTGGTCTATTTAAATAACACCAGCTAGGTGTTTTTTGAGCTGAAGCTTCGCCCCAGAAAGGCACCAATTTAGGTGAAGCTCTCACCAAAGGCTGCTCAAGCACAGATTTTACCCCATGCCGTCAAGCTCCTCATTTGGGCAAAGAGCATCCTTTGCCTTCAAAATACTCCGAGCTTTTTGGTTCAGGGAAGGAAAGTCTCGAGATGAGGGTTTATTCGGGACCGATGTGTACCTAGCAGTAATTTAGAGCTAGGCATTTGGCAGAGACCCCTCTAGTCCATACTAATACATCACTGGTGATCCAAAAGCCGGGCAGCAAATTCACCCAAACCGTGAACCCAGCACTAGATAACTGACAGCAGTTTGGTATTGCAGGTTAGATCCACACGTCAGCGAGGGACACCTGGCAAGACCTAACATTTATTTAATTGAGACTTTAGCTACGGAGAGCAAATGCAACTTCTAAAGAGAGCATGGGCTACCTTATTTCTTCCAGAAATACAAGTTAAAGCCCCGCACCACCTTGTTCAGTGCTGTTTCCCCTCCCTGCTCTCTCCTTGGGCCTTGCAGGGTTTGTCTTAAGCTTCTAACTGGATCAGGCTCGTCACCCCGAGTCCTTTCTAGAGATGATCCCACAACCTAATACAGCCCAGCCGAAGTCTGCTGAGAGAGGCACTTCTGCAGGTGCGCGATGATTAATTGGTGCACATTTCCATATCACAAATATAAAAAAAAAGACTTTTCAGCGTGGTTGAAATGCAGTATATTAACCTTTGAAACTGGCAGTCATGGATACCAGCTTCAAAAAGATTAATATCAATAGGACAAAATCCCAGAGGATAGCATCACGTTGCTGCCAGTTTTTCCTGGAGCTTTACAAAATAAGGCATTTTGAGTCTTTATTTAAGGTCATATTTTTCCATGCTCATTTTATAAAGAAAACCCAAAGCGGGTCAGATTTATAGGCAGAACTGAAGAACTGGAGGAGGGGAGGGGAGGCAGGGGGGAAATCAGAAGTTGTAGAGAAAAGCTGTAGGCATGGATGGAGAAGCTGGGGGGAGAGGGCAGGAAGCATGCTTCGTCGGAACTGCTGCCATTGTCACAGCTAATTGCTGAGAGTCATCCTCTCTGAAACAGGTTTGATACTGAAATAAATAATATAACTCTGTTAGTTCAGCGCCTTCTGCGGGTCCACTGAGGGTGCAAGTTAACACGGTGCACACGGTAAATCTTTCGAGCAAGAGACGCAGCAACGGCTTTGAGATGCACGCTAGCCGGATCTCACCCCTGCATTCAGCTTTCACCGCCAACCGCATCAGAAAGAAGCTAATAATCATTAAGCTGCCATCTTTTCTTTCTAATTATTTGTCCCCACAGCAGGGTTCCTCCAACCATCAAGCAAAAGGGAAGCAAGTCTCAAAGGAGTAACTGTTCCGAAGAGGGCTTGCAGCTGCCACCACATGAATGGCTCTCCAAGAACAGCAGCAACTGCTACGAACTGCCCACAGAGCTAGGAGGAAAGCATCTTTCTTCAGCCTGTTTTTCAATGTTGGTTTTTAGGTCAACTAAAACAGCTTTTCTTATGCAACAAGAGACGCAGAAAGCTCACTCGCTTTTGAGCTTTTGCTTTCATTTAATTAGATGGTAATTCAGAAGGCAGCACTGCTATTTTAAACACCACAATGAGAACTATTTCACTGCCTTACAAAGCGCTGAAGCGAAACCACTGAGCTAAGCCAGCCCTAGAACTTGACACCACAGCGTATCCTGATGGTCTCTTCTGAAGGGGTGGGACAAGCGAAAGAGCTACCCTGCTACCACACTTCCAGGAGAGGGTCAAAGCAGAAAAGCTCACTGAAAGGTGGAAAAGCAGGAGAATTTATTTGTTCTTCCTCTTTGAGCTATATGTGAATAAGAACTAGGGTGATACCTGAGTTCACAACACAACTGCTGTCTAATGGCTTCACAAAACAATGCCCTTCTCCAGGAGACCCATGAATTAAAGGACAGAAAGAAACAATTTCATGTAGAGGTAAACTTTTAAGATCACAACACGCAGCTCCCAGGATCACCAATGCCAACGTATGGACAGACACAGCCCAGCAGCCGCCCATTAACACACACACACACACTGCGTTTTCCACCTCCTTTGCCACAAACATAGCTCGGAACATTTTGGGGGGGGAACATACCTCCCAACATTCTTGACAGGCTTCAAATAATGGCAACATATGTGAATCTTAGCTTGAAGGTCAAGAGCACAACCCCAGACGTCGCACACTCCTCTTGCAACTTCAGCATTTTTCTGCAGGGTTTCTGCCCTTCAGCTTCTCGCAGCACATCCCTTCATGGAAGCTGCTGGTGTGTTCCTTTTAGGACCGATGCCCAACACTTTTATCAGGCCAAGAGAGGAGATTCACTTACTACAGCTCCTATGCATTTTATGTTTACCTAAGAGATAAGCCAAGCTTAAAGATGGAAAGGCAACCTGAGCCTGCCGATTTCTCTGCGGAGTGAAGGTCCGGGCTGTCCCTGATCCAGTGAAACTGTACCACACAACCTTTATCTTTGCCATCGCTAACAAGGTGCAACTTAGCTTTCTTGTTTGCTCACCAAGATTAATACCAAGTATTCAGCAAGCAGCAAACTTCATCTTGCATGGGGGCCAAAAAGCCAAAAGCCAATAAATAAGCAGGACCATTGAAATGCAATTCTCCATTCTCTGTGCAGTACACAAAAGACAACAGACACAAAAGACCGCAGACGAGAGTCATGGTGAGACTGCTCTGGGGAGAGCAAACCAGGGGTTTGGTTCAGGTTGCCAGCTTTCCCCAAGGAAGAAATCCACCCTTGACCAGAGGATTTGTTCAGCCTTGAGAAAAGAAGGCTTAGCGGAGACCTTTTCACCACGTTCCAGTAGGCTAAAAAGAAGATGGAGACTCCCTTTTTACAAGGAGTCACATGGAGAAGATGAGGGGTGATGGGTACAAGTTACTCCTGGGGAGATTTCAGTTGGACACAAGAGGAAAATGTTACACAATGAGAAAAATTAGCCACTGGAATGATCTCCCCAGGCAAGTGGTGGATTCCACAACATGGGACATGTTTAGGATTCAGCTGGGCAGGGTGCTGGGCCATCTTTGTCTAGACTGTGCTTTTGCCAGGAAAGGTTAGACCAGACAATCCTTGAGGTCCCTTCCAACCTGGTACCCTATGATTCTATGGCTTGTCACACAGTGATAACCAGAAGGATGACTGTGTCCTGAAGGAAGAAGACCCTGATGATGCTCACCTGGTCCAGGACACCCTGGCACAGCTACAGCCACTGCGCTGGTAGAGACATACCTCTTGTTAACCCATTCCAACAGTCACGTGAGTGAGCACTTGTGTTTTGCTCCAAACACGACCGCCCAGCCTGCATTAAAAGAACTGTGGGCAGCAGGTCCAGGGAGGTGATTCTCCCCCTCTGCTCTGCTCTGGGGAGACCCCACCTGGAGTCCTTTGTCCAGCTCTGGAGCCCTCAGCACAAGAAGGACACGGAGCTGTTGGAACAGGTCCAGCAGAGGGCCACGAAGATGATCCGAGGGCTGGAGCCCCTCTGCTGGGAGGACAGGCTGAGAGAGCTGGGGGGGGTCAGCCTGGAGAAGAGAAGGCTCCGGGGAGACCTTAGAGCCCCTTCCAGTCCCTAAAGGGGCTCCAGGAAAGCTGGGGAGGGACTCTGGAGCAGGGAGGGGAGCCATGGGATGAGGGGGAAGGGTTTTACACTGAAAGGGGGGAGATTTAGATTAGACATTAGGAAGAAGTTCTTTACAATGAGGGCGGTGAGCCCCTGGCCCAGGTTGCCCAGAGAAGCTGTCGCTGCCCCATCCCTGGAGGGGTTCAAGGCCAGGTTGGACGGGGCTTGGAGCAACCTGGGCTGGTGGGAGGTGTCCCTGCCCAGGGCAGGGGGTGGCACTGGATGGGCTTTAAGGTCCCTTCTAACCCGAACCACTCTGTGATTCTATGATTTCTTGCAGTTACACCTTCTGTGTGGAGGAGGTTTATTCTGCATTCAAATGACTGCTGGGTGTTTGGTGGGGATGGGAGCTCAGCACCTCTGATCAAGGCAGGTTCTCTAGTTAATTAACGATCCTTCTTTTAGAGACCTGGTAGCAAAGAACAGCTCATTCAGAACAAGAGACAGCTGCTCAGCTTCCAAATATAGTGCTTCTCTTACTTCTGTGTAAGAACAACAGGTTTATGCTTGGATTTGATTCATCGCTCCTGCCCTCCCCTGTGAGGCATCATATAATAATGCTGAGTTTAAGAATAAAGCAATCTGCTCCCAGCACCTTCCTCTGCTTTTCCCTTCAAGGCTTTCATCAGTGACTGGCAGTACATTGAGTGCTCGGGCACAGAGCGGAGCTGCTCGAAATATGCTCAGTCCTTTCCCTTACTGGGAAAGGAGAAGATATTACTGGGGAGGGGGTGCAGATGGACAGGAAAGGGGAAAGGTCAGCAAGAAGGTACCCTGGTCTAGCAGGAGGTGTCCCTGCCCATGGCAAGGGGTTGGAACTAGATGATCTTTAAGGTCCCTTCCAACCTAAGCCATTCTATGATACTTCAAATTAAAAAGTCAATTAAAAACTTCTGACGTTTCCAGAGTCAGCAACCTCAATGCAAAGGCTCCGCTGCATCCAGACATCCAGCTTTACCAAGCAGAGACCCCTTTCCTTTCCTCCACCCTGAGCGCACACACCTCATTTTGAGGAGCTCTAATACACAAACAGCAGCTCACAGCCAGGCTCGGGGGCAGGCACTGAGCGTCTGCTGGGAAACCACGAAAATCCACCCCACCAGGACGATTCTCCCCCCGTGCAAAGCAGGATCTCTGAGAACGCAAGCTGGAAACATCCGCGCCTGCTGCACTTCTCCAAGCTCGACACGCATTTCCCCTCCTCTGCTGCCAGAAGGGCCTGGGGCTCTTCTCCGTGCCCTGCAAACCCCGCACACCTGTGGGTTTGCAGAGGGGAAGCCAGCCCTGCGCTGCGCTCCGGCCTCCAGAGAGTCCCTTACACAACCACAGCACTGATTTACCATCAACAGCTGTCAGGAGGCATCTGGGGAGAAGCTGGGAGTATTGCTTTCCACCACCAAAAACATTTTCACTTCCATTTGCTCACTTGCTGGCACTTCGTGTGCTTTTATCACCCGGTCAGCGCTCCCAAGACAAACTACCACTGTGGGCTCTTCCATGTTATAAACTTGGCCTGGAAATTGCTATATGAAATGTTTTTCAATATCCAAAATATTCACGCCCACACAAGATAAATCCCACTGTCTGATAACAATCAATACTCCAGAGTTTAAGACAGAATAAAAAAGTCAGTTCATTATTTAAGTCCAAATGATTGGTTTCCGCTATTTCCCCTCGCGGATCTAACGAAGCAGGTACTTACCCAGAGATGAGACAGCCGGGCAAACCACGCAGGCAAGGCACCAAAATCCATCACGGGGCGGTGTAGAGAAGAGAAAAGAGAAGAGACACTGGTTAATAAGCAATTCCAGCTAAATGTGAAAAACCCCACCAGAAAAATCCCTCGAGCCACAAAGCCAAGTGCTCACACTTGTACTTTACGCGAGCGCTGCTAGCGGAGTTCGTGTAAGCAAACTTCAGCGTCTGACTCTTCCCCGAACTGAAGATGGAACCGGACGCTCATGTTGAGCCACTTCTTAGAAATGTAAACACCGAGCGGGGAAGGAGGGGGGAAAAAAAGAAAAAAAAAAAAAAAAAAACACCACAAAAAAAAAACATTAACCCGACATTACTTAACGCTGATAATACAGCGAGCAGTGACGCAGGCGTCCCGTGCCTGCCAGCCTCCGGCGAGGACAGCCTCTGGAGCCCCGGGCACCGACACGGCACGGGTCAGACGCGGCAGAGCCGGGCTGGAGAAGCGGCGAGCGCGGTGCCGAGGCTGCAGACTGGCCGCGGGCACTTCTGCGTCCGTCCGGCTCCTCCAGCCTTACAAAACTTATCGTGCAAAGTTCTGCAGGGGATGGACACAGCCCAGCGCCTCCAGCCCCAGCTCCACAGGGCTCCAACTGAGCCCTCTAGTGGGCTTTAAAACCTCAACAAAACACCCATAGACTTAATTTAATTAACACTCTGCCAGAGGCCTCTAAACCCTAATCCTCTCAACAAAAGGATCATTAACGAAATGAAGAGATTCAAGAGAGCAGCGGTGTTCTCAGCTGCTGCAAGGCCGGCTGCCTGCTCCAGTGGGCACACGCCGGGGCATGAGGAGGGTCCCAAAATCCAGCCAGATCCTCGGCTCACGCCGCAGCCCCACTGAGGGTCCAGAGATCTGCTCGACACGAGCGCCCAGTCAAGTGCTCATGGCACACAGAAGTCTCGCACGGTGCTGGACTCCTCTACAGCCCTGTCTGCCATGCCAGAGAGACGGGCACAAGCCCGTACCCGTCCTTTGGGATGCACCACAACGCTGACAATCCCAGGGCTGTCATCTCCAGTGAGACCGAAACCCCGAACGGCTGAAGCAGGAGAGGATTTAGCTGGAGAGCTGGTTGTTTTTAAGTGTTATTATCCGCTGATGTCAAGAGCCTGGCAAGAAGGTGAAAGAGAGCTCTCCTTTCACGAGGCAGCCTCGGTCCTTCCACCGAGGGCTGGAAAAACACCTCCATCTCGCCGGCCCTCCCAGCGTGAGCAGCAGGAAGGGTTTTCCTTACTCAAGAGAGCGGGGTGTATGGTGGCAGATGAATTTACAGCACGCAGGCTGCAGTCCTTTAAGGTACAATCAAGGAAAAGCCTTTAAAGTCAAAGGTTCCTCCCAGCCTACGAGATTTACCCCCATGAGACAGGGATGGAGATGCGGGTTTGCCCTGTGCTCTCTTGGAAAGCCACCTCCAGCTCCTGAGCCACACAGAGGATCCAGAGCAGCTGCAAGGAGAAGGAGTATGTCCACGAGACTAATCATTAGTATGGTGAACAGGAGCAGAAGAGAGCTTAATTACAGGGCAGGGATCGTTCCCTCTGGGTTCGGATGTCAGCAGCAGCCTTGGCAGGGCCATGCTACCCCACAGGACAGGCGTTCCTCCCCAGAGCCCGCAGCAAGCGCCGCCTTCGCCCCTGCCACGTGCAGAGCCTGTGGTCAGCGGGATCCTCGTTGGGGCTCTGCAATGAGCTGCCAAGCCTCAGCTCGCCAACGTTGAGAACCCAAAACAAGGAAGACTTCAGGCGCTGCTCGCAAAAAAAGATTCTCTCGCTCAGCAGCAGCCTGCACAGGTCTCTCCGGAGATGCTGCTGCAGCCCACCTATAGGTACTGGTCCCCTGCTTCTGGTATGTGAGCACCCCAGTCTCAGCAGCAGCTTCTGCAGCTCAAATCTGAGCTCTGGCCATGGCGTTCACCAGGGCAGAGACTGCAATAGCTGCTGGTGGGGTAGGCACATACCCCAGAGGCTGCCGCAACCCGGGGCTGGGCTTTTAGGGTAGCCAGGAGATGCTTTAGCATACTGCCTCTCCCCAGGCCAACGCAGCCTTCCCTGGAGGGACCTCAGCCCTCCGAGGTGCCACCAAGCCCATCGCAGACCCTCTGTGTTGGGGTTTCTATGCTGGAAAGCCTTCACAGAGGTCCCCATTTTCAGCAAATGCCTTTTGCCCCTGCCCTCTCCTTGCAGCTTTTCGGGATGTGCCTCCAGCATAGAGCAGACGTGTCGTCGAGCCTCCTTGCCCGAAGATGCAGGAACAACTGTTCCCGGAGCTAATGAGGCTGTCCTGATTTGACCCGGGGCAGTTTTCAGCAGACACAGAATAAGCAGTCCTCTCCCCGTTCACCTCCTGGAATAAATCCCAAGAGTTCCTGTCTCCCCAGCCTAGGCAAGAACACAGATGGTCGCGGAGATTAAAACGTACAGAGAATTAACCGCCCCGTGCAAATGAGCTTCTTCATCCAGCCCAGCGCTGCCAGGTGGTTTGAGGTAGGGCGCTTGGATGCGATCAGCACGGTTTGCTGAGCTCCGATAACAGCCTCGTATCGACCGGAACAGGGGGGGCCAGAAAGCCAAGAAGTTTGAAGGCAGTCTGTGGGGGGAGGCAAGACGCAAACTGCCGGAAGCAGGCAGCTGCGGCAACCACATCTGCCGCCTCCTGCAGCAGTAGCTAAAAAACAGTGACATCAGGAAAAAGCCTGGCCAGCAGCACAGATCAATTCTGCGCTTGGATAACTTGCGTTTTCCCACTGAAAAGCAGCTCAGATGGATCAAACCGCACCGCAACCCCAGCACGAGCCATCTGCAACTCCGGGCGCTGCCCCGACGCCTCCGAGCGCTGCTCACAAGGCACCGGGTACCCGTGGGTTGGCAGCGGGCAGCGAGGGACACCCACACCGGCCCCCGCTGCCTTTCCGAGAAGGCTGAAGTCTTGGCACCCGGCTGAGGCGCAGGATCCGACACAGCACACCGGGAAGGATCGGACCATCACGTGGGGATGAGCGACCTTCCCGAGAAAGGCCGGGCCTTACAGGCAATTCATGCCAGAGATCTGCACCCCGAGCACGTCAGCATCACCTAAGTGTAGGTTTAAACTTTCCTTTATTTTTACTCAAAAACGGGGGGAAAGTCTAAAAAGAGTGGACTTCTCTAGCTCAGCCACATCTCAGCTGCCAGTTGGTATTTTTAAGGGACAGGTTTCAAGCTACACGATGATACGGACGACCACATTTGCTATTAAAAACCTCCACTCCGCAGCCCAGGAAATCCCCAAGCGGCGCTGACCCCATCTGCCAGCCCGCGGGCAGGCTCCTCGCAGCCGCAGATTGGCCGGGGCCGATCCCCACCAGACGGGAGAGGTTCACCTCCACGTCAGACACCGGCGTTCCCCAGCGCAACATCAACGCAGATGGAGAAAGTCACGTTACAGCCCAGCGTGGCTCCGGGCCGGGCCAACACCTGCCCTCCATCGCTCCCAGGCTGAGCGCTGGAGCTCGCGCAGACGCAGGGAGGCGACTCGGTGCCGTTCCTGTTTGATACAGGCCCTCAACGCAGAGAAGGAGCCTCCCTCGAGTTTTGGAGTGCCCACAAACAGCTTATCCCATCTCCGAGGGTTTTTGGAGAGCGGATAGAGAAATAAAAGCCCTTTAAAGGCTGGGGCTGTCTGGCAAGCGGCTAAACCATCAGGGGACGGCAACCACCCAGGGATCAGCTCGCCGAGGTCACGTAGAGCATGAGAAATGCTGTAATGCACCAGCTGCGTTAACGCCCCGGCTACGGTGATGCTTCAAGGCATCAGTTGTGTCCCCCCCGCCGGGCTCCCACCCAGGCCAAGCAGAGCTTGGGCACCGACCCCGGCTTCTCCAGGCTGGAAGCGAGCTCAGAGCTTCCCAGCGTCTCCCAGCCCGTCGCTGGGATGCGCTGGCTTGTCTGCAGCACCGACAGGATTGCTTCAACGCCGGCGCTCGGTCACTCCGAAGGCTCCCAGCACATGTCACGCCTCACACCCCCTTGTTCAAATCCAGCTCAGGTCAAGCGTGGCCAGATGTAATTACCTCCATGAAAGGAGCTCGAAGCCGCCTCGAATAAGAGGATGTTTTTGTGTCGTCGGGCCGGGCTTCCTCCTCCTCCTCTTTCGCTGCTTACCAGGGTGCCAAAACTTGCCTGACATTAAGTGGACCAGAAAGAACTTAACCTCATTCCTCGCTACCGGGAACAGCAGGAGGAGGCGGGTTTCTTAGTCACCTATTTGCAAACAGGAGAACATTTTAACAGGATTCGTTCTTTCAATTGAGCAGCGCACAGGGCGTCGGTGGCTTTAGTTGCGTTGGCAAAAGGCTTTGGGATGAGGAAATGGAAAAGCAAGGCCCCACACCCCAAAACACAGCCCAAAACACTTCTCGGGACCAGGGAACTCGTCGCCCTTGAGCCCGGAGGCTGGCGTGGGGCCGGGGTGGTTCCCGACACCCCCAGCATCCTCCCGGCTGCGTTTTCCCCACCGCCTCCAAACCCCCGAGCTGCGGGAAGCAGCACCACACGCCTCTGGCTAAGAGGCACAGCAAAACAAGACGACCCAAGCTGCCTTCCAGCCTCTCCTCCTAAAAATCTGCAGGCGAGAGGCAGCTTTAGAGCCTCCCGGGAGCAGCGGGGGCCGACTCGCGCGAGGCTCAGACAACACAAAGCCATTTTGACCCGGTATTTTCTGCCCCCGAGCAGCCCCCCGGGGCCGGGAGCCCAGCTGGTGCCTGTGTGCGCTGCCCACGGCGCCCCGTGCCCGCCCGGCGGGTATTTCAGGATTTATCCTGGGGGGGGGCATCAGGAGGGGGACCAGAGACAAACCACGCTAATTGGATAGACGAAGAGTCCTCCGCAGCCCTATAAAGCTGCGAGCAGCTGCTCAAAACCTCTTGTGAACCACAAAAAAAAAAATAAGTTTCACGTAAGGAGCAGGCGTGGATTAAACCCCACAAACGCCCTTTTCTCTGTGCAAAGTGCATTCCCCGCGCCCCCCCATCGCGATCCCAAAACAAAAACCAGACCCGCAGATCGAACCTGGAAATTCCGCAAACTTTGAGCGCAAACAATAGCGGGAGGATTTTCCAGACCTTCGAGCTTGTTTTGCAAGTCCCGGATTATGTAAAGCGTCGCCCTGCCATTGTCGGAGAAGCCGCGCTGGCTGCTCGGCACCGGAGCCAGCTGGCACCGCGCTGCCCTCCCGGCAGCGCCCGCACCTCGCCAAGGCCTTGTGCAACACCACAAATTCCTTCCCAGCCACCTTCCACTGCAGCGATTACCACGAAAACCTTTCGTTTGACACCTAATCGTTACGGGATTAATCAGCTTCCCGGGGTCCGGGTTTGTTTTCCAGGTGCCCCGGCTGTAGGAGAAGAGTCTCCTTTGTGTCTACAAGGCGGCTTTCCCGTGCCCGGCGGCGCAGTATCCCTTTCCATCGCTTAATCTAATCCGTGGCTTTTCTGGCAGTTGGGAGACGCCAGAGGGATGAAGCGGTTATCGCTGCACACGCATCCTCCGGGAATACGGTAGGAAAGGCTGAACTCATCCCGCATTCAGCTCCCGGCTGGAAAAACCCCGTCGGCACCCCCGAGGCAGGTGGGACGGGAGCCGGCCTTCCCGGTATGGCACACGATCCGTGTCCCCTGGCAATGCTCGCGCACACGGTGCCGGTGTATTTGCCTAATTAAGACCTAATGAAGTGGGGAGATGTATTGTGGGCCTGGCAGGGGAGCAGATGTGCCCCCTGAACCTGGCTGCTGCCGGCAGAATCTCGCTGCTGTCTCCAGGGTGAATCAGCAGGAAAAATCTCCGGCCGGGATGCTCAGCCCGGCGAATTCAAGACCCCGCTGCTCCGTCAGAGCCAGGGAAAGAAAAATGCTCTGTTCATCAGCAGCCTCTAGCGGGGAGAAGCCGCAGCCAGGCCAGCCGCTCCGGACGGACCCCACCAGCCCCACCGAGCCCACCCTGGCTGCCCCCACCAGCCCAGCCGGGATGGCACGGCACGGCCCCGCTGCTCGTGGTGTAAGGGACCCCCAGAGCCCTGGACCGAACCACCACGGCCTCAGTGGAGCGTCCAGCGTGGGAGACAGCTCGGGGGGGGGTCATCTGTGGTCCCGCACCCGGCACTGGTCCCAGGCCAAGCACGGGGAGCTGGCCACCGCACCTCCCTGTGCCGCCTGACGCAGAGCTCGCACAAATCCCTAGACGGAAAAAAAACGCGTAAAAGGGACAACCGAAACACCCAAATCCTTCCCGGGCAGCGCCTTCAAAGAGGAATCTGTGGGTGAGTCCATCCCCACCGCCTGAACCGCACCCCAGAGCTCCCGCACCTCCAACCCGCAGCACCCAGCGTGGCCAAGAGACAATTTTGACCCCCAACTTCCAGCCGCCAGCGCCCTGAGCCTCTTCCCACAGCTGGGAACAGGAAGCAAAGGTAAAAGGCCGCTGGGGACCGAAGGGAGGATATCTGCCTGCCGGGGCAGGGACCTGCAGCCTGCTCTCCTCCCCAGGGCACGGCTACGGATGGAGCTCAGAGAAAGCTCCGTTATACAATAAATTAGTGATATATCCTCCAAGGCCCCACGCTCGGAGAACAGCCGATGTTGTGCTTACCCTCCGAGCCGTCTTCACCCACCGGCAGCTGCGAAAGGACCCCGCGGTGCGGAGAGATGCGGCTGCAGGCAATTCCGGCAGCTGCCAGGCTGCGCGTCGGGAGGAGAGCGCCTCGCCAGAGCAGCACCGCCGCCGATGAGAAGGCACTTTCTCTCCTCGGCAGGGTTTCAAACCCTCTGGCGAAGGCCCGAAGTTTCCCTTCAACGCCAGGCAAAGCCAAGGGAAGGGCCGGGGGAGGCCCCCGCCACCCTCAGAACAGCTTGAGCACGACCGTGGGGACGCAGTTGGATGCGGGGAGGAACTTTTTGCTGCCGCTGACTCGCCGTTACCATCGCGACACGCAGCAGCGGCACGTGCCCCACTTGGGGCGAGGAACAGGAGGGGCTGCCAGCGCCGCCACGAGCTGGGGGAGACCCACGTCTGCGCACGCCCTGACGCTCCGAGAGGAGCCGTGCACCTGGGGGGACACAAACTGCAAACTGCTTGGCAAGTTTTGGCCTCCTCCTTTCGAGGACGGGCACGGCGCAGTTGCGTCACCCACATTTCGCAGGAGCAGGGCGACGGCTGCGGAGGGAGGATTAAGCCGAACCTCAGTCCCACGGCACCCGGAGCTCTGGCGCGGGTGCACGTTCCTCCCACAGACTAACCGGGTTACTCTGGCAGAACGAGGACACGGAGGGGAGCCCGCGCTGCCATTAGCAGCCCCGACCTTGCCTCTCCTGGAACCGCATCCGTGCCTTCGTTAAAGCCTCAGGAAGGGAGCAGAGAGGGTTGGGGAGGGTGTCGGGGTGCACCTTGCAAGAACCTAACTTGCTCCCGCACCCCAAGGCAGCTCCTCTCCCGCGGGGCAGCAGAGATTCCCTCCCACTTCCCCATCCCCAGCCATTTGCTCCGGCTCACCCGGTCCCGCTGCCAGGCAATGGTGCTGGGGGGCTGTTGGTGCCCCCCGCGCCGAATCCCATCCCCGCTGTGCACGGCCTGACCCCGCGCAGGGCGTCCATCGCCGGCCGTCAGCCCCTGCCCGCCGCCCGCCCGAGCTGGCTGCCAACACGGACCCACACTTCAGCCCCACAGCCCCGCTGGGGAACCCACGGAGGACGGGGCGCCCCGATACTCGGCTCCTGCAAACGGCAGAGCGAATGTTGATTTTTCCCCACGCGGGAGCCTCAGCGTAAGTCAACCCTCGGGCAAGGAGGCGGCTGCCGGCAGCACCGAGCCAAGACACACCCCTCCATTGCAACACAGCCCTAAAGATAGCCACTGTCCCCTGCCGCTCCGGCCAGTGGCTCAGACCCCGCAGCACTCACCGAGCCCACCGGGAAGCGGGGAAGGCAGCATCCCCCCCGGCGCAGCCCACGGCACAGATCTAGATGCAGGTTCACCCACCCCTCGTCCCGCTACGGCTGCAGGAGGGTGAAACTCAGGAAGGGAAGAGATTGCAGGAACCACCACGTCCCACCGCACGCTGCTGTGGTGGCCACATCAGCGCCAAGAGCCCCCGTCTAAAAGGGGATGTCGGGAGAGAAATCCCCCTCTCCCACCGCCACAAAACGGGGGAACGGCGCGGAAAGTCGACGGTGAGGTTTTAGCGCTGCTCGGTTGAGCACGGCATTGATCTGCACCGGGACGGGTATCGACGGAAGGAGGAGGAGGAGGCTCCCGGCGCTCCGCAGCTCGGCCACCGCTGCCACCTCCAGCTTCGGGAACCGTCTCAGCGGGCGCAGACGGCGTCATGCGGGAGCGGGAAGGAGCGCGGCCGCCCCCAGTCCCCGGGCTGTGGCTCAGGCACAACCTCAGCAGGCACCAAACGCCGCCGGGGAATCAGAGCCGGACCCAGGTGCCACCGCGGGAGCTGCCACCTCCCAGGGAGGGACAACCACAGTGTCACCGGGATGGCGGTGGGGGGACCAGAGTCCCCTCTGCGGGAACACCACTATGCGGGGGGAAACACCCCATTCCTGGGGCTGGCAGCCCCCCGTGGGGCAGAGCCCCCACGTCCCGTCCACCTCCCAAGCCTCAGCTTACTGAAGGGCCCCCCCGAGCACCCCACCCTCCTCACCCCACACCCTCCCCTCTGCCTCACGCACCCCCCAG
>VXBH01009110.1:220896-265857 GCA_013400035.1 Rynchops niger
GGGGGGAGGAGCCTGTGGCCCCCCGCGGCGGCGCCGGGAGAGGGGGGAGCTCCTGGCTGATGTGGCGAGGGGGGATGAGTCCGTAAGCCGTTAAGCCACCGCAAAGCCCCGCGCGTTGCGGCCCCGTTATCACCGGCTCCCGCTCACATCTGCTCCCGCGGTTATTTTTAACCGGGTATTGAGGACTCCCGGGTCCTTGAGCGGGGGGGGGGTGCTCAGCTTTTGTGTGTGTGTGTCCCCCAGGGCAGGAGGCGAGGTCTGTGGGCTGCAGAGGTGCCCGTGTGACACCCGCCCCGCTGCCATTCGGGAGAGGGAACGGGACCCCCATCCCCTCCCCACCCAGCCACCAGGTTTGCAGGGTGTCCCAGCACTGGTCCCAGCAAGCCGGTGGCACTGGGCAAAGGCCGGAGCAGGAGCCTCGCACAGAGGGATGCTGCCCGGGATGTAAAAAATAAAGAGAGATTTATTAGCGTGGGGTAAAGTGCAACCTCGGCGTCGTTTTACACTGGGGAGCCGGGCAAACGGCAGGAGAAAAGCTCAGAGCAGAGCTGGGGGCAGGGGGAGAAGAGGCCCCGAGCGAGGCCGGGCTGAAATCAGGGTACAGGAACTGTACAAAGGCCCTTAAAAAACCAAAGAACATCAGATAAATTATTTACAGTTCAAATTGATTACAGGGAACAGGAGGCTGAAGGCTCACGAGCTTCCGCAGGCTGAGAGAGCAAGAAAAGAGGGGCTGAGACGGGAGCGGGTGTTTCTGCGGCGTCGGGGGCCGCGGGACAGTGTTTATCGATGGCTGGGATTGTCCTCCGGCACCAGGAGGTCCCTCCGGCTTCGGGGTGGGAGCTGCGGTGAGGTAAAGCCTGGGTGCTGCAGGGTGGCCCCTGCTCCTGCCCGGCTGGGACAGGAATTCACCGTGATTTCCAGCGGTGAAAGGCAGGAAGGGTTTAAGGGACGAGACTGGGCCTTTACCTGGATGTTTCTGCCAAAATCAGCAGAGACTAAACGCAACTGATAAGGCTTCACGGAGCTGCCGAGGTGGGGGCTGCACCGCTGCTGCGCCACCTGGGCTGGGGGCTTACAGGTGGGCTCCTGGGCTGGTGGCCTCTCCTGGAGCTACAGGCTGGCAACTGGCACATCCTTAAGGGCAGAGAGACTCTGCTCAGGGAAGAAGGGAACCCCACCGCTGGAGACCCCGGCACCACGCAGCTCTCCGTGCCGCCGCCTCGGTCACTCCGGAGCCGCTCCAGTTACAAATACGGGCGTTTTTCTTGGCAGTGACGGAGACCCGAGCTGAGCCGCGTCCCTCCAACCCACGACCCGCCAGCAAAGACCCCGACGCTGCAGCCCCACTGTGGATGTGTGAGACAGTGGGTCCAGCCCCTCTCCCACCCCGGAGCCATTTCTGAAGACACTACCCAAAGGGACAACGGGACATGACAGCGCTACGAGCTGCCAGGAGCAGCACCACAGGGGACAGGTTTCAGCCTGGCTCACCCCCCAGTTCATGCTGGAAGAGCCCCTCCGGTCTGGAAGAAGCCCCAGGGAACCCAAGGCGAAGCGACAGCCTGGCCAGATCCTTTCCACTATCAAGAACCCCCTTCCTGGGCCCAGATCTTCTACAGGAGGCTCCGTCTCCTGCAGTGACACCACACAACTCGCTGTTTCCTTGTCTGCGCTGGCACCCTCCCTGGCACACCAGGCTGAAAGGAATTTAACGGGGGCNGCTGCCGCAGAGAATGGGTCACCCAGGAGATGCTCCTGCTCTCCAGGAGCCAACTGGTCTGGAATAAAGCCGCTGACGGGAAAGCACGTGGGGAGGGTGAAAGGTGGGCACAAGGATGGGGAAGACCTTTTGCCAACTTGTTGGATCCAATTAGACAAAAAATAATTGAAAAGCTCAGCAGGAGCCCAGCACAGGGCCAGGACCGCTTTCCTCACCGAGGTTTGCATCCACACACAGCGGAGCCCCGCTCTGCTGGGAAGCGGCTGCAGAGCTCCGGCCTCCTGGGCTTACCCTCTCTCCTGCTCTGGGTTCTCCATGTGGTTTTGGCAGGCCAGTGGCCACGGGGACTCGTAGCCAGTGTGCTCTCAGCTGGAGACAGGCTGGAGCCACGCGGCTTTGATCCACTCTCCCGTCTGGTCAGCGGGAACATGGATCAAGTTTGCAGCTCAAGCCTGTTTCTGGTTCCTTCGCTGACCGTTGCACCACCGCGGGTGAGGGTCAGGAGCCTGGGGCAGACGGGGCTGTTCCCCCCCTGCACCCCGGCTTGTTGGCAAGGCCACTGGGACCACTGGTGGCGAGCGGTGCTGTTCTGAAGAGCACAGCCCCTCACAGAGGGGGAAGAGGCTGCATCATCCTGGGACACGGCCACGAAAGCGCTGCAGAGCCCTCTTGACACCTTGGCCCGTGGATCTGGCACGGAGAGGGCTACTGCCTCTCTGTCTTGACATGGTCTCCAATCATCCTCCGGTGATACGTGGCCAGGAAGATGTCGTTGTCTCGGGGGCAGTCGTAGTGGCAGGAGCACATCTTGATGAACATCATCTTCCGCTGGAAGAAGTCCCCCTCGGGGCAGCGGAACTCCACCTCCACGGTGCTGGTGACGTAGGGGGTGCAGCAGCGGCCGTCGGTGCAGCTGCCGCAGAACTTGGGCCGGTAGGAGTGGGTGCTGGTGCAGCCCGAAAACTCAAAGTGGAGGCTCTGGCGTGGCTTTGGGGTCCGCACACACTTCTTCCCCTTCTAGGGAGAGAGCAGATGGGTTAACAAGGACATGGCAGAAAGGTCCACCTTGCCCTGCACTCTATCTCCATCACTGGGCAGCAGGAGACAGAAAAAGCGGAGGCACGGAGCAAACCCTGTGAGACAGGCTCATCCCTGACACGTACCTAACTAGGTTGTCCCTGGCATTCCCGGTGTCGTGTCCCCTCTCCCCAAGCCCCAGTACCTTGGTTTTCTCCATGGGGAAGTCGCAGGGCCGGACCATGCAGAGCCGGGTCTCCTTCTCCAGGCGGCACTGGGGGTTGTCATTGGTGACCCGGGCAGAGATGCCCATGCCGCAGCTCTTGGAGCACGCGCTCCACTCGGTGGTCTGCACCAAGCAGTTCTCCTGCAGGTTATTCAGGTCCGGCTTGCGTGCTGGATCCTCCCTGAAAACTGAGCCGCGCGGCAGAGACACAAGGCAAGGTTCAGGGCCTGGGACAAAGTGTGGCAGCTCCACGGCTGCTCCCAACTCAGTCTGACTCTTCAGGAACAGTAGCAAAGGTCTGATCCATCCCGTGGGCTACTCAGCCTCCCAGCAGAAGGAGGACACGGGGCCATTTCCTACCGCAGCCCAGCTCTGGCCAGTTCTGCTGCGATATCAGATGGGGTGCGAACCTCCCCGCAGCATCACAAAGGTCTCACCCTAATGGTGTTCAACGCTTGGTACCCACACGACGGCGCACAAAGTGAGGGTCACCACCAGTTCCAACCAGATGTGACTTAGGGCCCCCAGTCCAAAGGCAGTTTAGATCCACACTCATCCCCCACCAAACAGCTCCCGGCCCTGTCCCCTCTGCCCACCGCTCACCCGCCATGGCCGTTTCGAAGCGGTTTTCCTCACCGCCCTCCTCGCAGATCCACTCTTCGCAGCACTTATTGCGAAACTTCACCCGCCGGGGGTTGGGGCACTCGGGGGATGGCAGCCGCAGGTCGTCGGAGCAGAGGGGGATGCAGCCGATGGCCCCGTCCATGCAGATGCACTGCAGCTTGCAGGTGGGCTGGAAACTCTCCCCGTTGTGGTAGATCTTGCCCAGCAGGTCACAAGTGGCTCCCTCGTGAGCTGTGGGAAGGGGGGAGAGGAGAAGCTGAGCAGACGGCGCAGGGCTGGCAGCACGGTCGCTGCCTCAGGGGGTGACAGGGCTCCCGGTGAGGGACAAATGCCCACACGTGGACTCTCCCCTGCTCTGCCATCCCAGTGCTGGATGCAGCAGAAGTTGGCACATTTCATATTTGGCTCCCTGGACCCAAGGCTATTCCCGACACGGGTATTTGGAAGTTGGCTCCAGCTGTGCCAGACCTCCCAAAGTTCTCTAGGAAAAAAAAAATCTCCACTTGGACGAGGTTCTGAGTGGGAACCGTGTCGTTACAGCTCCCGAACAGCCCCTTCTCCAGCCGGAGAGTGGTTGCCCATCCGGCGCAGAGAGCTCCCCCCTCAGTGGTGCTGTGCAAGATGCATTCCCGACACCGCAGGTGAGCCGGCCGCTTCCCTGCTTCCATCCTCCTTACTCCCAGGAGACCAAAAGGCAACGTCCCTCTAAGAGCAGCCGGTTCCCCACTTGTCTAAAGGTACCTACAAAAAGGAAAATAACACTTTGGCTTTACGACCTTTTTGGCTCCTCTGTGACGCATCCATCTCTTCTTCCATCCAGCCACAACTTTTGCTGTTTCTCTCTGTTCTGATCTCCTGATCTCTCATCTCCAACCCTCCTACGAGTCCTTCACTCCTTCCCGATAAAACTTAAATGAGGAAAAAGGGAAGCGCAGCAACATCTGACACACAGGAGCAATATTCAGCCCGCGGGTGTGAGCAACGCTCGCGAGTTCTTACGTCTGAATTAGCCAAAATTTTCCCAGGGTAAGTTTTCCAGCAGAAAACTCTCATTTGATTACGAGTTTTACAGCCGCGGGTCCATGTCAGGAATGTTTTCAGTGAGAAATAACTGAAGCATTTCAATTCGATATCAAAGATTTCCCTTGTGCTCTCACAATAGCTCACCCAAAATACTTGTTGGACAGTATCCACAGGGGGAAGCATTTTGCTGGGGTAATTATTTTAGATACTATAAAAATCAAGATGAAACATTTTGATACGACGGAAGTGGAAAGTTTTGACACAGCCGAACGAGTATTCTGAGTAACTCATGGAAAGGTTTGAGGGGTTTTTTTCATTTTTTTTTCCTTTCAGCCTGAAATGAAATGTTGAAATCCCAAGAGTTGTTCACAGGACAGAAATCCTGCTTTTGGACACTTCTCGTCAGCTGCTGTTTTCTGCAATCCTGTCCCTTAAAAAACCGAAAAAAATCCATGCAAACCTCTATTGGGAAGTTACCAAAATGAAGGATTCTTGGCTGCTTGCGGAGGCTTACCAGGAAACCTGATCTATTTTCCCCTTAGTCCCGTTTGCCCGCGGAATGTTGTCTCCGACACAAAGTGTTTGGACCAAAGAAGGAGCGAGAGCCTCTTTCCATCCCACCTAGTCCTCGAGGAGACACAAACCCTTCCGGGCTGCTCATGCCGTGTTCCTAACCAGAGCTGGATCTCAACTTGCAACTCTTCTCAATGCCACCGGGATAAAAATACTCCTGTTGCTCCTACTTAGAAGTTTCAAAACCCTCACTTTTTCCACCAAAGGGGAAGCCATCCACTTTCCCTCTACACAACCATTCATACTTATTTTTAAACCCTCTTTCACTGTTTTTCAGCCCTCTCCCTTCCTGATGAACTGCTCGTGCTGTTCCCTCGGCAGCACTCCTCCCCACCCAAGGAACGGCAGCCCGCTCCGGGCTTTTATTATGTTTTCAAAACTCAATCGTTTTGTCGTGCCCTTCATTACCCTACAGTGACCTCACTTTCCCCTTGACCTGATCCAATTAAAGCACCCAAACGGATTGTGCCGGCGGAGTGAGAGGACTCTTTATTTACCAGCTCCGCTTGGCACCGCCGCCACCTCCCGCCTCCAAACGCCGAGCCCAGCCAAGGAGACTTTTGCCCTTTTCTGCAGGGAATATGGCAGAGCTCAAGTGAGTCGCTCCGGTGGCCGCAGCTCAGCTCCCTGCACCCACCCAGCCACCCACCACCCTTAGGCTCTCCCGCTCTAGACCTTCTACAGGATCGTCTCTACCTTTCTGATAGAACCATAGACTGTGTTGGGTTGGAAGGGACCTCTGAAGGCCATCCAGTCCAACCCCTGCAGTCAGCAGGGACATCTGTAACTAGATCAGGTCGCTCAGAGCCTCATCCAGCCTGGCCTTGAATGTCTCCAGGGATGGGGCCTCCACCCCCTCTCTGGGCAACCTGGGCCAGTGTCTCACCACCCTCAGTGTAAAGAACTTCTTCCTCATGGCTGATCTAACCCTGCCCTGCTCTAGTTTAAACCATTGCCCCTCGTCCTGTCGCTCCATGCCCTGGCAAACAGTCCCTCCCCAGCTTTCCTGGAGCCCCTTTAGGGACTGGAAGGGGCTGGAAGGTCTCCCCGGAGCCTTCTCTTCTCCAGGCTGAACCCCCCCAGCTCTCTCAGCCTGTCCTCACAGCAGAGGGGCTCCAGCCCTCGGATCATCTTTGTGACCTCCTCTGGCCCCGCTCCAACAGCTCCGTGTCCGTCTTGTGCTGAGGGCTCCAGAGCTGGACACAGGACTCCAGGTGGGGTCTCACCAGAGCAGAGGGGCAGAATCACCTCTCTGGACCTGCTGCCCACGCTGCTTTTGATGCAGCCCAGGATGCAATGGGCCTTCTGGGCTGCGAGCGCACATTGCCGGCTCATGTTACTCCGAGGTCTCTGTAGGAAGGGATGAATTCCTCTGCAACACGTGAAGTGCTCCATACTGTGATAAAACTAAACAAATATGCAGCAATTTTCACTCCGATGGTTCCCTCCCTGCCTCTTCTGAGATGGTCTTCAGGCTGGTACCCAACCTAGAAGCTTTTCCCACCACACCTGAACACCTCCCTGCTCCTTTCTGCTCCCATCACATCTGTCTTGCTTGGATCTCTCTAAGTCCCGTCTTCTCTAGTCACAAACATGGATCCTTCCCTTCATTCGGTTCATCACTCCACCTTCAGCTTCCTTCACTGCCTCCAAAACCCCCCAACTTCCAAGAGATCAGTGCGGACATCACAAAGGTACCACCCAAGGATGTCAGGTCCCAAATCCTCCATCCAATTTAGGGAGATATCCTGATCTATGTTCATCTGGGATTTTTGCCATGGAAATCTTAATTTCTCATTTAAAGGCAGGAAGGACAGTTGTGGTCTTCGAGTCTGATTTTCTACAGAGCAGGGACTCGCGCTCCAAAATCTTTGGATCAAACCCAAACGTCACGGTGAATACGAAGCACTTCCTTGAGAAAGTTTCCAGTCTTCATGCGAAGTCTGGGAGATGGAGACTCCTCCGCGCTCCTGAGTAAATTGTTCCAGGGATTTAGCTACCTTTACTCTACAAACATACACCTCATTTCCAGTCTTAATTAGGCAGTTTACAGCTTACACCCGCTGGAAGTTATTACGCCTACGTTTACCTTATTAAGCTTCAATCGTCAGCTCTCGGGTCTATCAATGCCTACAGAAAGTACTAAGGAGCTCACGCGGCTTCTAAAGATCGCAGTAACTGGGGAGGGAAAATTAAGTAACTTATAAAAACTTCTCAAAAGAAAGGGGAAAACACCCTCTACAAGTTAAATTTATTATTTAGAGTAAAAAAATAAATTGTATGTGATACTGGCACTGCAAATGGTGCCGTTCTACCCCAAACAGCCCTGTCTTGGGGTGGGGCGAGTGGTTCCAGAGGTGCCTCGCGCAGTGGCTGAACAATTCCCAAAGCGTTCACACCAGCTTTCCAGCCCACAGGTCTTCCTGACTGTTTTGAAAAGCTTGAATTAAAAAAAAAAAAAAAAAATGGTCAGCTCTTGGCAGAGACAAGGGCAGAGGAGTCTTGTTTTTAAACAAAGAACAGGAGACTGAGGAAATACTTTCTTTTTCCCCTCTACACTAAAATAATTTTTACACGCTTTAAAAATAGCTACTAAACAAAACAAAAAAAATCAAAAAGAGTTTTCTTTTCTGGCTGCAAAGGGGCACGAGGAGAGAAAACAGGTCTGCATTTGTATTTACCTGGCTCAGTAATTCTCATGTTCTTACACACACGCTATTTTGCAAACAAGCCGTTCAGGTCTTTTCACCCACGTGCTGAAGCCAGAAACACGCTTTGCCTCTTGCACGTAAGCGCTCGAGTGCAAAATGCCCATCTCCAGTGCAAGGCAGGGAGATGTGGGGTGAGATTTTTTCCATGCCACTGTACTTTCCAGTCAAAGTCCAGATTGCTGATATTTACCCACAGGCACGACAGGGCTGGAGGATGTCACCTAACAACATCACGGGAACAAAGGAGAGCCCCAAACCCCGACTCGTGCCTTTGGGAACATCCTTCACTGCCGGAGGACGCAGGTTGCGTGTGTATCGGTACCGGTGGATCTGTTGGCTCACAGGAGCTGGCACAGATCTCGCAATGTGACGCTGGATGAAGCTCCAGAGGAAATTCTGACAATGCCGCAGGTTTTCTGGGAGGTCTGCAGGCTGCAGAGGGCTGAAGGGGCCACAAGAAAACCGCACAATAACAGAACACACAGCTCTCACCTAAGCAGATCCCGCTGCCTCTGTGGATTTTGGAGAAGTCGCAGTAGAGTCCCTTGTGATGATCGCAGGGTTTCTGCAGGGAACAGAGCTCGCCGAGCTGCCTGGCACACACCTTGCAGCAACCACAGGCATCCAACAGCTGGCTGGTGCCAGCGGGGCATTGCAGAGGCTGGGAGGGACACTGGCATGGATACGTGCAGGCCTGCGGTTCTACCTGGAGGGCAGACAAACCATGGAGAAAATGAGTCTCCCGCAAACCAGCCGGGCAGAGAAATGAAAAACAAGATCCTGCTTCAAGCACAGACACCCCACCAAGAGGAGGGAAGACCCACTTCGCCCTCCGCCGGAGGGCCCCGCTGCAGAGGAGGCGCGGGGATGCGCAAGACTCAGCTTTCTCCCATCCCTAACTCATCTGGAGCTCATGGGGAAAAAAAAAAAAGATGCCTCTGGGAAGCAGGGCCAAAACAAACAGGACAAGCAGTAGCTTGGAATCCCAGGCACAGCTCAGCCCCCCACTTCCCTGGAAGCAATAAAATAGTAATTATTAACAGTAAGCAATTCCCAGCTCTTACATAGCACTGCTCAGGAGAAAACATCAAAGCACTCTGCAGCTGCGCCATTAGGCCCTGTCCAAAAATGGATAAAGTGAGGCATGTAGTGAAAAGGACCTTCCTGAAGTCAGCCAGCGCCAAAAGCTGACCCAAAGGCTCCTGAGTCCCATTTTGTCCCCTGGATCTCATACTTCATTTGTTATTCCCGGAGATGGGCCCTCTCTTCTCCCCTTTCCAGGGAATGCAGTGTAACCAACCTTTCTCAGGACCTTGTGAACCACAGACCCATGGACTGTGTTGGGTGGGAAGGGACCTCCAAAGGCCATCCAGTCCAACCCCTGCAGTCAGCAGGGACATCTCCAACTAGATCAGGTCGCTCAGAGCCTCATCCAGCCTGGCCTTGAATGTCTCCAGGGATGGGGCCTCCACCCCCTCTCTGGGCAACCTGGGCCAGTGTCTCACCACCCTCAGTGTAAAGAACTTCTTCCCAATGCCTAATCTCAGCAGCCTGGCAGCATTTCAGAAGTGTTGGCCACCTTTTGAAACCCATCCTCGGCTTTTAAGCTACTTCAGATGCTAAACAGAGACGAGGCTATGTCTGAAGGAGGGTTACACCTTCTCCAGATAAACCAGGACGCCCCAATAACTCAGTCTGTGGCATCCTTGTCCTGAATCAGCTTGGAGCGGATATACGAGACTCAGATGTGGATGTGCCCGGATTTGGGCACGATGTCAAAGCACAACTGTGAAAGGGGCTGGAAAGATCCTCTGGTATCTCCTCAGAAACGTCGGTGTGCTAACGCCAGCCTGGTTTTCTGTTCAGCTTCCGCCCGCTAAAATTCTCCAGGCGGTTCAAGAGGACGCAAGAGCCCCCCATTTGCAGTGCTCAGATGCTGCGCGAACACGGGGCAGCTCCCGCCCCAGGGCAGCGCTGCCGCGGGGCTGACACAACCCTTGCAGGTCGATGATGCCACCAAAACACTTTGGGATCCTGCACTGGGGTGAAGAGGAGGAAAGCACCCTCCAGGACAGACCCCTCACAGCTCCACTGCCAGACCTGGCCACTGCCACCCGAGGAGAGGGGCTGCAGCAGCCGGGAAGAGCCTGGGGGGGCGGCGGGAGGGGGGAACACCTGGAACAGAAGCCAAAAAAATATCCTGCTGCAGCTCTGTTTGCACTTGTTATATCCCATCCAGCCCTCGCTTGTGAAACAGCTTCCTTGGATATTGTGCTTGTCACCAATAACAGTAGTAAAACTTTTCCAGCTGTTTTGACTGTTGCTCAAAACAGCTGCTCTGCCTTGAGCTCACGTGGGGTCAGACGATGCCAACTGCTTCGTATTTCTGTAACAATCGGCGCAGCATGGTGTACGACAGGGATCAGTCTAAATCTTAACTCGCAAGCCCTCCCCGTCTCACCCTGCTCAGCAGGAATCAGCATAATTCTCCTTGAAAACTCCTCATGCAAAGTATTTTGGAAAGAAGCCTCTCCCGCCTGTGGCCCAGCTGTTCTGAGACGGCAGCCTTCGAGCCACCGGCTGGGAGCTGGCGTGTCCCAGGGATCTCTTCCCGCCTGCTGAAGTGCATTAAAAGACGCTAAAAATACAGAAACGCTTTCCTACTGTTTTTCATGGATGCAACCGCTGCGGCTGCCAAAAGGACGTGTTATTCAACCATGGATGAGTGGGTGGGGGGGTACATGAGATCATAAAAGAGGCAACGCATTTCTAACACAGGGCCTATATTAAGATGCAATCCATGCACTTAAAAAAAAAAAAATAATGACAACAAGCATTTTCCAATGCAGTGTCAGCCACAGGCCATATAAAGAAACGCTCTCAAAATAGCTCTCCTACTGAAAAACAAACCAAAACAACCTCTTTCAGGATAACAGAGGACGCAAAGGAATTAAACCCAACCGAGTTTTCTTTTTTGCCTTCATTAATCATTGTTGGTGCTGTTTATTTCCTTTAATAACTCACCCAAAGAAACTAGGCCACCTGGTTTTACCTTCTGTTTACAATCAGCTCCACTTCCTCATCATATTACGGCTGCTTTTCAGCACAAGAACATCTAGATTCCGACGTATCGGAGGCCTGCGGGGTGACCCTGCACCCCTACCTCTGCCGTGCCTCATTTCCCCCACCTGTGAGCACAAGCGTGGCTTAAAAAGCCCGATTCATCGGGATTTGCAGGGCTCTTTCCAATAATTCGAGATTTTTCCAATCGGTCAGCTCAGACATGCCTTTCCTTCACCCAGTCCACCTGGCCCCGGGGTGTGCTGGGGCTCCCGTTTGCTCGTTTTATTGCTGAGCAAAGTCAGCTCGTGCTATTTATTCCTCTTGCTCCTCTCACGAGCCCAGGAGAGGAGAGAATGGGCTGAAATCTTTTTTGGCTCATGCACGCTTAACAGTGAGCACGGAGTGACTGGCTGGTGAGGGGAACCGCTCGAGTTGGGAACAGCTGGTAGAAAGTCAACCTTGAACCAACTTCCTAGAGTTCTCCGTGACTTAATTTGCTTTCACGGCAATTACAAATAGGTTAAACAATAGAATGTATAGGATTGGTATGGAGCACCCTCCACGCTGCGTTATTTTAGGACTGCTTCTAGGAGGTGTTTCAGTACAGCATGGAAACTGCCCAAACTGCCCCAAAGAATTGCAAGGACTCGCATTCAGGGCTTTGCTACGGGCCCGTACGTCCCACAAAGACTAGCACTTCCACATAACGTGCCTCCGACCCGGGTGCAGAGGGATTCAGCTTAGAGAACATCTAATTTTCTTCCCCTCTGCAGAAGGGTCTGTCCCCAAAATGACCTTCACTGAGCAGGATCCTAACTTCATGTTGACTATAGCCTTGACTGTGTTTCTGACGGGGCAGCAGTGCGCTTCTCTGAACTTTGAAAGCAGCAGAACAGAACCAGGATTGCAGATGAAGGCTATAGATTTAAGAAAGTGCTAAAGCCTGGAATATCGGCTCTCCCTGCTCCTGGCTTTGCTGGCAGCTCTGATATCCGTCACAAATGCCCTGTGTGGGCACCCCCAGGAGCCCCGAGCGATGGCCCAGCCACAGCAGGACTACAACCACCCTGACTCGAGGATTCCCTTGTCTCTGCTCCGCGCCTGTTCTCCACCACTGACTCCCAGGTCCCATCTGCTCGGCTGACAAGCCAGAACAAGCTTCCTCCCAACTGCCAGCACCGAACCCAGTTACCTGGGGGGGAAAGAAAAAGTGAGAATGTTCCTCCTGCTTCCTACTCACATAAAAACTCGTCCCCCTACGCCCTCAGGAAGGCACGCGTTGGGGGACACGAGCTCCCACCAGCAGTTCTGTGGCATCGTCAGGACTTCTCATTCCTCATCAGTCAACGTCCACGTGAGCCCAGGGAACCAGCGATGAGGGCCAAACTAAAAGGGATTTTTAAAATGCATCTGGGCTCATGACTGCATTCAAAGGGCTGGGAAAGGAGCGTTTTGAAGCTGGGCTAGCTGTTTGCAAACATATATATGTAATATAACAAACACGTAACAAACACCAACAAAACAAACACCTAACTGGTTCTCCCTCATGCTCTAAGACTGGCAGTAGGTCAAGCAGTCAACACACAGCTATTCGCACACTCCAAACACCAAATTATCATGGATAATACCTGCTCTCCCTCCATCACAGGCTCTCAAGGCACCTTCCCCGGGTTGCTGCAGCACATTGTAAAACAGCCGATGACGAGAGACAAGAACCACTACCCCCATCTCACAGGCAGAGCAGAGGCTCAGAGACTTGCCCAGGCTGAGCCTGGCAGAGCTAAACATCACTGCCAGCAATCCTGCTGCTACTCTCACCTCTGAACAACACAGGAGGCAGATTCAGGAGCAACAGCTCTCGTTTCCTTGCTCGATCCACTAAACATCACTCTTGGAGCTCAAAGAAAAGCAAAAGTCACATTTGCAAAGCAGTCGGCAGGTCTAGGGAAAATTACATCATTTCAGAGTAACAAACGTCACAGCGGGTGGGATTCACTGCTGGCGTTTATATGACCAATATGATGCTGTCGAAGCTGGGGCAGTGCAAGAATCAGGACGACCATCCCAAATTGCAGGAATTACCCTTAGATCGCAGTGGCATGAGGTGCACAGGACACCTTTCCTGAGAGGAAAGGGGCTGGCACACGCTGGGTGCTGCCAGGAGCAATCAAACAGACCTTATCAACCCAAGGTTCATTGCGTCTATAAGCACAGCAAGCCGTGCAAGGCACAGCGGCTCTGGGAGCCTGCTTTCTTCACCGATCCAAAAGGCCCTTACGGCAATTTAGATACATTAATAACTGTGGCAATGTTCCTGCTATTACTGGCACTGCAACAGCACACAAAAAGTCCTAAGCAGAATCAGATGCTTTATCAAGCACTTGTATTAACACAAAATCAGGCACAAATCCTGCTCTGGAGAGGCTGCAGTCTAATTTTCCCCCTTGGGACCACCGTTTTTGGGAACACATGGGTGGATTTAGTGTCAACTGGGAAAGGATGCTGACGGTAAGGAACTGGGATACGAGACTTTTATTCATTGCAGTGACATAAACTCAGTGACTTCATCTCTCTGTTCTCTTCTTCCCCCTTGAAAACCAGGGCTGGCTTCTAGCTCGCAAGAGTGGAACAAAATCCATTCACATTTGCCCAGAGCTCCGAGATCCGCAGGTGACAGGCGTTAGGCACGGTGCAGCTCCGAGCACAGTTTTAGTTACACAGCGCGTTTGCATTGCTCTGCTAACAGCCAACCTCCTCTCGGAAACCTTCGGAGGCAGGTGGCAGCCGGGACGAATTATTCAGCCTAAAGCAGTCGCATGCATCAAAGCGAGAAGCTGCAACGCCCAGCCAGCGATGGGAGCCGCTGCGGTGCAATACATACCCAGCCAGGTGCAAGGAGGAGGAGGAACAGGGTCCAGGTCATTGTCCCCAAGGTGCCAGACATCCCAAGTAAAGGGAAGGGAGGGGGTTCAGGCTGCCGACTGACTCACTCCTCCTTCGGAGTTTCTCCTCTCTCTTCAGAGAAAGTTGCTCACCAGCTCCTCTTTAAATAGCCTCCTGGAGGGGGCGTGCCCCGCACTTGAGTGACAATCTGGAAAGCAAGCCGAAATGGGTGCAACAAAAAAATGTCCAAATTCCAGGGAACATGAGCAGATTCCTGTGGCCCTGGCGGTTACGGGGCTGCCGGCGCAGCCTGCAGCTTGGTTACTTTCCACGTGGGTAAATCAAATCCCAGTAAAAGCAGGATTATTTTTTTTTAATTTTTCCTCTTTTTAACTCCGAAAGTATGAAGCCTGGGACGGCTTTCTTGACACAACGCCCCTTTCCCTACCTACAGCCATTCCTTTTTGGCTGCAAGAGCTGAGGACTTAAATAAGCAGAGCTTTGTGGTGCTCAATGTTTTTCCTTTGAAGGGGAGGGAGGGATGGAAAGTTCAGCGCTGTTGGGTGCAATGAGGTACCAGAACTGACCGTGCATCACCAGTGCTGGAGGCTGCCAGCTCCCAGAAACGAAAGTTTAAGGAGTATAAGAACAGCTGTCTGAACTCCTGCAATGAGGAGCTGCTTGTTTTATGAGGCAACGAAAAGCTACGGGGTGAAGGTTATTGATAAAGGACAAGAGTTTCCTGTAGTGCTTTATTTGTGCCTGGGGACTGATGCAGGATATCACATATTTTTATCTCAGGGCGTGATCTTTTCTGTTTGTTGCTGAACTACAGAACCAGGTTTCTGCATAGCCCACACAAAAAGACCTTTAGAATATGAGAGAGTTGTTTTGTGTATTAAAAGAGTTGTTTTGTTTATTCCCAAACTGCAAGCAGACTGCTGCCATGGGAAGATGAGGAGAAGGAGTGCAGCAGAGGGCACTCTTAGTCCTCGCTGGCCTGGGGTGTTACAGAGCAGGTTGGGTACCGGACAGGAATCCTCTGTGCTGCACATGAAGTGGCCTTAAAAAGATGGAGCTGTGCCTTTGAGTCCAGGATCTTTTCAGGGGAGAGGTGGTGCAAGATCTGTGTACTTACTTTGGGCCAACATAAAGCAGGGGGCAGGAGCATATGCAGAATGGCCTGTGCCATACAGTCCTACCACATCCCAGCAGAGCGTGCTGGGCAGTAGGACAGAAGACGAAGAAAAATAGAAGAGTGTGTAGTGGGTCGTTTAAATTCAGCCTCCTTCCTTCCTGCCTCCAAGTGTAGGGCATCTCAGCTGGGAATCAAGCCCTGCATTTTACTCAGGTCCTTTCAGGTCCCTCTGCAACACCAGATCAGCCTCCACACGCGCTATGCGGCTGTCTGTCCACTGCTGAAAACGCACAACTCTGACTTATAATTAAATTAGCGCTCGGAAAGCCCCTTGGGACTTGGGGCTGGCGAGCATTAGCACAGCGCAAACCACCGCAGATGCACCTCCATCTTCTCCTCTTCAATAAGACGAGAGATTTCACAATCATTTCCGTAACAGCTACCTCTACTAATGTCACAACAAAGGATTATGTCTCCACACAAAAGATTTAATGTACTGGGGGTGGCATAAACATCCAGTACCCTAGAGCAGCTCGGAGCTAAAGGCAGTCTAGCTGGATATACATTCCTTCCCCTTTTGGAAGGCTTGGCACCTTAAACTATGTTGTCGCCTAAAATTAGCTGCTCACATTTCAGAGGACATTCTCCCACTGCTCGTAAATAAGACAGGGATAAAGTGCTACACACCTCTGTTCTCATTTTCTCACACAGCAAGAATATAAACCGCAGTTGAATTTCAAGCCATATGGGGCATTTGAAGGTGTTAAGTTTGTGCCTTCTTAAAAGGACAGCGCGTAAGGTATGGCTCGATTCATACACTGCTCCTTGTCCATTGCACCTTGAGCCGTGATCTTCCAAATTCTGCTCTCAGAATTTCTTTTAGCCTGCTGCATGACCTCGAATGAACTGCTGAACCAAAATCACTGCACTCACTCACCTGTCAGGAGCTTTGTGGGGCATATTCAGCACTAAACCTGCATTACGATGGCTGATTGAGTTTTCAACCTACAACAAAAATAAAGAATAATTCGATTATAAAACATCCTTACCCAGCTGCTCGGCATCATCCACCTGAATGCTTTCATCTTCCCAGAACAGCGGTGGAAGGAAAACGTACCGAGTTGCAATCCTGCTCATCCTTTGAGCCACCTTAGCTCTGCCATGGCCAGCCAGCTCTCCCCCCTGCCTTGCCAAGAGACAAGCGTCTGGGTCCACTACGGCCCCTTTACTGGGTGACAGAACCAACACCTCGCACCAGTATCTTCACTGCAAAGTGGCAGGAGCAGTGATGAACCCTCCGAATGCGGGTTGCTGGGGACAGAGGAGCCCACTTTGCCTCTCAGAGCCTCTCAGAGCAGGTCTGCCACAAAGGCACCTTTTTACCATAAGCCGAAAAATGTAGAGAAGCAGCAGGACGTGAAGGACAAGTGTCAGCTGGAGATTCCCGGATTTTGGGAGCTCCCTGCACCTACAGTCCAAGATTTACTTAGGGCGCTGCGACAACCAAAACTACCCCTAATGCTTGCAGCTGAACTCTTCACCCCACTGGACATGCCACTTGCCAAGTAGTGAGAGAAGAACATGAAGGCTGAGTGACTCAGAATGATCAAAGGGAGGAAACACCCAAGTTAACACCGATTTGCGTCTCTCCTTTTGGCCTGAGCTGCCTCAAGTGAAGGCATAAAGATGTCAACCCTGCTTAAAATCTCCCCCAAGCAAAGAATAGTAGGTGTTTAATTCACCTTGTTATGCTCTTCTGGGTTCACTCACCATCCCAACCAGTGGCTTTCCTGAATTTACGGTAATTAGAAAGAGAAGACATTTAGATAATTGCTAAAAATCATGTAAGGCTAAAGAATAAAATTAAGGCAAGCACACACACAGTTTTTTGGCTCAGTGTGATCTCTCCCTGCAGAACCCAAAATAAAAAGGCGGCACGAGCAGCATGGTAAGGGGAATTGTGCTCACCCGGTCCTCAGCGACTTTCAAGTTATCCCCTGTCTCAAAGCTGCTCAGTCGTGCACAGGACACGCTGGTGGCTCTCAGGACTGCTCCTCGTGGGAAGGTTTCCATTCTCACAGCTCGTCAGTCTTAGCAAAAGTCACCGTTGACAGGCAATGACTCTAAGCTCGCACTCTTAACTTTATGAGCCTGCTGAAATTATATTAAGCATAAATTTGGCCCAGCAGAGACGGTGAGGTTCAAGGTGATGACGATAACAAGGCTGCAAGACATAAGTGACACCGTTGATTTCTCCATCTGCAGTATATCACTAATAAAGGAACAAACCCCACCAATGTCTACCAAGGCCGTAAGTTTGGAGTTCTACGGGTCTGTGTGCTTTGGAGTAGGACAGGTGAGCAGTCACTGAATGCTTTTGGGCTAAACATGGTTCCCAGAGACTTAACAGCTGAGAAACTCTCTTCCAGTTCACGTTCAAGCCTAACTCAGCATCTGCCTAGAGGGACATTTGGGGTCAGATTCATGCCATCTAATCCTTAGGCACTTAATTAAGGCATCTACATTAGAAACCTAATCTCTCTAGGCTCTCTTTATAATCAGTGAAGGACCGAAATTCCTAAACTGCCTGCTGACAGTCCCCATCTCCGTTGCTCCGTTATGCATCAGCTGTATCACGATGTTAATTGCTGCAAATTGTCAAGAGAAAGTGTCATATAAAGGCGGCACCAGAGCCCAGAAAAGGTTAAAATGCTACAGCATATCTCACTGCAAGCGGGGTGGGAAAGGGGTGGGAAAGGCTACCCTGCCCTGAGGACGGAAAGGGCAGGAAAAGCTACCCCTCCCCACTTCAGCACAGCCTTGGGATGAAATCCTGACTCCAGGGAAACACCCGCTGTCTTCAGCAGAGCCAGGATTCCCCTCTCCGCCTGCCTTGCCAGATACCGCAGCCCGCTGCTGTGCCCATCCTTTAAGGGAGTCAAGCAGGGAACGAATTTCATCCCCGGCTGCGGAGTTCCCAAATGAAGTCTACGGTTATTTTAGTTCTGGGAGGAACACTCCATTGTACTTGAGGATTTATTGTGAAATCAAAGCCTAGCAAGGGATGCAAAACTTGGGATGGGTGGGGTGCCTGTTGATGTCCTTTTAAAGGAAGTAAATATGTAAAAACACTCTTGGCATCATGAGTTCGGGAAGAGACAGTGTTTAGACACAGAGCTTGCCAGCAAAAGCACACGTTCTCTTCGGAAAAAAAAAAAAAAAAAAAAAAAATGCCCCCCTGGAGCCTGATCTTGGCAGGAGGCAAAAAGCCAGTTCTGCAGCTTACCGAAGAGTGTGCAACCAAGGGCACCTGGAGGGACCACCAGGAAAGACACTAAAGAACTAAACCTCATTTATCAATGCATAGGATATCCGTCTCAGAAGGGGCGAGCAACAAGAAAGTCAACGCTTCTGAGGACATATGTGCAACCAGAAGCCTTCCCCACGCAGTGTACTGCAGGTGTTGAGCTCTTTGCGAAAAATAGGCCTCTGTTTTGGAAGCAGAGCGCTTGACAGTCTTCTCCCTCTCTTTTGCCTGTTTCTGGTGTCGTGAGAAATCTGGCCTTTCACCCCAACCCAGGGCATAGCCAGCCGGGCGGCTTTTAGACCAGCTAGGACCACTCTAATTATCTAACCTGGCTTCTTGCCTAACACAGGCTGGAGGATTTTGCTTAAATAATGCGCAAAATCCTGCAACAAGGGCTTCTGTGACCAGCTCCTGTATTCTGCCTCCTGGCAGGTTACAGCCAGCTCCGAACGGGGCCAAGAGGCAGAATTTCATGCACAGACCAGGCTCTAGAGCTCTGGGGAGCCTGACCCCACACCCAGCCCTGACGCAGACCCACCTGCACGACCCTGGCCATGCTGTAGCTACAACCCCTTCAACGAGTGGTCAAGAAAGGGCTGCAAAAACAGCTTGTTCCCCAACCTGGCCGTGCCTGGAGGCAGTGTGGGCTGTGCAGACCTGTCCGAGGGCACGCTCTGCCCAGGGAGTGCTTGTGGCACGTACCCCAGGATCCCTGGGGCTCAGCATCCAGGTTACTGGTCCAGGCGGAACATCAGACCTGGAAGGCAATGCAGGCAATCACTTTGTGCCTCAAGGTTCGTCAAGGTGCAACAAAAAAGTACCTGTTACCCGCAGACCAGCACAGGTCTCCACTGGTAAGGTAACAGCAGGGGATCTTCTGTGACCCTTAACGACTGCAAAATTTGGATATAAGACTGAGTCACCACCACAGCCAGGAGCATTTTTGCGGAGGCAGTGGCTTGCACAGAAGTGCAGGAAGAACAGGCCCTGGGAGGAAACAGTCAACTGCACCCACCTGTGAAACGGATGCCTCCTTGGGTTTTTTCCACTTCTTAACTTACTGCATGCTTAATTATCCTGAAGGAAAACTGCAGGGAGGGAGGGTATGTTTAAGGTGGCCTTGGGCAGGCTCATTTAAGGAGGCCTCCTGATCTACAGGAGTCCTTCGGTGCAGAGCTCTGATGCATCTGAATAGCAGTCTGTCTTCTACGGGATTTGGTCCTCACGAAACCTGCACAGACGAGGCGCAAAAGGATGTGCACAAGGTTGAGAAAGAGAAGGGACTAACATGAGGTCTCTCCCATTATGGGCTATTGCATTTAACCACTGGGCTCTGCCACCCCCTGAATAAGTAGCCATTCTGCCATAATTATCAGGAGCTTTTTTTGTAGTGCATAAGCCAGGCACCGCCATGTCCATACAGCCATAGCTGAAAGGCTGCAAGGTAAAATTCTCCACCGGATTCCATCTTTCCAAAGACCTCTGGCATCACCTAAACACAGAGGCTCTTTGCCCAAAAATCCAGGACCCAATCACTCAGTCAAAATAGCTTTGCCAGCCTCTATAGGTCTTCTCTGACTTACCCCAGCTGCACATCTCACACAGCCTCAACAGGCAGCAACAGGTCCCTGAGCTCTGCCAGGCCGGTAGGACCTGGAGGGGTGGGTGGCCTACCAGGACTTGTGTATATCTCTCATTAGGGATTTGGGATTCCAACAGGAGCCTGCCCACACCTTTCCCATTCAGGGCTTGGAAAAAATCCAGCTCATTACATGGAATCAGTGAATAATTTAGGTTGGAAGGACCCTTAGGTCATCTGGTTCCTCCTGCAGCCGCTCCCAATGCAGGGGATAGAGAAGAGGGGTAGACTTCAGAGGTCAAAGTGATGCGCAGGTCAATGGGGTCTGCGAGTTCAGCCAGGCAGCGCTCTCGCCAGCCTGTTCCTGTACGGCACAAATGAATCTCAGCACATGAATCTTTGATTAGCTTTCTAGCCCCCGGGGCTGTAATTGTGAGGCAGCCTTAACAGAGGGCTTGCACCTTTAGCGAGGCAGGGACCTCTCTCAGCTGAAGGGAGTGTTAACCTCAGAATGTAACGCAGACACCTTCGAAATTAGCTGTAAGCCAAATGCTTCACTGCTGACTAAAGACCACGATCTTCCTCCGAAGGTCTGCACACACTGCTGTAAGTTACCGATGAAAAATAATGTGTGAATTGTTAAGTGTGAGACTTTCACTTACATGTTCTTAATTCTTTATTTTCGTTACAGGCACACCTCTATGAGGTTGATCTTTCATCCATGTTTTTTTCATTTGTTGCCTTACCAATAGATTTTTTAGAAGTTTCACATCGCAATTGTTTAAGAAAAGACAAGTCCCAAGCCCCATGAGCAGCTTTCTTATAAGAATGGCACCCTTTTACACAACATTAATAAGGAAATAGCCTGCATGTGCAGCCATCATTGCCTTCAGACAGACCAAACTCACACAAGCTGAGGAAGACAAAATATTTCAGCAGGCTGCAACCTGAGTGAGGTCTCTAGCGAGACTTTCACATCAGCAGAGTCAGTGCTGCGCTCCTGGGCCCCAGCAGCGGTCACCCGCTCCTGTCTGTGCACTGGATGATGGGGGCTGGTGCTTCTCTCCTCCCCTAGCCCCTTGTCCTAAGAAATTGCCCGAGTTCGCTTCCTCAGAAACTCGTGTAATGTTAGAAACCTTCTCGATACATTTAGAAGTGACAGCTTGATTAGCTAGCAGTGGAACGTTATTAGTTCTGCCTACAAATGCTGCATTTTTTCACACCTTTTTGTGTATAGGCACAACAGCATTACTGTTACAAACCTGCTGAAACCACTTTAAGTCCAGAGCCTTTATTTTCAGTACGGCTTTTGCCATACCGTCTTTAAAATACCCTGTTGCTGGTAAAGCAACCACTCCGACAGACTACTAAAGCTTTCACAGTTTAGGCCGTTTTAGCCCACAGATGCAGCAACAGATGTTTTCAAATAAGTTTTACAAAGCCTCAGCCTGCTGTTGTTGTTGCTGTTTTAAGGAAGTTATTCGAACCAGTAATTTTCATCTCTATAGTTTAAACTGTTTCACCCTCAGAAGCATGATGTCATTTGGCAACAGAGGTGTGCAGAGATGGGTTTGAAAGCAGACTTTAGGTGAATAATACTTCACTTGGTTTTTTCCAGTCTGATCCCTACAATACAGCCATGACTCAGGTAAAAGAAGAGCTGTAGCCGGTTCAATTTCTTTGCCAGGCAAATAGCCCCAGATCATCTTTACTCTAATGCCTCTTTATGCAGTCATTTCACAATGTTCTCCCTGGTGCATTAGACTGGAAATTAATGACCTGCCTGGCAGAGATAGGCCAATCCGTTAGGTCAAGAGACTTGGTTAAAATGCAGTTATTGGGAATTCTCAAATTATTACAATTTTGAGCCCACGATGTTCTGACCTCAAAAAAAAAAAGGGTAGGTAAAATGAAAACTATGGAGCCTGGCTATGTTTCCAGGAGGTAAGGAAGAAAAGGCTTTTCCTGCCAGGGCAGCTCTTGGTCACTGGGCACTCAACACCTTCAAAAACCGCAGAAATGTTCTTGACTCTGGCATTAACCGTTGGAGCTCTGTGTGCCCCTGATGTTCCAAGCGGGGAAATAACCAACCAGCTGCACACACTCACCGGTGTCACTGCCTTTCTGCTCAAACAGTGAAACTCGCCCTCTCCGTGGGCAAGTCCCCTGGCTCGGTGAAGTTGCTCCTCTGCTATGCTCATCTTCAGAGGAAACAGCAAGGGCCAGGACACAGCTCAAATGCCTGCAAGCCCTGGAAGCGTGTTCATTCTGCCCCAAACAAGGAGGGCTGGCAGGGCCGCGTGGATCCCTTTCCTAGAACAAAGGAAACAAACAAAATTACTTCCAGCTTCTCAAATTCTTCTCAAAATAGTATGTCAGCTTGGTCTCTGCTGCTAGCCTGGTAAAAGAATTTGGAGAAACAAAAGGAGTGAGACCAATTCCCATGCTCGCACTGGGGCTTCGGCAGAATATACGTGGGAAAGAGCTTGCGATGCTATTTTAAGCCTTAGGTGTATTTCAAGGGGATCTCGGCTGAAGAGTCCAGGCTGTGCTGAGTCAGAGGGGAATCCCATGAACCAGCCTCATGCCAAGGATGTAAGACCCTTTTTCATCCTTCACATGAACTAAAATTAGAGTTGAAAGAAAGAATCTTGTGGCAGAAAAACTGCCCGCAACAAAGGGACCTCAGGAACAGAAGCATGAGGTTAATTTGACGCTGCACTGATATAACGAAAGCCAGAACTTTACCCCTCGCATTCTTGTGGCAACCGCACAGTGATTATGCTAGTCCCTGGTTTCACTGGAGAATGATTTCAGCTGGCAGTGGGGCTCAAGTGATGTGTTCACTGCAGGACGAACTTCTGAGGTTATATACACAGCGCTGGCAGTCGTTTTGAGACTAACTTTATGGATAGTCATCCCACAGCTCAAACAAAGCGTTATGAAGTACAGAAGAACATTTAAAGCAGCATTGTTGTGATCAGCAAGGCTTTTATGTTCCAAAAAGATTCCTGAAACATTCTGCCTGGTCAGTGTGGCTACTGGCCGGGTGCCTTTTCATCAGCAGCAGATGGTCTTCAAAAGGAGACGTAAAGATCACTGCTAGGAGTGAAGCCACGCAAAGAGCAGGCAGAGTGCCCAGCCCCTTCTGGAGAGGGGTTCCCACAACCCCAGTCCACGGAGCCACAGTAGCACCAGGGTTTGGGGACCTGGTGTCGGACTCAGATCTGCGAGCTCAAGACCAATTTTCTCCCTTCTGAGACTTAAGGCCCGAAATGGTGTTTACCACACGGCCCCCCACCGGGCTTGGCTGGCTGCTGGCGCAGCTTGTGCCAGTGTCTGCTCAGCTCTTTCCCACACTCAGAAATCTCGTTTCTGCTGTTCCACGGGCTACAGCACAACTAGGCTTTAGGGGAAACGTGTCAGTGCCTGCAAGCCCGGTCTCATCTGCTGCCATGAGCTCAGTACAGCCTCTCCTCCAAAGCCAGCACTGGGAGGTCATCGCTCGCCTTGGGTTCAAGCGCCAGAAATACCCAACTCAGCAGAGATTTCTGGCTCAAAAGCTGCCACTTCCATAGGAGCCTCCGGGGAGGGGAAGGGATAGGCTTCGCTTAATTGTTTTGTTTTTAAAGTAGCACTCTCTCATCCTATTTTTGTCCCAGGGTTGTTTTAATTGGACAGCTCTAAAGCCCTTTGCAGCTCATTCAAAAGGAGGGAGAGCGAGCAGACCCTTCGGTTTCACCGCTTCCCTACAGAGGGATTGTTGCTGTTCCAAGTCCTCCCACCTAACGACTTACGGGACAAAAGGGAGAGCCCTTGATCTGTGCCAGTGACTCCGAAGCGACGTGGGGCACAACAGGGGTGGGAAGGAGACAGCGTGAAAGGGTTTTCCGTCTTCTCCCCTTGAGTTGCCTCTTCAAGTCATTGTGCCCTGTAAATACCATTCAGGAAGGTGACTGGCACGGGGAGAGGCAGCGGTGTAGGACGTGCACACAGCGTGCTTGGCAAGAGGTGGCTGACTTGTAGCTGGAAGACAGAACAGAGCAGCTCAGGGAAAGGCACCTTAAAACAATCTTGTCACTCGAGCCTCTCGGGTGAGGCCATGAAACGAGCTTGAGGAATGGCAATTCCTGTCTTCCTGCAAGGTTTATTGTTTTATTTGGTTGTGGTGGGGTTCTGTTCTGAGTGCAGGTGCTCCCATTTGCACCTCCAGCAACACCTCCCATCAATTCATGGCAGAGTGAAGCTGCAGAGAGAACAAGAAGTCTGTTTTCCATCTCTTCGGTGCCACTGTCACCTGAGCCTCTGCACTACTCAAGTCTTCTCCTGCACACAAGATCAGAACCAGGTCCTTTCTATTTCCTGGGACAGAGACACACCTGCACTGGGGCTCCTGGGCTGATGATTCCACGTACAGCTTTTAAAGAAGGAGTTCCTAATCCTGGAGTATCTGGGGTTGTTCTGCCCCAGATGAGAGCTCAATGCGGAATGTGAACCTCTGGACTTTGGAGGGCATCAGCAAAGCCACAGCAGGAACAGTCAGCAATCATCAATCCCCAGGTTTCTTCTCTATCAGACACTCTCGTCACATGACAAGAGGGACCAGATACAAAGGAAGGTCTATTTTCAAAAGTTAAAAGTTTTCAAAGTTAAACTGGAGGGAGCCTGCTTGTGTCATGCAGGCTGATGGGCTCCTCGGTAGTAACAGCTCTTCCCAGGTCTCATGTGCTTGCCCTTTTCGTACGGAAAAAGCGTGTAGAAGGCATTGAACAACCACAGCCCTTGCATCACAGCAGTCTGCTTAGCGGCTGCTAGAAAACAAAGAGCATCTTCAGTGCCAGGGGCAGGAGCAGGTCCAGCTGCAAATCTTACCCCTGCTTTGTGGATATACAGCATAACTGTCCCACAACACCTCCTAGAGCCAGCACCTACCAGGGCTACAGCCCGTGCTGGCTCCGGTCAGCCAGGCTTTAGTGGGAAAGCTGATATTCTCCTTGCAGGATCTGAGCTTTCCCCAGGGCGTAGGAGGGAGGGTGAAATTATTTCTCCTGTCCTTTCCTTTCCTATGTAGAATGGAGAAGCAGCCAGGATCTGACCCTCCTCTTCCTGTTCCCAGTAAGTGAAATAGTCATAAAAGCATAAGTATGAGATATGAGCCAAGGGCATGTAGTGATAGGATGAGGGGTAACGGCTTCAAACTGGAAGAGGGGAGATTTTGATTAGATATCAGGAAGAAATTGTTTACCCTGAGGGCGGTGAGCCCCTGGCCCAGGTTGCCCAGAGAAGCTGTGGCCGCCCCATCCCTGGAGGGGTTCAAGGCCAGGTTGGACGGGGCTTGGAGCAACCTGGGCTGGTGGGGGGTGTCCCTGCCCAGGGCAGGGGGTGGCACTGGGTGATCTTTGAGGTCCCTTCCAACCCGAACCATTCTGTGATATTCACTCTGTAAATATCATGGGTCATGGCTGCGCCTGGAGTTCATGCCGAGTTTAATGGACTGTGCTAAGCCAGCAGCGTGTGTGTGAGTGTGCATCTGTATTCCTGCTCTCCTGCTGGAGGGAAGCTATTCTGGGTTCTCCTTACCTGACTGACAGCTCCTGAGTCAGGGAGCTCTGCGGCTCTCCTTGGGCTAAATTAACATTTCAAAACAGTGCTGGTGTATTTAAGGAAGGAATGGAAGGCAAAACCATGCAGTATCAGTGAATATGGAGTTTCTTCATGACAGCTACAGGAACCTGAGATCTGTAGAGAGCTAGAAGACATTGATTCGAGGTAGGGCCTGGCAGGACCCACACCACTTGAGCATCTGACGTTGATTCCCTTTGGGCTTTTGGCACTCAGACTGCTAGGATACTTTGGGAAATAATTCGAAGCGTTTGCCTGTATCTGTAGACCTCCAACTACCTTCAGTTCTGCACTGGATCTCAACTTCCTCTGGCAGTTGGGGTTGTTTTGATCAAGGTTTTGGCCTGCCTGAGGGCTGAGAGCCAGCAGAGAAGCTGCTGTCAGCATCCCCAGAGCTCAACCCCCTCCTCTGTTAGAGCATCCTGCTCCTCCATGCTCCCGTGGCATATACCTGGAACTGCTGTGGCCGTGGCAGGATGAATCCCCAGTTATACAGCCGCAGGAACTGCTCCTCTGCACTCCCCCATGGCATTAATCAACAGTGGCATTAATCAACACGCTCCCTCTAAGGGTTCCTTCTTTGTTTACAAACTAAAGAAACCCAAATTCTTGCGTTACTGAGAATTTCCGCTCAGCTGTGGGTCACATTTTAAGATTCCTCTGTTTTTCTTTCCAAGTAACAAATGTTTGTTTTGCTGAAGAAAAAGGGAGTGATCCTGTTCCACTCGAACGGGTGTAAATCAGGAGTCATTCCACTGAATCCAAGGGGCCGGGAGCAGGGATAATCCAGCATGAAAAGTGTATCCTGCCCATTTCTATGAGCATATGAAGGCCAGATTTCTTAATTCCTTTACCCCCCACTACTTTTGTTCTCTTCCCACCCTTGCCCTGTCTCCCTGTTAGAAAGAATGTCATGACTGGGATGTCAAAGAGCAGTTATCACTAGATGTTTGGTGGGGTATTTTTTAATAAATATATGATGTTCTCCAGATGCTAAAGAACCAAGTAGGCTTCAGACGATCGCCCCTGCTCTCATTTACACAGCTATAAATCCTGAGTCACTCCACTTACTTCGGCAGCCCAATGCCAGATGCAAGCAGAGGAACTAAGATCAGCACCCAACCCTGAGCTACTAAAAGCAAACTGGCCAACAGCATTTCTTAGAGAAAGACTGTTACGATGATTAATGACCGACAAACAAATGAGGGGCCTTGGGACACATTTCTCTAAATCACAGCAATTTTCACTTAAGCAACTGGGACATTTTTTAAAGCCAAAACAAAAGAGACAAAACTATTTACTGGGCTCAACTGACCTACTTTGGTGGTTTTTTTTTCTTTTTAAGAAGATACATGCTTACTGGGAACATTAATGGAAAGGTCCTGTTCACAACTTCACCTTGACATTGCCTGAACGAAAAGCCATTTGGGTTTAAGTCAACATGAGTCAGGCATCAGGTGAAAAGAAGGATTCCCAGAGCCCCATATCAGGAATCAGTGCCCTTTAATACAACTGCATCTGCTCCCAGTGGTGCCAGGAATCCAGGCAGGGTCAAAGGAGCTTTCCTAGATCGACGCAGTTGCTGCAGAATCAGGTGTAGTTTTGAGATCCACCAGATCACACAGCTTTTGCCCTCATGGTTGTGTACAATTAGTTGCAACTGCATTTTTATTTGGTTTCAGTTGTAACCCCGGTTAGAGTTTGGGGTCTCAGGAGCACAGGAAAAAGTCTTGCAAGAAAGGCCTTGTGATTCTCCCAAAGGATGGTGGAGAAGCAGAGATCTCCATGCAAAATGCTCATGTTTGCATGCTCATCCAGCTTCCCACAACTGCAAGATACACTGCGAGATCACTCGCACGCTTTTTCTGACTCATTTAGGTTTGACATACAGTTAAATCTCCTGGTTTATGTCACTTCTGAAGTGAATCATGGACATTTGTGGTGTGCTGATACAAATTTATGGACAAAGATATTTCATTCTTCAAATGGTTCCCAGATCCTGTTTGCGAATTTTTTTAGACTTTAGCTCAGATGCATCAGCATGAGCCAGGACACCTTTCATTGTTCTGGTAGCGCGAAGCAGCCATAAGGCCAGTTTAGTCAGCCAGTTAAAGTGGATTTACTGGTGCTTTGAACTTGAAGCTGCTCAGACAGCCAGAGGATATCAGTGAACACTGTCTGCATGTGGCACATTTCAGACGGATCCTTACAAAAAGCGCATACTTCCCTAAGAGAGATGTTTGTGACACTTTATGCTCTCTTCCTTCCGTAAACATAGTGCATTTTATTGAAAACAGCTGGATTTGCACCAGTGTCAAAGAGATTATGGTCTGCGCTGGTCTTGTTCTGTCAGTTACAGGTGTCAAAGATGGTCAGTAAAGGACTTTTCCCTTTGAAGGTACAGCATGGATGTGCCAAGAAAACTGCATTTTAGACCCAACCTCTTATATCGGAGTGTCTGGGCATGTTAAAATCTTTTTCACATGGCTTAGTGTTTACTGGTGTCAGAGGTGGATAGCCTCAGAGCAGCTGTTTGGCTCATTAGCTCGCAGACATGGAGAATGTTTGTCCTGGGAACAGTATTTATAACCTTCCTAGGCAAACGAGAGCCAAGATATTTCAAAACACGGTTTGTACCAGAGTGGTATCTCTCCTCCCAAATACCCCACCGCCAAAGTTTCTAACTAGTCACCGGGATTACCAAGACAGCAGGGAATCTAGTGGAAAAAGTGGATTCTAGATTTTTTTTTAGGCCAATCCTGGTTTTGGTTAGAGTAACGAAAGAATAACTTCCTTGCATCGACAGATCTGCAGTGTTACCTGGCCAAAGCAAATTAAGAGAGAATCAGTTCCCATTCCCCTTTTTATGAGAAGAAAGTTTGTGCAGTGGGACAGTTAGAACGGACTGTTCGCTAACGCGCTCTTATGAAAAGAGCTTCCAAAAAGGTACAGGTGAGGCTTTCTAAAGTGTTTAAATGCTGCAGGAGCCTGTTTGCACCACTAAAATCATTCAGATCTCATCAATTAAAAAAATTACGTGACAAAGAGAGAGAAGAAAAGGATTTTCTGTAGAATCAGTCCCTTCCCTATATTTCCCTTGCCTTCTTCAAGATTTGGGTATTTAAAACCTTATGGCCCAAAGGAGAACTAATTTCACATAAACTGATAAGTATCTATTTGGAGATCTTCTGGCAAGTTTTACAGTATCACAGGGTTTCTTAAGAAGCTTTTCCACAGCCTGAGAGCACATATTTTCTTTCCCCGTAGAAAAGCAGCAGCTATTTGACAGTCCACTCCTCAAGGTGCCTAGTTCCCGCTGCACTGACACCACGTCTCTGAATGATGGATTTCTGTGACCAGCACTCCCCAAATAAAGGGAGCTGCCAGGCTTTCCCAGAAACATGAAATGGCCACATCCAAGAATCTCAAAGGCAAGTAAATATCCTCCTTTTTAGAGATGAGAGATAAACAACTATTCAGCAGAAGCTGTGAAGACAAGATTTGACCCACATCCCTCCATTTCCACTAGCAGATGGTGGCCTAGGGTATTTTCCAATCTTGTGCTATATGATTTTTTTCAACTATTTTGTGAAGAATCATCCTCGATTTAAAACCACTCTTTTAAAAACTGAATCTCAAGTCTTTTATATCCTACTTGTTTCTTTATTCTAGACCACTAGGGACATTCTGCCACCCTGAGCAGACAGAGACTCCAAATGTCCTTTCACATGTGCTGATACAAATGAGAAGACTCAGAAGACAACTCAGCTACGCTACAGTGAACCACGTATCAGGAGATAATTCCCACTGAACATTGGTTTGATTCCCACTGAACATTTCAGCTTGATTTCCAATCACATAAAAATGGTCCGGTCACTTCACCTTGGCCTCACACACTCTCCTTTTGGTGCTTCTTGACATGTTAACTACATACCTGACTTTTAACTCAATTGTAACTTCTCAGGATTAGCAGGAATGGCATCAGATGGGAACAATCTGCTGCTACCTCATTAGGAGGGATGCGAGTCTGAGAATAGAAGGCATGATAAATGGTAAGGTAGACGGATTATAAACTCCAACAAGGGATGCTGGAAGAGCCTCAAGAAGGAATAAAAAAATGAAGCAGAAGAGAAAAACGTGTTTTGAGAAAGTGCTGGTGCCAGCTTGTGGTGTTTCTGGAGCCCATATGTGAATCTGTATATTTTCACATCAGCACCTGCCCAAGATGCATCCCTCCTCATAGATGCCCCCTCCAGAGGAAATTTCCACGGACACACTCATTCACAGCTGCATGAAAAATGCTTTGCTGTGTCCCTAGGATGCCCCTAGCCCATAAAACATGATTTCAGAGCATGGCTAGAAAATCTTGTCACTTCCCAGGCTATACGGTGTTCAGGTGTAACAGGAATGTTATGGTTACTTTGCACACTCCCGCTGAGAACTACATCCCAGGTTTTTATACATTTAGGCTTTGCTTAGTGTTTTCATTTTTATCCCAGGATAATGAATTGGCTTTTGTGATACAGAGAAATCTGAAAGTGGTTTCCATATTTACAGTGGGAGAAAAAACAGCACGCCCTTAGGTTCAAGTGTCTCTCAGTTACCTCCCCCTCCTTCCTCCATGTAACTTCTGCCAAAGGAAGGAAGTCCGTCAATCCAAGAGAATGTGTATTTCTTTCCTACCTGCGTGCCATGAGACTTGACAGCAGTGTGCAGAATGGAGCGTGAAGGGGGCACCTTACCCAGCACAGCCAAAGCACCATGGCCTGATCTGACTCCTTCTGTTACTACTTGAATCCCGAGTCCCCCTGCCTGCTGTCACTCTCACACTGGAACCTCACTCAGGTCTTCAGTCCTCTGCTCCTCTAGCCCAAGGCACCTCACTGTGCCTGAAATATAAATCTCTGAGTAATAGAGACAAAAAGTTGAACTCGCAATGCAGGAAAAAAGAGATAAAGATATTTCATGCGAGAGAGGCCAAGCCTGCTGCAGTGTTATCTCTGTTCATACCCAGCCAGCCTCTTTCTCTCTTTGCTTCATTTCTCATTTTCACTGGTGGTAAAAAAAAATCTGTCTTGTAACAAGCTGACCTTTCAGCTGAACTTCTCAGCCCCTCCTCATCTTTTGAATCACATGTAAATAATTATACTAATATTGAACGTTTACCTGTTCTGGACGTAGCGCCTTCCATGCACAAAGCACCTTGCACAGTTTACAAGCTTGGCCGCAAATCCCCAGAGAAGCAGCTTTCTATCCCTGACCTCAATGCGCAACAGGAGGAACTACAGCACAGAGCGGCAACTTGCTGCAGCCCACACAGCAAGCCCACAGCCGAGCCAAGAGCAAAAGGCAGCTCTGCTCGCTCCCCGCGCGGAGCTTCAACAAGCCGGTGCTTTTTCATCAGCACTCACAAGACAGATATTCTAGTGATTTCAGCGAACAAAGGGGGCCCTCTCTGAGCTGCCCTATGCTGCCATGTGTTTCCCTGCTGTCAATGATTATCCATGGGATTCCCAACAAGGACCCACAGTCACTGGCAACATCTGCTGCAGGGTTCCTCAAGGGGCTGAGGAAGGGCTGTTTTTAGCTTTTTGTTTATTTGGACAAGTCCGTTGCTTGCCAGAAGTGCCTTCCCCCCCCGACCCCCCCACACTGCACACACATACACACCCCCACAAGCTCTTTTGAGCCAGAGAGCAGGGGACCTTCCATCCCACACAGGCTGCTTTGTAAAGCCCAGCTCTGCAGGAGGCCGTTCTTCCCTTCTCCCTGCAGCCAGCTGCTAAAAGCAATGCTGAGATCAGACAAAAGATCTCACCCATCAGTCGGGCTGGGGAACACAGGGATTGCTGTCCCGAGTCAGACCGTTGGCCTGATAAACCCAGCATCCTCCTTCTGGCAGCAACCACCCACCCTCCATGCGTTAGAGGAATGCCATTCCCCCTTCCGCCTCTCGCGGATGCACCTCGCCAGCCATGCAAGGCCTGCTGCGGTGCACGGATAAAGATTTCCTTTCCATGCAGCCAATAAAACAGGAAAGACTGAGCTCCTGCTGTCCAGTTGTGTCCCAAAAGTCCCAAATATTGGTTTCAGAGAGAGCCAAGGTGATGTGCTCAGAGTTGAATGAGCTCTTGAGCTTCCACATGGACCAAAGAGAGTGAAGACCCAAATTCAAAGATGTTGCAGGATGTTGGAAAAGCCCCAGACCTAGGATCTGTTCAAGAGGTGAAAGTTCAATGCAGGCGTCGCACAGGATCTGTTCTGCACTGAATGGTGTGAACACTATTATCATTTAAAGGCCCTCAGATGCTTATAAGCGTGCTGGACTGCCAGCCCTGTTTATCAGTCCATTACAGGATCCAGTTCTCTTTTCACATATAGTAGCGTAGGACAAGGCTCGGACAGAAATCAACGAAAGCACACAAGGCTACATCTGGCTAAAGGAGATGATTCATATAGAAGAAGTGACCACCGCCCTGTCTTCCTCCTCTATGTTTTTATTCTGCTGCAAAGCTCTCTCTGGCACGCTTAGCCCTTCGCTGCTGAGGGCAGTGCTGCTTCACAGCAAAGGAATTAGTTAAGTGGCAAAGAAGAAAACATAGTTCTGTGAGATTTTGTTTCCTCTGACAAATAAAGAAAACTCAAAGGGTCAGTTCATGGGTCTTCAGGTAACTCAAGAGCCCTGTTTCCCTCTCATCTGTTCACCAGTTTAAAACCGATCCATTCATCTTCACAACCAAACACTTCTAATTCGGGGGTTTAGTTCATTTGCTCCTAGAACAGCCTATCCTGGAGACCTGTGGGTGTCCTGAGGTGCTGAAGATGAATTCCAAATATCTCCAACTCATTGAACGAACACGTGCAGTATTTCTGCAAGACTTTGTCCAGCACTCAGTACGAGAAGGCTGGCTGCGTTTAGATATATTCCAGGAGGTTTTTGCAGCTCTAAGCCTTATCACATTGGGTGGGACCTTAGCTGATATCAACAGTTAACCGGGGCTAAGCAACCAACAGATGGATATAAAATCTGACCTCTAAGGAACACTCACATGCTGCAAGCTTTGGTGCTGCCAATTCATTACCAACAGACTTCCCAGTCACTCTTAGCGACTTCTGCAGCGATGCTGCAAGGTCAGGGCACGCTCCAGGGCTGTCAAGTTGACACAGCAGTTAAGAGTGAAACGAAGGTCAGCAGAGACGTCAGGAGAAAGGAAGCCTTGAAAGGGGTTGAGTTTGGTCCCCGGAGGGAGCTGCAGTTGCTCTCCCAGGCATCCTGAAATCAACAAAAAGAGAGATACAGCCTGATCATACGAAAAGTATGTCTCTGATCTCCCTCTCCTCGGCAGCGATGCGCCACCCCACACAACAGAGAGGGAGGATGAGTAAAGCCAGCTCATGGCCCAGGCGCCCAATAAAGGGAATTGGTGGGTCCAGACCGAGAAAGCAACCCCAGGTTTGTTCACATTGTTCAGGGTTATGGGTTCTCGCTCTGACTCTGCTCTGGAAACAACACTAGCTTGTATTCTGGGTGGCCATTCAGAGTTCATGTTCTGCCACGGGAATTGTTCTGCGTGACAAACACAAAGCCTAGGGTAAGTGAAATTACATGTTGGGCTTATTTTTAAAAGTATTAACATTTAGGGAAAACTAGGAACTCGTACCACTTTGGTCTAAATCTGAACAACAGAGAAAATAAATCAGAACAGGCTTCATGCACATACTTTTCTATGAAGGAAGTTGTTTACAATACATATTATGCTCCAGAATAAATCTGGGATAAACAAAGTTGAACTCTTACTCATCTCTGTCCTTCTTCCCGTGAAAAAGTCTTTTCAAGAGAGAACCAGCCCACCATCTATTCACCCCACAAGCCCTGTTTAACTCCTTGTGAAGATCGACGCAGATGTTGTGGAGGAGAGTCCTATCCTCACCCTGCACGCTACTCAGCTGTGTTAGCATTTCCAAACGCTCCCTCCCTTGCTTCGCTAGACAAAATACACCTTTCTCCAAAGAGAGCAGAACAGCTCGCCTGTATGGCAGCTACAGATCTCTTCTGGCAGGTGCCAAGCACCAGCAGCTCCAGCAGAAAGCAGAAGATGAAACCATTAGTCTGCAGGAAGTGCTTAGCATGTGTGAAAACTACGTCTTCTCTTCCCTGTATCTGAATGCTTGTACTCCAGAGATTTTATGAGAACACCTTTATGAGTTCCCCAGTAACCACCAAAATGCTGTCACCTGTTGGACCATCAGATACATCCTATATTCTGTCTAGGATGGTGACCAGTTCCTCTCCTGCATTAGCACACATTGCCTTGTTAGACAGAGGTGCACTTTAAAGAATGAAAAGTACTGCACTAATTTTGGAACATGCAGGACTTTAAAAAGTCACACTCCTCCTGAAATGCAGAGAACCTAGCACTTTCCTATCTCCGTATGACCTTTATTTCCCTGCAAACCTAGAGCCAGCCTGTGAACTTGTTGACGATGGCAGAGCTTCCACGCCCGACGAACAGCAGAGCTTTCTACCCACTGACCAAACACGGAAGACGCAAACTGTCTCCTTGGACACAAACACCCAACCACACACATACATCTTGCTCACTCCTGCCACCAAGGCTACTTTGAGGTCCTCATGACTCAAAGCAGGGCAAAACAGAGCTTCTTTTGGTGCGGGCTCAGCCTCCAGTTGCACAAGCGTTCGTTTCAGAAGTGCTAGCTCAATCAGCTCCCATATTTCCACCCCTTGTCACCCTCTCACTGTCTCTAGAGCTTGTTTCTGCAGCTGAAATACGGATTAGGGAAGTGACCTGAAATAAAAATAACCTAACAGAAAGAAAACCAAGAAAGGCGGGCATTTCGTACTTTTTTCTTTTTGAATTGAGACAATTCCCTAGCTGGGTCGTCACACGGCCAGGCAAAAGGTACAACGGGATGAGAGAGCAGAACAGTGCAGGTGCAGGAAGGATCAGCCATAGCAAGGAGAAAGTGACTGCCTTCTGGAAGTGCGCTGCTGCTGAAAAGATATACTTGTGAAACAAAATCCTTCACTGTGCCAAGCTTGCCCCAGTTTGGAGCTATTTGTCTTGCACTGGAGACTTGAGAGCCTGTCCACTGCTGACTGAGAGCCTTCCATAAAGCGAAATCCCCGCCTGGCTGCCCGTTAGCTCGAAGGGATCATTGTCCCGCAATACCGCCACATTCTTGGGTCTGTCTCTGGCTATTTTGAATAAAAACAACCAGAAAGTCTCAATTGAAGAAATAACTTTGTTGACAGAAGAAGAAAAACATAAACCTGTTAATGTAACTATTGCTATTAATAATCTTTAAACACCCAGGCTGAAACTTGGGTAAGGCCCACAGGAAGGCGAGAGGCAAGCTCCAGGTCCTTGTGGTTCACAAGAATTTCCTGCCTTGTCAGGGCGCGTTTCCTCTGCTTCGGGGAGGGATGGCGTCCAAGGCAAACGGCATTCCTTTTACTCACCGACCACGGCATCGTCCGAAGGAAGGGGCGGCCGAGTACCTCTAACGCTGACAGATGGTGGTTTAGAAACCGAACCGCTGCGAGACCCAAGCCAAATCACATATGGGGCCTCGGGGATACTGGTGGTAACTCCAGTGAGGATGTGCAGCTATTACTCAAATTAATTCTGACTGCTGCTTTCCTAAGGAAGCTGTATCCAGCAGGGCAAGGAGCATTTCTGCACCCCCACAGAGACCACCAATCACACCTACTAACGAAGCTGATCGTTCCCCCACCTGCCACTTTGCAGCTGTCTCTCGGGGGGCTGCAACAGAGCCCCAGCACCCAGAGCACGGCAGCCCGCGGGGACTACACGGTACTGCTGGGGAGCAGAGCGGGGGCCGGGAAATAGGCCAAGCTAAATGGCAGGATCCCAGCGGGAGGGAGTCCCGTGATCCCTCCGTTTTCATAGTCCAGGGAGAAAACACACCCCCATCACGTTCTTTTTCATCGGCAGACAAACTTCTGGAAATCAGACCCCCACACGTGGAGTTAGGAATCCAGGCAATCAGCTTTGTAAACGTTTAGGGCAGGATTTTTCAAAAGCATCTGAAGCACATGCTTGTGAAAATCCGGCCTCCAGCAGTAAAGACCTCAAGGTGCTGTGGAAATGTTCTGTAATTAGCGCATGCAATTTGCGAGGTTGAATTATTTCCTTAGCCCCATTTTATAGATGGGAAAGCCAAGGTACAAATGAGGCAGCATGTTTCCCAAGGCTACATAGCGTGCTAAACCCGAGCCAGAAACAGACCCTACCGCTGCTGACTCCCAGTTTCTTGCTCTAATTACCAGAAAATTCCTCTCCTCTATGGCACAGCCAACTGGTTCCAATAATAAATTCAAGCTGTTGCAAAGATCAAGTCCATTTTTTCACCGCTTAACCCAAAAAAACATTTAATTTTCAAAACACAGGTTTGGCTTTTTACCAGAGAAAGGATTTGTTTTTCATTATTCATCTGTTTTTTGGTTTTTTCTCTCTCTTTTAAAAAGCCAAACATTCAATCACTCTGTTCAATACAGAGTTCCTAGGCTAGGAGCAGTGCAACTATCGTTACCCTATAAATCTTCATTATTCTTACTATAAATACACTTCTGCATTTTTCATTTTGTTATTTTTATGACTAAATACGGCACCTTTAGCAAACCTCAAAATGCTTTCCAAAATTAAGAACTTTGAATCCAATCCTGTAGCGCTTATTTCTGAGAAGCAACACTTTTTAAAAATGTGTAACATACCTTGGTGTATGTCCCAAGCAGTAACATTAACCTATGGCTTTTCAACACTACTTTAATTATACCAGTCTACGGTGGTAAAGATAATACTGCCTTACTTAGACACAGTCAGATTGTTATAATGGTACCTTATGTTACCTCTTCCTGTATGGGAATAAGCCAAATCAAGATAAAATAGATATATTTTTAAACTGTGCCCACTCTAGGTATGTCAAAACAAAAGATTTGTGAAGAAGCTTTAAGGTTAACAGGTACTTCTCCTAGCACATACAGTAATCACTGCTGGCTAAAAAGAAGATACATGCACAAAAGAATGACATTTATCCTCTTCTAAAAGTAGCAGGACATTATTTCTAGCTTTGCTGGTTTATTTATTTGTTTTCCTAACCCAAAAATTCAGATTCTGGCTGGAAGATTCTCAGATGAGTAGAAAGTAAATGAAAATAGTTTTATCACAGAGTTTATGAGTGTAAAGACTGATCTGTTGAAAGGAGAAGAAAACATTAATTAGATCCTTAAACTCTGTTTCTCATTCCCTGTTTGGCACAAATGAGTAATTAACTTGTGGAGAAAGGATGCTTTTGTTAAAGAACTAAATCCCACAAAATCTTTACACCTTGTCCAAGAACAAGTAACTCACTGTAAACAGGAGAACAACAGGGTGGTTAAAATGACTGAATCCATCTGCCTTTTACCTCTGCTCCCGCTGTGGGGCTGTATCTGCTGATAAATCAAAGATCAACTCACTGGTCAACCTTCTCAGATGCATCTTCCAATAATAACCTGTGATCCTCAAAGCGGCGGAAACGATCGACCAAGATATGCAGTTCTTTAGAAAAAGAACTATTTATTTTATAAGACTATAGAACTATTTGTTTTATAAAAAGAACGCTGTCAGCACCACCCTGCAGAGTGACAGGAGCCGCGTATTCTCCTTCACCTCAAAAGATGGGGTTGTCCACAGTTAATTGTCCAGTACAACAACAAGAGGCGACAGGGCTTCACCATGAGTCGTGACAACTTTAAAACCAGATACCTTTACAGGCCTTTCGGTTGTATTTCCTTAGGTCTAGAGCCTTGTGCTGAGCCAACAGGCAGAAGCTCCGAAAGCAACACCACTTAATGGAGAACCAAAGAGCTTTAGGGCTTGCAAGCAGTTCAAAGGCAAGCGAGGAGATCAAAGTTGTTCACCGTGTGCCAGCTGCAGCGGTGATGGCACCGTTAGCCTCTCTGCCACACAAAAGAAGGAAATTAATCATTTTTTCCTGGATGCTTTTGATATGGACACTAGCTCTCTTTCATCAAAGCCAAAGAATACCTGGAAAACTGCTTCAGAGGATTTTAAATTATCTCAATTTATCTCCAATATGAAGAACAATAAAATAGGAGAAACTGGCTGGGTTGAAATTTTAAAAAAAATCAAAAAAACACACAAAAACTTCACTGCAAAACTGAAGCCTATGAAAACCCTCACCTATTACCTTTTAGGCTCAAAAAGAGGGAACTTCTACCTTCCTTTAAATTTGTCAGCATTCACTGAAACAAGAGCAAGCTCAAAAATTTCCTCATTGCATTTCTGTCCCTATACCAAGACGTGCTGAAAACTTTGCGAACAGAAATAAGTAAACTACAGTTTACTTCCGGAACCTGCTACCCCAAGCCAAAGAATTCAGATAGCAAGGCTTTATCCTCTTTAAACTTAGGAGAAAACTCTTCAAGATTCCCAACCTAATTGCCAGATCCATGTCTGTTGGAATCAGAGAAGCAATCGAAATGTGTGACTGATTTCTCTGAAATTTTCAGCGATCAACCATCTCTAAGGAAGAAGCTCTTGGTAAACTACTTTTGGCAACCAAGAAAAGACAACAAGCGGCTACAGGCTCTCTGCTCACAGAAAGAATCGGTTCAGTTGGCCTCTTTGGAAGAGAATATTCCCCCTCTGCCCCCCTAGATGGGTACTGCTCCATCAAATCCAGAGAATTTCAGACATTTATAGCATGTACTACACCCAGATACTCTCAGATCAGCCTTACAGATTTAATATACCCTGCAGTATGCAAAAACACAGGTATCCCATCCTGGGAGAGGTGTGAATATCATCTTATCTCCCCTCCCCTTCCTCATTCATTAGGACTGTTGGGTTTGGTTTTTTAAATATAAGGTTAAGATCCTCAGAAAATTCCCTTGAGATCATCTAATTGTAACTGTGATGGTCTCGTTCACAGAAACGGTCCGGTTTTGGGTTATTCTGGTTTATTCTGCATAGTGGGTTCCAGTAAACCTGAAAAATTACTGGAGTCAATGGTAGATTTGCACATGGCATGGACATTTCTGCAAGCCAACTCCTCGTATGCGAATACACCTCTCCCACCCATTCACATTTGCTGCTCCTCAATGTCACTGAATCTTGTTACAAGCAGAGAGGAAGAACAGTCTTTCCCACCCCCAAAGAACTGATCCAGTCCCCCCCCATGCATTAGCAAGCATATGTGTACCATATTCAGGGGGTTCTCTGATGTACTTATAAAAGCCACATAAAAATTCCCATATGAAGCCTACTGCCTGATAAGAAGAAACTTTCTGCAAAAACCTCACGGAAATGTGTTTTGTTGGAAGTTAAGCAGCCTTCCCATCCTGCCTACAGCAGAGTTAGAGGAGAACAGATTCAGCCTTCTTACCTTTCACTTGTTGGAGGACTGTCCTTAGCAAACCCTACCCTCCATCTTCGATTTCTGGATTAAATAAATCCAGTTCCTTCAGCTTCCTCCCCAGCACCAGAGTTTTAGACCTCTGGCTGTTCTTCTTGCTCTCCTTTGGTCTCCAGTGTGCTCTCCTCTTCCTCTGTGCTCAAAGCTGGGAGCACCAATGCCTACCAGAGTGGCATGATTAATTACCCCTGTGTCTCACGTGACTTTCCTGCTAATACATGCCAGAATAAAATTAGTCTTTTTTTACAAAGCACCAACTGTTGAATCATATGCAGCTTGTGGTCCACTGATACCTCCGCATCCTTCTCTTCTATGCCACTACTGAGCTATTTCCCACCCTTTATTTATAAACCCACTCTGGTTTTCCTTGCTGTGGGAACAGTTGCCTATCAGGAGAACCTGATGTACCTTTTCCAGACTTGTAGGAAGACATGTAACAATGTCTTCCTAAGTAAATGCTAATTCGACTGCACAAGCTCCTGGAGAGACAGAAAAGATGAGCGAGCCCTGATGGTTCCCCAAGAAGCCTCCCTGATGATTCTCCACCAGCATCTGAGCAAGGATACGATTTGTAACTGCTCCAGAAATTAACCCATGAGTCCCTCACATGTCACACCTACATGCATGTTATTTTTCTGATCAATGACCATTTGTGGGGCCGCACAAAAGACGTTTCCAGCCATTCCCAATTGCCGCTATGTTTTCAGTTTAGTTTTCAGGCTGCAGGTAGCAGACAGCACCGAGTAGAGCCAGATGCCACATAGCTGGGACCAAATCACCACACGTCTCTGCTCTTCCACCCAATGCCCAGCTTTGCCATTTCTTCTAGATGTGGGCGTGATGCTCCACCCAATTCCAGATTTTAACTTACAGCAACAGAGTGCAAAAGACACATGCTCAATAAAGATTAAACAGAACACTTCACACGCTGCTTAGAGCTGCAACCCATAGGAAGTGTGGTTATCTGTGTTTTACAGGAGGGATTAAGAGAAACAAACTCTGATTTAGCCCGTTAACTCCAGGCACCTCCTTGAAGTGCTTCAATTAGAAGCCTAAAGTGAAGGGTAGATCTTCTCCCACGCGTGCTGCACTGCTCCACATACACATAGATGTACCCAGCTGCGTGCTGTGGAGTGCAGCAGAGACACATGCAAGCTGCTGCTGTGACGACTGCTCAGCTGGCACTGCCACCTTCCAGCCACGCTGTATCCAAGACAGCTGAAGCGCTTTTGGAGTTACACAGTATGCTCATCGATGGGGTGAAAAGCCTATTTATTTTACCTTAAAACATCATCCGCATAAGATCCCACAACTGACAGTGTACATCCTGGCAGATTCCCCAAGAGCTACTCTCCATCCAATATCCAAAACCAGGATTAAGTCTGTCCCATGGGATCCTTATGGAGGATGTAAACTAATGAGCTCTGCCAGCTTCTAAATTATTACTGTGAACATCCGGAACACTCTTATTTGACCCACTGACATTTCCATAAATTCTCTGAGGGTGAATTCCCTGTACTACCAAAGAAGAAAATAAGAAACAGACTTCTTTTTTGACCCCATTCCTGGTAAATGACATCCACAATCCCAGATGGCCCTTGTCGAATCCCGGTTTGGTGAGACACAGCGGTCTATTATTTGATCCCTGTGGGGACAGATGAGGCCTCCAAAGAAATTCCCTCAGAGGAGTGTGTAAGGACATCCCTCAGCAAAGATATGAAGTGGAAAAAAACTACAGAGGCATGGGGATTGACTGATGGTGTGGGAACAGGAATGCAAAACCAGCAAGGGGAGCACGTATGCTCATAGAGGGGAAAACTGAGAGACTCGAGAATAAATTCTTCTAGCCCTGCTCGCTCGCTGATGTGCATAGGTATTCTCCACGCTGAACTCTGTATGTCGATGCTCACCGCCATCCAGCTCAGAAGCCACTCAAGCTTGAAAGATACTCCTGTAAAGGAACAGGAATGGAGTGTCCTTGTCCTATTTGATCTTGGCTTTGTTGGGGCATCTTACAAAACCCACAGTACCACAGAAATACGAACAGGGGACCATCATATAAGCATCTTCACTTTTTCTTTAATACAAGGCAAGAGAGAACATCAGCCTCTACCACTGCGCTGTGATGATATACAGCAAACTGGGTCTGGATAAGAAAACTAGCAGAAACGTATGTACCAATAATGAGCTTTTACTACCACTTCCTTCAAAAACACCCCTAGTAGGTAGAACTCTGTCAGAAATTATTTTTATTTGCTGTGAGATCAAGATAGGAACAGCAAGTCTTACCAATAAATAAGTAAGAATGGCAAGTCTACAATAATTTGCAAATAATGCATTGGGAAAAAAAAAAGATCCCAGATCATTGTATCACTTGAAGCTGCATTATCTTCATCATATAAAAAAATGGTTTTGATCAAATTTTAAGACATACCATCTCATGCAATAATGGAAAACAGATTTCATTGCATATTTTCTCCTGGATTATTTCAATTACTTTGAGAATCTCAGAAGCCATTCCAAGCTCAAAGTTTTGCTTCATGTATCTTCATTTTATTCAATTTTATTTATTATTTCAATTATCCCTGCCCAAATTCATCCCTGATCTCAGTCCATTGGCTACATTTGCCTGAGATGGAGGACAGACTTGGCGCCTGCAAGACCAACAACAGGGAAGGCTCTAACACAGTAACATACAGTACTGAAGACAGAAAAATGAGTTGAGTCAGTTTCAAGCTCAAGCTAAAAATAGCAAATTCATATTAAAATCTCCCAGGCCAGATTCTCAGGCTCAAAACTATTAATTTTAAAAGCTGAGACCACTCAGGGCCTCCTCCTGGGAGGTACTGAGTGACCCTTAACTCCCATGAAAGTTACTGAGAGTTGAAAGAGCTCTGAAGGTCACAGGATTGGGTCCTTCAGCAGGCTACACTCCTAGTGACCAGCTAAGAAACAGCCTGCCAGCTCAAGGATCACCCCTCCAGTGGATTCCAGTAAATGTCAATTGGAATTTACTCAGCAGTTTTCAGGACCAAGTTCCTAGACCAAGAAATCACTACTGTCCCAGCAGAGGTGACGAGACATACAGACATTTCAGCTGCTGCCTACTGACATACACACAGGACAGAGGAATCCCCGTGTTTTCCTATTATAAGCTGCTGCCTCTTTGCCAGTCCACAAATTTTGAAGGGGGAATAAACAGTTTTTCAGGTAACAACATTCTTCTGTCAGTCTTTTTACTCTGTCACAAGGTTAGGTGCATAAACAGCAGTCACTTCAGATATACCACTGAATATAAAATTCTTACCTTCTCCTGGTCCAACACAATCACATGATCCTGGCTTCCTTTTGCATTTTCATTGCCCAACATCCATCTCTACGGATTATCCCAGGAAAAGCAAGTTCTGTATTACTCAGCTGGAAGGAAAAATGGAAAGGAGTTATTAAAGATACTGGACTCACTTCATCAAATGACAAACTACTGGCTTGGAGCAGTTGTAAGGTATTAACGGAGAATGAGCAACAGCTCTGTGGGCTTTGCAAAGCAAAGCTCAGTGCTAACCAGAGGACGAATTGCCATGTTGCAAAAAATACCCCATCCTGAGATTTGACACCTGAAAGGCGGTCTCAGCACAGGCTCCAAAGTGGGTGAATTTGCAAAAGACCAGGCTGCCAGTGACCCCGAGACACAAAAAGTGCTACTTGACAACCAAACATCTTTATCCAAAAGAGTTATCGGCTGTGGGTCTTGCCAGCTGTCTTGATTTTATGCCAGATTTTGCAATGTAGTAGGGAAGAGCGTGGAAAAATGACCTGAGGGTGCCCTAGGGGCTCCAAAATCAGAAAACAAATAAATTAAATTGTAAATATGTTTTTAATCTCATGATTCTTGCACATCCATGACTGCTGAAGAGTTGATATTCTAGAGCAATCAGTACTGGCCATGCTGCAGAATGACAATGGACATACAGATCCTGCCCAGGACGAAGATGAAGGATTTTCAGTGTTTCCTGCAAAAGTGTAGTAAGGCTCAATGTTCATTACACTTTTTGTCTGCAGGGAAAAGCAGAGCAACTAACTTTTTATTCTACTGCTGGGTGGTTTCACACATTAGTCACTGGAATGAGGATGCTCTGGGGCAAGATTTAATCCAACATTCAGAAGAAGTTTTGGAGGGTTGGCTCCATCACACGGTGCCGCTCTCCTCGCACTACAACCATGCCCAATTCCACCACTTGAAAAACCCCAGCCAACAACCGGCGGCCGTGTGCTGCCCTCTCATGGGCTGCAAACAGCAGAGCAGCAACACCTTTGCTCGCCGAGACCCAGCAGCCACCGAGGCAATAAACAGTACGGAGGGTTTGGAGTGTCCCTGTCATCATCAGCCGGATTTATGGCACGCCGCAGTGACTGCACAACCACAGCCGGTGCTTTAGCAGCTCTGCCTGGCATTTCGTAAGAGGGTACAGGGCTCACAGAGTGTTGGGTGACGCCGAAATACCAACCAGCTCACAAGCACACAGCCCTCAGTGCTCCAGGTCCCCTGTCTCTGCTCCATCATAACTAGTGGTCTCATTTGCTCCAGGAACTTGCCACCCTTGCTGTCGAAGGCCTGGGGGAGTAAAGAGGAGAAGAGGGAGGATTACACCGTTCCCAATCCAGCCCCACGTGCTGCTGACAACCCCAAAGATTGGATCTCCTGCCTGCCAAGTGGTGAAACCTCAGAGCCAGGGGCAGCCCCACTTTGGGTGGGATTTGGAGCACAGGTTCTGGAGAAGGCGCCGGGGAGACCTTGGAGCCCCTTCCAGTCCCTAAAGGGGCTCCAGAGAAGCTGGGGAGGGACTCTGGATCAGAGAGGGGAGCCATGGGACGAGGGGGAACGGTTTTACACTGAAAGGGGGGAGATTGAGATGAGATACCGTGAAGAAATTCTTGGCTGTGAGGGCGGTGAGCCCCTGGCCCAGGTTGCCCAGAGAAGCTGTGGCTGCCCCATCCCTGGAGGGGTTCAAGGCCAGGTTGGACGGGGCTTGGAGCAACCTGGGCTGGTGGGAGGTGTCCCTGCCCAGGGCGGGGGCATGGGACTAAATGATCTTTAAGGTCCCTTCCAACAAAAACCATTCTAAGATTCTGTTCCTCAACCCAGTAAACCACACTGAGCCTTTGGCCTTCTGCTGATGCTGCCAACAAGTGTCTGACCTTGTAAACCACGTGCCAGCCCTGAGAGCAGTGTCTGAGCTGCGTGTTCACAGCAGAGAGCGAAACACTTCCACACAGTTTATTCCAGCACCTCCAACTCCTGCGAGGACATCTTGAAGACAACACTGAAGGGCTTTTAAAACACCACAGTGTCAGGAACGTTATCCCTTTACGACACCAAATTGTTTGGGATACGCAATTTGTTTTCACGATACTTACGCAGAGCACGGCACAGTCCTGTGCACTACGATATGAAGTAATTAAATCTTTTCTTCATTTAAAAGCCTCATGATTTTTTTAAGGCAATCCCATGACGCGTGGGGGCCTGGGCTGTCAGCTTGGAGTGCTAAAATGAATTCAACCCCTGCCTCAGAAAACACAAAGATCTTTTAATTAGGAAATCTGGGGTTTGTTGTATTTGTCTTCTCACACACGAAACTTCGGAGCACGCAACAAGACCCCCTTTTCCTGCCCCGTTAAAGGGGCTGGAAACTCACTGTGCCTTTTCAGAAAGAGCCGAGATCCGGGCGTGAAGCGTCTCCAGGAAGAGCCGCACTAAGGGAGGCCGCAGCGCGGGGCCCCCTGCCCCTGGCCAGGCGGGGTGGGCAGCCTGCCCTCCTGCTTTTCCCTCCATTTCACCACACAGACCTTCTCCGAGGGCGGACATTTCCTCCCTGCCCCGCCACCCCCGCTCCCCAGCGCTCCTACTCCGGGGGAACCGCGCTGTCCCCCAGCCCTCTCGCTTCTCCTCGCACCCGCCTCCATCTTGCGGCCCACACCCCCGCCCCGCCCAGTGGCGCTCCTCCTGCCGGCAG
>VXBH01009110.1:265926-291101 GCA_013400035.1 Rynchops niger
GAGCAGCATGGCCGCCAGCCTGTGGATGGGGGACGTGAGTGTCCGGCCGGGACCCGCGCGGGGCTTTGTGAGGCGGGCAGCGGGGCGGCCGGGCCGGCGGGAGGGCGGTGGGGCGGCCGGGCCCGAGGCGACCGCGGGCTGGGGCGCACCGATGGAGTGACACCCTCACACTGCCTGACTGATACCCTCGCACTGACTGACACCCTCGCGCTGGCACCCTCGCGCACTGACACAGCCTCACAAACTCTCACGCACTCTGACACCCACACCAAACTCTCGAGCTGACTGACACTCTCACACACACTCACTCCTGTGCACGCTGGCAGGCTCACACAGGCTGACACACAAACACACACTCAGAGACGCAAACCCCAGCCTGGCAGGCACGTTCGTGGGCACTTACACACTCACGGACAGAGTTAGACAGACACACACCCCCCTCAGAGTGACCTGCCCGCAGCCAGGGTCACGGGCACGCTGGTGGCACTCACACCGGTGTCCCGTGCTGCCTGCACTCACGCAGGTGGGCAGGCACGCTCGTGGGCACTGACAGGTTCTCACATTCTCATGCTCATGCTTATTAGGCACTTACAGACTCACTCGCATACTCAAAAGCCTGTACGCTTGCGTGCTCCGAGGGTTTATATGCTGGCTTATATGCTTAGGTGCTTGCAGGCACTTAAGGCACTTACACGCTCCCTCACGCTGCTGGGCTCACGTGCTTGTGCTCATATTTGTAGCCACTTAATGCTTACTTGCACTCGCCTGCTTGTGTGCGCCTATCCAAGAGTATCCCTCCCTACCTGCCCCACACTGGCACGCCTGTGGGTGCGCTCACGTGCTTGTAAGGATCATCATACTCGTGCACCTCTGTCCCTCACCGCTTGCCACCGTCCACACACACTTTCGTAGACGCTCACGGCGGCATACTCACACCGAGCATTGTAGCGCTTTGCCGCCCCCCCACACACACCTGTATGTATGTGTTCACGTTGTATTGTAGCGTCTGCGCTGTCTCACGTATACACTGTCTCACTTTTACACTCACATATACAATCCCACTGCTGCATTGTAGTGCCCTTGCTGCCTGCCACATGCTTTTATACACCTGCATGTGCATATAGAGGTGCATATGCAGCTACACCAGCGTATCACGATTTCCGTGTTGCCTGCTACTTGCACGCACATCTTTCTCCAGCCCCTTTCTTCCAGACTCCCAGCAGCACATTGTGTACTCCTGCTTGCACACACAAGTGCATCCTGGAGTCTTCCTCAGTCTTTCTTGTGTGTGTGTGTACACACAACGCAGCACCTCACTGGGAATCCCACTGGGTGCTTCTCTTATACGCACACTCACACACACGCCAAGCTTGCCATCGCATTGCACACATACAGTGACGCATCAGGGAGCCTGCCATTGCTTGCCACTCCTGCAGTCAGACTCCACGGAGTCTGCTGTCTCTTTCTTTTACCCACACAAAGGGTTATCTACCACCTCTCCACCATAAGGCCATCTTCTTCAGTCACCTCGCTCACAAGCAAGCCGTGGCTCTATGAAACACAAGTGTACACATCCAAGCAACAGTCACCTGTTGCCTTTATGAGCCTGGCTTTCCTGTGCACACACACCACTGGATCACCCTCTGCCTGCCATGTCTGTACAGAGTAGTGCTGCCTCCTGCTTCTGGCGCATGTAACGGAGTCCTTCCAGCTTTACACTCACACCTCTGCAGGGCATCTGCCGCCTTTTGCATGTGCGAGTGCAGTATGGTCACCCACGGTCAGACACTGCACCTTCTGTGACACACACAGGTGATGGAGCCACCTGGTACCTGACAGACACACAAACACACTCGAGGGCTGTCAGTTACCACGAGGCCATCTGTCATACTCACGCAGGTATATATACTTATATGGAGCTATATATGTTCCCCCCACACCCTGACCCCGTGTTACCTCTCAGATGCAGTGCTCCCCATCAGTATGCATATTGAACAAAACCTGAATTTCAGTTAGTGCCCTCCTCCGCTTTCTATTACACAGAGAGGCATCCTTTTCCCTCAGTCCTTCATCATATATTTAGTCCAAATTGCAGTGCCATTTCACACTTTTCAGACACTTACACCGTACAGACACCTGCTCTCCAGCGTGTTCACTCACACAGTGCCACTGCCCTGCACTTCACACATACTCGGACATGCACAGTGCCACCCTCTCACCTGTGACATAAACACAGTCAGCGCACCCCTGTGCAGTACAAATCGCAGACCTACTGCGGGACGCGATTGGAGTCTCCCCTCCAAGTGCTGCCCTGCGTATCTCCACGGTTATGCGAGGTAGACACGGCTCTGCGAACCCCTACCCCAGCTTGGTGGGGGCTGTGTTACCTGGCGCATGCCACCCGTTCATCATAGCACCCTTTGCTGCGGCGCGCCTGTGTACTGATCGCGCTGGCATACAGAACAGGAGCCTGCCATCTCCTTATCCCCTGCTCCGTGTAGTGAACGCTCACTTTGTTGCTGTATGTTTCTGAGTGGCTTTTGTCCTTCTGTGAAAGCTCCCTGTTCTCTGAAATTCATGCTGTCTCTTGGGTTCCACTTTGCAGACTGTTGAGCCTGGTTCATGCATGCCTGCTGGTTTTGAGTGGCATCGACCCTCTTAAATGAGTCTTCTTTTTGAAGTGTAAGGGTAAAATACTTCTCAATAATGTTTTAACTGCTTAGGGTGACATTGACACATATATTCTCCTTTTTGTAGATGCCTTGGTCTAACTATTTAATTTTTTTTGCTTTTATAGCTGGAGCCATATATGGATGAAAACTTTGTTTCAAGAGCCTTTGCCACCATGGGAGAGCTTGTACTGAGTGTAAAAATCATTCGAAACAGGTTGACAGGGTAACTGTTTATGCTTGTTCTCAGTTTGTTCTACCAGTGCATTTGGATTGAACCTTTTGCCCTCTGCCCATCGCTGTGGTCCTGGCCGTATTACAGTGATTTTCCCTTTGAGCTTTTCACCATTGCTGCCAGTGATAGCAACGATGATAGCAATGGAGAGGAGGATTGCTGTCTCTTCAACCATCAGCAAACCACGGTTTGGCCCTCATCCTGCAGTGCTTCAGCACTCATTCAGAGTGGCCTATGTACACCATGCAGTCCCCACGGGAATTACACCTCCTGGGCTGAAGGCTCCAGTGACTAGTCTTTGTCAGTCGTTGTGCTAGTGCAGCTACGTGATGCTGGCAGAGGTGGGAAGTCTGACTTAGAGCAATAGGAGAAGCTTTTGAGTTCATTTGGAATAAAATGAGTGACTGTACACAGGATAAAGTAGTTTCCTATTCTTGTAAATGTTGGAGTTTCAGTTTTCAGTTGTTTAAACTTGCGTGGGAAAATGCATAGTCAGTCAAAGTAGGAAGCGAACTAATTGCGAGCAAAACTATTTTCTATGTGCTTATGTTGACATGACTTACTGGTAAGTAGGGGCTGTCACCACTTGAGATCCAAGGTTACTTTGCTAGCTTCTTTTTGGTAGCTTATGTTTATCATTTGAAAAAGAAATTGTTCTAAGTATTGCAACTCTAGCAAATTTCCTACCAGTTATCTAAAAATGTAATGTTCCTTCTCAAATGTGTTTTAAATCTGAAATCTTTCTCTCTCCTCTCCTGTGTCGTATGTTCAGAATTCCAGCAGGCTATTGCTTTGTAGAATTTGCAGATCTAGCTACTGCAGAGAAATGTTTACACAAAATCAATGGAAAACCGCTTCCTGGTGCTACACCGGTAAGTAACTTAAATCAGCCAGTTGGGAAGCAAAAGTGGGAAGGAATAGATAGTGTAGAATCTGTATTTTGAATCACTACAGACAAATTCACAGTTAACGAACTGGGCTGCTTCTTTTCTTTAGAGTTAAATTAATGAGCATAAAACTATTAGTGTTCTTGCTCAGAAAATTGTTGGATTTTGGATTGTTGGATACCTATACAGGTATAGAAATGCTGTATTTCTGAGATACATATGTACAAGACGAACTTGCAAGTTCGCACTGAGTTTTGAGTAACTTTGATTTGCAAGAGTAACATGACTTTTAAGCCTTGCATTATTCTTGGCCCTTAGCAAACGAAAGTCATTCAAACCTATTTAGCAGTGGAGAAAGAGCTAGTCCACTGTATAACTGCAACACGTAACGAATGTCTCGGATCCATAAAAGCTAGGTAGTTCAGAAGAAGAGGAGGAATCATAGTCATAGAGGCTAATTTTAGGATGTTGACTCGAATGTGTAGTAGATTAAAAAGGGACGGCTGACACAGCTGCCCGTTGTACCCACAGAAGTTGGCTGCGGCAGCTGGGATGACTGGTTCATAAAGCAGCTCTAGAATCACCTCAGTTAAAGTGTGATATTAAATTGTTGCCTATTTCAGTGTAGTTAATGCCTTGAGTAGGAAACTGGGAAGTTCAGGTGTTGTTCTTTGAACTATTTGGTCAACCTGTCTGAGAGGATGGAGCTCCCTGTTAACAGGGGTAGATGAGAGGCCCGGAGGTATCCATTTGACTTGTCATGTTTAATATGCCCTTATACTGCAAATCACAGCCCCCAATTAAGGGAAGCTAATATTCCTAGATGCCTTCTGTAGTCACTAGAGAGAGAAAGAGAGCAGCTCTTGCAAGCAGTAATATAATAATGAAGTTTGGTTTCGGGAATACCCGCCTTTATCCACAATTTAGTTCAAAATGTGCTGTCGTGTAGAGGGATGATTTACGTAACACATGGAGAGAATTACAGATGTCAGACAGAGATCCTAAATCAGTGCACTCAGCAGGCAACTGTCCAGCTCATCTCTTGCGTTGAGATACTTTTTCTCTTGTTTGCAGAAAACTGAATGTGGCTCACTCTTTTATTTATTTTTAAATACTGAATCAGCCACAGGAATAACAGCGAGCCATGGTGCTGTTGCTGCCGCTTTTTTACAGAATTAGTGTCCCCAGTTGCCCTTGGAGTGGAAGTACTCTCAGGTCTCTCATTGATTTTAAACCCAAAATATTGTGAAGAGTGAAATCCAAACAAAACATGAAAGTGCTTCACAGTGGAATCTAAATGCTGTGTTAGCTTGTAAATGGTCCACAGAAAGAGTTCTTACCACTGTGCACCAGTGAATGCAAGCATGCAAGGAACACCATTATAGCCTAGAGTTCAGTCTTTGCTCTATTTCCCAAGAATTATTTACGCTATCTTTGAGGGAAGAAAGTACGTCATCCAAGGTGCAGGAGCACACTAGGTCCTCCGCTGTACTGAACAAACATCCTGATCTCTAGGTTATGGGCTTGCGGTAGGCTTGCTTTCTTTGGCCAAATTCCCCTTGAGTTGTTGCTGTGCCAGCGTGTAGTGCAGAGGGTATCTGCTTTGGAAGCCTGCTGGGAGACGGGAAAATGGTTTTGAAGGCCCTCAAGCTGATGAGGGAATCCAGCTTAGGTCTTCCACTGTCTGGGTGAGTTCAGACACCAGTGTTCTTGCAAAGGAGTGCAGTCCTTTGTTTCTTCCTCTGTCAGACATGGTTCAGAAGAAAATTGCAATTACCATTGCGCTTTGTGGTGCACCTGCTTGGATCGTTGTGCATCATGTAAGCATCATGTAAGAATACCCATGGGATTGAGGCCCTCAGGATTTTGAGGCAGAAGCCCAATTCCTTAGATCTTGGTCTTAACTTAAATGTGAGTTGGGCACAAGTTGCTGAACCCTGGTAGAATGGGGGCAAGGAGTTCTGCATGTGCCAGCGGGCACAAATCTGGGCTCCTGGGACACTTGTTTAAAGAGTCAGGTGCAAAGTTTAGGGAGGCCTCCAGTGTCCAATGACAGGTAAGGCTTTCACGAAAAACTTAGTTTGGGATCTTAGTAAATCAGCACATAATCAGCACATAAAAAAAGTAATAAATACTTTCATTTAGCCATACTTCCAGACGCAGGGACTGATTCCATTTTCCAATGTGGCAGACTCTGGTCTGCCAGTATTCTTTTAAATCACTAGTGTCCAACAGTCTGTGCTGTCATTTCATTTTAAGACCTTAAAATTAGATATCATTTAATATTAGTTATTAGTACCTCTGTTTTCCTGTCTTGCTTAAAGATACAGAAATTTGATGCTATGTAATATTCACCTCTCTTTCACTAACCTTACGAACTGGTGAAATAAAGGTAGGCCAGACCTCTTGGTGCAGATTCTTTGCCGATTTTCTTTATTATAGCTGTATTGACATCAAATAAAAATGTTGTCCTTGATACCTTAACTGGTTGGCCTGAGGGCATTGAACACCTGTCAGCATTTAGAAGGTTGTATATAATAAGCTTATTGTATTTTTTCCTAATTGTTTGGATTCATTTTTGCCTTGTTTCAGGCAAAGCGATTTAAATTGAATTATGCAACGTATGGAAAACAGCCCGATAACAGGTAAGTGCTCAATATTCAAATATTAGTTTTGCCTGCTTAATGTCTCTTTATTAATTGCCTTGCAAAGAGTATTCAAAATATGTTAAGCCACAAGTTCATCATTGCCGGATGAGAAGTACAGCTAGTAAATTTGGATAGGGGAGCATTTCTGAGATGCGTACGACTAATATTTGTACCATTTTGTCTGGCAGTGACAGATAACTAAATCCCGTAATTAAAAATGTAGATTATATTAAACTGCCTTGGCACACGCTGTCGGTCTTGGTGATGCTGTAGCATGTTAGCACTTTCTGCGGATGCATCCCGTCACGATGCCACGAATGTGTTCAGCATCTGAAGGTAAATGCGGTGGCTTCACACCACCTGGCTTAACTGGCTGGAGTCCCACAACAGTCAGCAAAGAGAAGGGGAGAGAGAGAGGTGCTCCAAATTGCCCTCTGGAGGAGCCCATCTTTCTCCGTGGACAGGGAAAGGTGCCGAAGGAGGCAAACGGGATGAATTAGGCTCCTGAGGTTTGGGGGGTGTGAGTACCTTTCATAACACCTGCCCAGAAACACTTACACAGTTGAAGTAATAATAACACGAAGGAGTTGTTTGGGGAGGTGTGTACGAGGGTGAAGGCAACAGAGTCCTGCAATTTATTAGCGGAGTATTAGCTCATATCTCAGCAATTATATTTTTATTTTAAATGATTATTTATGAACCTTTTAAAAAAACCCCAACTTTTTAGATTAGAATCAAGGCATGACAGGTGGGGCCAAGAGCGAGATTGACGTCTGGTAACTAATTCTTATGGTTCCATTTGCTCTGGAGCTAGAGGTGGATTGCAGAGCCTTTCCCATTCCAGCTAATTGCCCTGTGAGTCTTTAGCAGAGGGAGGATGGCTTAAACTGCCTGGCAGTTTTACACTTTGTCTTTTGCGTAGCACAGCAGATTTGTCAGGAGTGTTTGAAGATACTTAAAACTTCCTAGCATCAAAGTATCTTAATTCATATGTTATAATTTAAGATCAGTATATCGGAAATAGCAAATCTATAAATGAAACATTAATGTTTTCTTGCCATACTAGAAATCCAGAGGTGTCCTGCGAGAACTACAAAATGAAACTCTGCTTAAATAAAAAGCAGCATTGAGTAGATTAGCTGTGCTGCATCAATAAAAATTTTAGTCACCTAAGCAACTTAACTCGTGACACTTTATATATTAAATAGTCCTTTAATATCACTTTTCAAACGTTTGGGCTAAATGTTAGCTGTCACTCCGCACGCCTCGTCTTTTGTGTAATTGTACTTAAGAAGTTTTCTTTTCATTTCTTTAGTCCAGAATATTCACTTTTTGTGGGAGACCTGACTCCTGATGTGGATGATGGCATGTTATATGAATTTTTTGTTAAAGTTTATCCATCGTGTAGAGGTGGAAAAGTTGTTTTGGACCAGGCAGGCGTATCCAAGTAAGTCATCTTTTATTCATTCTTTTCTTTCACTTCACATGCAGCAACAGGAATGATATAATACAGCAAGGGAAAAAGAACAGTTCTATCAGCTTAGATTTTAGTAATCTTAAAATACAATGTTCTTGGACATTCAGTCTACAGTATGCTTGGGTTTTGGTAGTCACCACAGCGTGTTGTCACTCCTTTTGGCAGTATGCTATTGCACTTCTGAAAATGCTGAAAACTGTCTGAGTAATCTTGAAAGACCGTTTCCCTGGACTTTCAGATGGAATTGTGCTTTTGCAGTCTTTAGGCTATTGAGTGTGTATTCCTGTGAAAGCTTTATGGGTTTTTGTTTCAAATAGGGTAGGGCAAAAAAAGCCATAATTCATTGTCAGTAGCCACCTTGTTCATCTTTACTGGCAACGCCTTGCCAAAAACAGATATCAAGAAGTCAGGTTTCTTAATGTGATTAAAAGATTTTCTAAATTGCAGAAAATTAAACTTTTTTTTTTTCCTAGAAGAGGGACCAGTTGGTGAGCATCCTTGTTTTCAATACAGAACGTGCCTTCAATGAAACACAATATTCTGATATAATACCTACAAGAATGTTGTGATAAGACTTAGAATACGGCTGTAGATCTCCCCTCTTTCTCACATAAGGTTTCTCAGTCTTAAACATGTTGGTTTGAAGGAACCTCTGGAGGTCTCTGGGCCAACCTCCCACAGAGCAGGACTGCTGCCAGCGCTAGATCAGGTCAGCCATGCATTGTGTAGCCTGGAAAACCTCCCGGGATGGAGATAATACAACCTGTCTGGGCAGCCTGTTCCAGAGCTGCGCTGCCTCCCTAGTAATGACGTTCTTCATCTGCAACCTGAACCTCTTGCAGAGCTGCTCAGTCACTCTCTGGCTGTTAAGTCACTCTCATGATCTTACTGCCACCTCACCTGAGACTGGCACTGCTGGAGTGGGCTCCGGGTGCCTCCTCCTCCTCCTCCTTAGAGGTGTAAACCCAGCAGTTCTTGTTTTGCTGCACCTGCTTCAATCTCTGCCTACAAAATAGGTGTTGGACGATGGAGGTTGGGCCATTAGCTGGGCTTTGGGAACTGTTCCTAAGTGCAGTCCTCAGGGAAAGGGAATCTGTGGTAGCTTGGGAAGTGGGGAAGGAGCAGGGACGGAAAGGCCTGTTGCTGGGAAGAGCACAGCTATCTCCCCTAGCAGTGCTGGGGTGTTGCTGCCAGGGGCTTTGTTGTGACTTGTGCAGTTACTCAAAGCTGAGGCAACTGCAAGTGTCAGTGTGATGCGAGAGAGGAACGTGGGGCTTGTGGACATGCCTAGTGAAGCCCTGTCCCTTCCAGCCAGGGCAGGTAGATCAGGAAGGTCTCCTCCCTGCACCTCTTGTCCAGGCAAGAGAGGAGCTCAGCCTGACGCTGTAGTCCTGTGCCTGCTTCTTTGCTTTCTGCTGAGGGTGCAGACTTGGGGGGCTTCTAACTGCAGGGACAGGACAGAATGTCTGCCAGGGAGGTCCTGGCCATGAAGAAACGATTTCTTGGCAGATTTTCTTCTGTACTGAAATCTGGTTTAGCCATTGGCGTGAAGAAACTGGAAAAGTTGGACGAATCACTGTCTCCTTTGCTGCACCCAACATCCGTTCCTATACACCACGTCCACCCTTTACCTGTTCATCTCTATTTGGGAACTCCAGTATTCCTAGCTTCACTTACACACTCCTGGTCCCACCCAAAAGGCTGCAAGAGTCTTTGTAGCAGCTTAGAAACTTACACGCTTTTGTGTGCAGACACCTTAAACTGACTTAAAAGTTGACTTGCACTGGCTTACTTTGCCACAGTCTTTTCAGGGAGGGCAAATTAAACAGACTGTGTAGCCATGTAGAGTTTTGCTTTTGCTTGATTAAGCAGTTTGTATATAGATAAGCCTGAGCTTTGATTTGGTCTTCTGTATGTGAGGGGTACACATACATACATGCATATATGTATAAAAATATATATTTGGACTTGTGTGCATAGCTTGCTATACAAGATACTGCATTTTATGGGGCACTAAATGCTCTGTAATAGCTTCCAGTGTGGACCTACTACAAGTAATAAGTGATGCTGCTTTCAAAATAGTGTGTTATTTGGTGTTTAAGTGTTCCCACAGAATAGATAATATGCTGTAAATTTACACCCTTGCTTACGGCTCGTTCTTCTCCCCGGGTAGACAAGCCCTTTCCCTCCCAAACTCCTTCCTTTGCCTAGATAGATTCCTCTTTCCCTCCCACACCTAAGTCTTTGATCTTTCTGCTGCGTGAGGCAGCCCATCCCATCCCGGGATCCTGGCACTGCCCTCCTGGATGCTGTTGCGTTGCTTCTGACTCACTACAGCATCAGAATCTCACGCAAAGGACCTTTGGGGTTGGAGGGGAAATACTATTTTGTGTCTGGCTGACTTACAGCACTGCTAACACCGCAGCGAAGGCTGGCCGCGGGGTTGAGGGGTTGCTAGCTGTGTGCTATCCCTGTTCAAGTCATGCTGTCAGAGCAAGTTTTAGGAATTTAACGTTAAGAACTCATTTTCAGGTCCACTGTTCAGAATGCCGATGGGGCCATGCGGTTCTTAGGAATCACAGGAAGCCCATTTGAATGTTTTCCTGTTGAAAAAAGGACTTTGTTGGAAAGCGTATCTCAGTCAATCCTACAGAAAAGCAATGTTTTCCTTCTCAGTGGGCCAGTTTTCGATACAAGCAGTGCCTATGTCTTGTCAATCCTGTGCTGACTTGCAACTGTTTAGTTTATCTGTATCCTCCCAGTATAGATTTAAGGCTTTGGTACCGTCTGTTCATGCATTTCGACATGTCTCATGTCAGCTCACTTCCAATTCCTCAGAATCCACTGGCACAAGAACTACTTTACTTTTGTGAAGACTTTGAAAGTACTGCCGAAGCTTGGACGTACGGTTTCAGGCATTTTGCAAAAGCAACTGGGAGACAGAATAATTTTGTCACTACTAAAAGCAGGGACAGCCCTAGCGAAAGTGTTTCATTTGCTGTGTTTTTAAAAAATATTTTTTGCTTCACTGTAAATATTAAAAAAAAAAAAAAAAAAAAAGGGCCTGGCTTTTTTTGTTTTATATGAGTTATTCTGTATCTCTGCAGAGGTTACGGGTTCGTGAAATTCACGGATGAACTGGAACAGAAACGAGCGCTGACGGAGTGTCAGGGAGCTGTGGGGTTGGGCTCTAAACCTGTTCGCTTGAGTGTGGCTATACCAAAAGCGTGAGTATAAGAGCAGCCAGATGTTTCTGTACAAGCACTGTGATGTGAAATCACATGTATTTTTAAATGTCTTTTAGTGGTTTGGGTACATTTCCTGGATGTTTCCATCACAAAGTGAAGGAATACCCACGAATATCCTAAAGTAGCTAGGGTATCAAAGTGCACAGGAATTCAAAAAAATTACAACATTACATCAAGGCTAAGCATTTTACACTGGTTTTATTTGTGTACATTATTAAATACACACACATGTATTTAAATATGAACACGCACAAGTACACACACTGTATTTAAATATGATTATTTTTAAAGTATATGTTCCTTTGCGTTAAATTGAAATAGCCTAAATCTGCCTGTTGATTTCTGGATAGCAAAGCTCTGTTACCTTGCTAATTCTATTATAATGTCTACTAAATATAAGTCTTTTGGGGCAGGGATTAACTTTTTTTTCTGTGTTTGTTCAGAACCTGATACAATGAGATCCTGGTCTGACTTGGGGCTCGTAGCACTAGGGTAATACGAATAATAGTAATTGCTCCCTATTTGAATAATATTTAGATTTTCAGTGACCTCAGAAGTCTTGGGGGGATAAGGAAGAGAAAAGCAGAAAAAGTGAGAAATATCGTGGTGAGAAGATTGATGTTTCCCTCTTCCCACTTCTCACCAGTTTCATCATTAGACATAGCTTTATGTGTGACATTTTCATTTTCAAACAATATTTGTCATCTCATTATTTCAAATCTTGATAATCAGGTGGGATTCCCAGTTCCTTGGGAATGTGAATTTTAGTCAGCTCACGGGCTATTTAAGTTTATTTTTTCAATTACTTGTAGTCCGTTTTTACTTCATGTGCTCTTCCAACCCTGTGCATTGAAGATCATCCAGTTCAGTGGGAGTGGGGACAACTGGTTGTCACTTAGGCTTCTGTATGATAGTGGCAGAAGGGAGAGGTTTTTGTCCATTCTTACTAAAGAAAACCCCGGTTCTTTTGCAAGGCTCTAAGTCTTTAACTCTGCCTGTAAAGCAAGACTCAGTACGTTGTCTCAGGAGGCTGCAGAGTACTTTATTTACTTTATCAGAAGGAAAAAGGGCCCCAAGAATCTGCATCATGGTTCAGGATTTTTCTAAACTGGGGCTCATAGTCCTGAACTCTTCCCTTCCCAAAGCCAGGAAGTGTTACTAAATTAACTCATAAAGGATGAAAGCAATGTTTATTAATGAAGATGAATATGAATACAGGAAAGGGCGTTAAGTTTCAACCACTTCTTTCTTTCTGCAAATGTATGCAAATGATAAATACTGCTGCAGTAAATAGTGAATATATTTTAAAGACTGAAATTTGCATGTTAGACTAAGCCTTGTCTATGTACCACCTTGTATCTTAAGCTATTTCACTGCTTTTTTTTCATAATCGCTCTGCATTATTTGCAACTTATTCTTGTTTTATTTTTTTAAGTAACCGTGTGAAATCAATGGAGTACAATCAGATGTACAACTATAATTATAACCAATATTACCAACAATATCACAACTACTATGCCCAGTGGGGCTACGACCAGAACACGGGCAGTTACAGCTACAGCTATCCCCAGTACGGCTACACGCAGAGCACAATGCAGGTAGGACAGCACGACGTACTCACGCTGCTGTGATCTGTCAGCACAGAAACACGAGGTGGCTTACAAAACGGTGATGGGCACATTTTATTTTCAAGCTCTGGGGTCTTCCTGTAGATACTGAGGAAGCAAAACTGTTTAGCAGACCCTGGTGTGTACTGTTGCCTTGTGCGGGGGATATTGCTGGGACTGGAGGGGTGAAAAGGTCTGGAGGATACACAGGGTCTCGTAATACGGTTGTCAACGGTAGAAGGGTTCTCTTGACGTGGGCAGTTGGACACACAGTACTAAGACTGCCTTCTGGGATCCTTCCTAAGCTTTGTTTTAGAGGCTAGAACAGATTAGGATGGCAACCCAGCTTCACCGCAGGAATATGAAGAACTGCTGCCGCTGTTAGAAGTTTAGTGTGGGATCCCCCCATGGAGTCTGTTGGGAGTGGAACACGAGGCTTATGTGTGAAGAATTCTGTTGTAATCAGACATAAAAGTCAGTATATGACAGTAGTAATTAACAGGTGATGTTCATAAAAGAAACAATAAATATCTGCTGTCCCAAGGTGTTTGTATTTTTCCTTGCAGACATATGAAGAAGTTGGTGAGGATGCACTGGAAGGTACGTTTCTTGAATTCGATATTGAAGCTGTCTGTTTTTTCTGCACTGATTAGAAAAAGTCTTTCTCAAATTGGCCCTTAATTTCAATGCACAATATACTTTTACCTTTGAGTACATCTGAGGTCGGAGAAAATTTGTGGGTCACTGTCACCTAGCACGGTTGCAACCTTATTTTACGGTTCCTGTTCCTAGTCTGAACCTTGTCAGGACTGAAATTAATTGACTTCACTAGCATTAAGATTTTAATCTTCTGTAGTACTCAAACTTTTATCCTTTTTTTAAGTATTTTTTCTGGTATGCTACAAAAACAATGTAGGTATTCTGTTTTTCTGTAAAATCTTGGAATTTAGAGCCCAGGATACTTGACTGCGCTTCTAGTTTAAAAAAAGCAATAGTATCAGTTAGCACACTGATAAAATGTTTGCTTTGGCAGTCATTGCTTGAAATGGGCCACTAAACCATACTGGTGTTTCAGATATACGTACAAGCACTATTCTTTTATTGATGCAAGAAAAACATCATTTCATTCTAGCAGTTCCAAATTTCTGTCTTTCTCTTATTCTCATCTAAAAAAATGTAGAAATCAGACGGTGATAGGAGAGAGCAGCTGGATCCTTTACTTTAGGATCTATAGGTATCAGTAACGATGTCAGTGAGAAAGCCCTTAATGGCTTTTAAAGGTGTTACAGGAGAGCTTTCCTTTCTCTGAAACTAACACACTGGTACTACAGTTGGAATGTCTCTGGGGTGTCTTTTTCTCATTGATTAAATTAGTATGTTGAAATTCGTAGGAAACTGGAATAATGTATTGCCAGTGTATCATTCCTTTTTGTTAATTCTCGTCTCCTGTCGTGTGTTGCAACATGATGTAGCTAAAACCGAACACGTTCACAAGCATTTTATTCCCAATGTGCTTTGTAGTTTTTTCTATTCCGTCGGCTGGTTGCTTTCCACTCTGATAGTCGCGTACTAACCCATGTGATTGTGCTAATCTGATAACCTGATCTTTAGATTGTGGGTGTTGTTAGGTCAGCGTGACATCCTACAAGTCGTTTGGGGAATACGAAAAGTCGATTTTTGTGACATGTTAAGCGTGCATTGGTAGTAGCAGAATTGTACCCGCTGGGTTGCTATCCAGCTCCAAAATGCTTTACAAACATTTCTTCCAACTGTAAAATATGGGACATGTTCATAGATAATTCACTGGGTGTCACTGGCACTTCTTTGGGTACTGACTGTGAGATGCTGCATCAAAAGAAGCATGGCCAGCAGAGTGAGGGAGGGGATCCAGCCCCTCTACTCTGCTCTTGTGAGACCCCACCTGGACTACTGCGTACAGCTCTGGGGCCACCAACAGAAGAACCTGTTGGAGCAGGGCCAGAGGAGGCCCCGGAGATGCTGGAAGGGCTGGAGCCCCTCTGCTGGGAGGACAGGCTGAGAGAGCTGGGGGGGTTCAGCCTGGAGAAGGTTCCGGGGAGACCTTCCAGCCACTTCCAGTCCCTAAAGGGGCTCCAGGGAAGCTGGGGAGGGACTCTGGATCAGGGAGGGGAGCCGTGGGACAAAGGGAAATGGGTTTAAACTGAAAGAGGGGAGATTTAGATGACATTTTCTTTGCTGTGGGGGCGGTGAGCCCCTGGCCCAGGTTGCCCAGAGAAGCTGTGGCTGCCCCATCCCTGGAGGGGTTCAAGGCCAGGTTGGACGGGGCTTGGAGCAACCTGGGCTGGTGGGAGGTGTCCCTGCCCAGGGCAGGGGGTTGGAACTATATGATCTTTAAGGTCCCTTCCAACTCTAACCATTCTATGATTCTATGTTCGAGGCTTTGGCAGATGAGCTCTGGTGACTCTTGCAGCAGCGTAAGACGCTACCATCCCCCGCCATCCACTCTGACCCTGTAGTGGAGGGAGCAGAACGGAACGTGTGCCTGCGCCTCCGCTCCTCCACTTTGCAGTCCGGTGCCTTAGTGCCAGCCCACCTTCTCTGGCAGTTTAAGTGGCTCCACTGGGCTGCGAGGTGCAGGTATGCGTTCTCTCTGTTGACTCTGCTATGGGGGCAATCGCCACTGGAAAGAGGGACGTATTTGGATGCAGTTATTTCTTATCCCGTTGCAGAAAGATTTACTAGGGCTAATCAGTCAGGTTCGTGATTGGGCAAGTGCTGGGAATGTTTTGTGACTCCCCCCGCGTTTGTTTTAATAAAACTAATATGTTTATGGGGTGTGGGGTTTTTCCCAGCACATTTGGCATGTGACCTATTTGTCCGTCTGTCTTTCCTCCTTTAGATCCGACGCCTCAGTTGGACGTCCACGAAGCGAATAAACAGTTTATGGAACAGAGCGAAGAGCTCTACGATGCCTTGATGGACTGTCATTGGCAGCCTTTGGACACTGTCTCGTCAGAGATTCCAGCCGTGTTATAGCCTCGTTGCTGAGGCGCTGTGTCTGTGTGACAAACCTGCCAGCGCGCTCCGGACTGTTCTGCTGCACCCGGATCCTGCGGTAGCGAGGGGTGGCCTTTCTCCACCCCAGGTCTGTTACTCGAAGTACGGGAGAGGACTGTGGCCTTTCCTGTAGAGAATGAGTGTCACAGGAGCACCGTGGTAACTTTTATTCCTGGTGGAAGTTAGAACTGCAACAGTTTTGTTCCTTTTGTCTTGAAACGAACTCTTAATACTTCTTGGGAATTGTAATTTATAAACTTTCAACGAGATGGCACAGGGGAAAGACTCTACTCCAACGTACAATAAAAAAGTTGGTCTTTTAAGTAAAATTACCCTTTGCATTTTGGTTCCTGCCCATCTTTCTGTTTTGCTGCCCATTTAATTGTCCTCAGTCATTTGATCCAACCCTCGGGAATGTGTTATTTTAAAAAAATCATTGTTGGATGCCACTAAAATGTCTCAAAAAGCTTTCTAGTGACTGGGTAAGGTTGCTGTAACTTGAGCATGGGGAAGAACCGTGGAGATGAAAGCTTATGTTCTGCTTAACCTAAGCTGGGATCTTGAGCTAGACACGTTATAGCTGGGTGTTCTTAAGCAGTCTACCCAAAGAGCATTTTGGAGAGTAAAGACAGAAAGGAGTGTTATAAAACTACTACAGACCGATGCCTTCTACCTGGTGGTCTCTCGCTCGTTTGGCTTGAGGAAATAATTTGCTTGAGGAAATAATTCCCCATCAGTCAAGCAGTGTCAAACGCTTTTACCAGCAACCTTGTCTAAATGTTATTTTTGTGTATCATGCCTTTTCTTTCATTGTGGACGCACCTTGATGGTCTCGTTAAGATTTCGTAGCGTCTTCCACTGTCCTGGCGGAGTGAATACGGTGAGACTGAAGATCTTGCAGCAAAAAACGGGTCAGAGCAATCTAATCGATATATTGTGCAACAAATTGTTGCTAACTTGGAAAGCAGTTTTCTACTGGATGTTGTATAAGCTGGATGGACAAGCAATATATTTAAGCTAATATTATGTTGCATTAGAGGTGACAGCGAACATAATAGCACTTATGTACATGTTATAAGCCCTTTTCAGGCTTTTGTGCCTTAAACTCTTTGAGAAATAGGAACAGATGAACTACCTGTAATAAATGTCTATCCAAGAAATAGTTTGGGTAACTGAAATTGCTACTGCAAAGCGTCTAGTTGCCTCCCTGCCCATGTCGATGCAGAGATTTGCCACGAAATTTAAATACTTTTCATAAAGCCTACTTCTACTACACCTTTGTTTGTGTCCATAATTATGCTATCTTTGTCAGTCTGTGGTCTTTTTATCAACAGCGATGGTAAATGCGCTCTGAATATGAGGGGAATGGTGACATATACTGGATTTAGCGTATTTCTGGAGGACTACTGGACCCCCACGTTCTCATCTGCTGTGAGTTTTTTCCTCCTGCTGCACATCTGACTGTGCTGTGGGCTGTTAACGAGCATCCCACCCTTCGGCTACTCTGAATTTAAGGCAAGGAATGTTCCCCATGTGTGCTGGTAGTGTTTCAGAGGCAGCGACGAGGTAGAAGAGAGCAGAGGGCTTTTTTTCTTCTGATGTAGCTGCTCAGCAGTGCTGAACACTCCGATGATGTCCATCATCTTGAAAAGCGCCCGCTCAAGAGAGTGGCATTTCGGAGGTGATGTAAAGTTAAACGCTTTCTAGATCGTTCTGTTACTGCGCTGCAAGAGCGCTACCCTTGATTCTTCTCTTTTGGACCTGCCTTGGTGGGAGGAAAGTTGGTGATGATGGCTCTGAGCCATCAGGAGTGGCTTCCCCTGGATTCTAGGAGAGCCATGTGCGTACAGACCCTTGGGCCCTTACGCGGAGAGCGATTTGGGAGTAGAGAGGCCAGCACAGATTCCCACTGAAGCCTGTTTACTGCTGCGGCCAAGCTTAATATAGAGTTTCCTTTTAGGAGAGAGGTTGACGTGAGGCTTTGGGCCACGTTCCCTTGATGTGTGAGCCAGCCTTTTGGGGTTGTTTGGGAGAATCTTGGCCAATGTTGAGCTGTTAAATCTCTCTGTGCGTTTTTTTCTGTGTGTCACTTACTCATCTTAATGTTCATTTTTCAGCTCCCGGCCATTATTGCAGCATCTGAAGCGCAGAGGAGACTTTTATGTGGAGCTACAAAACAGCTGGTCACCTGGATTTTGTAGGGTTTGTGTTTTGGAATCCAAGTTAAACAGAGTGTGGGATTTTGTTTATCATGGATGGCTACAGGAAAAGCCCCGATTAATTACCATTTAGTGTAACGCAAGATGAAAGATGAGGACTCTGTGTAGTAAGGTAAATTCTGCTTTTATCTTTATGTGCTAAAGGCAAGAAATCCACGGCAGATGGTATCACAGCTCTCTGGGATTATGCAATTCTTGAAAACTGCATCGAAATCTGCGACTGAGATTATGAAGTATTCTGCCTTTCGGCATGCAGCGTTTAGTAGTAATTACAAAAACGGTCGAACACTCTCACTGTGTTACTTGATGGAGGTGGAATGAGCCAATTTTGTTACTCTAAATTGCAGGGACTCTCGGATTCCTGTTTGAGTTATAGAGGCTGGAAAATGTTCAACCAACTGCGGAGTGGAGAGACGTGGGCGTTACTCCTCTTGGGCACGAAGTAGTGATTTCCAAAGCGTAAGCTGCGAGGCTGCGGGGTGCCCTGTTGCCAATTAACTTGTGTTTAATTAAAAGCTTGACAGTAAGCATCGGGGGTGGCCTGTGAGAAATCCTGACCGGCTTCCAGTGGGATAAGGAGTTTCTTTAAAACCATTTCTTTAGCTAGCGTGGGTCTGAACCAGCGCAGCCCTGAGTCGGGGCCGGGGGTTGTGATGATGTTTTCCATGTGAGTCTGGCTAGCGAAAATTACAGTTACTTGGCCCGTTTTCAGGAGCCAGGTTCATCTCCCGCACACCGAGGAGTACTGAACACCCTCGGGTATTTCTCTAAATCCCTTTTGAGGAACGGAGATATTTGCCTCTGATCTTTGCCTCCTCAGTTTCTCATTACCGGCGTGTTAATCCCCAGCTTCTGCTGAACAAGATCTGAGAGGAATTTTTACCTTCCAGCCTCGCTATCTGCCAGTGTATCTTGTAAAGCGTACTGGATACACCAGTTTCTGGATTTAACCTGGGATTTGCTTAGACATGAGATTAATTCGATGTCAGGATAGGGGATGAATTTTAAAACGCAATAGCTACATTTAGAAACTGATAGAGCTAGTTCAGAAAATGTCACTCTGACAAAGCTCGCTTTACCTTTTCGCCTGCTTAGGGCTTTTCTACAGAAAATATCTCCTTTTTTTTTTTTTTTTATCTTTTAAGTTCTCTCCACCCATCTTCTTGTGGTGGGCTGAGGTTTACTGAGCACCTGTTCGGTTTTGGGATTGTTCTTTGGGGATTCTCCCCGTTTAGGATTTCAAAGATTCTCTTCCCAAACGCTTGATGTTTTCCAAGGTTGTCTGAATTCTGGGGGTTGGCGTGATTTTTTTGCTGCCACGAGCGAGTTTCTGTCCTGCCCCGGGATTTGGCGGGGGGATTTCTAGGTTCGCTTTTGCAGGAGTGGCTGTGCCGAGGAGAACCCGGGTGGCCTCGTGACTTGGCAGAGCAGCTGCCGGATCCCTGGAGGAGGAGGGGGATGGGACCAGCTGCTTGTACCCTGTCCCCGGCGGCTCTCACAAGGGGCTGTTTTTAGAAGAGCTTGCTCACACAGGGTTTGGGGCTCATTTCCAGCTTCACTTCGGCTTTAAATGGGGGCCAGGCTTATTTTGTTGGTAATTGGCACGTTGGTGGCAGGGTTACCAGCTTGAAAGGGCGATTCTTGAGTGCTGTGATTTATTTTTTTTTGATGTGTGCGTTTTGCTCAGAACAGATTAAAAACTGACTATTGCTCTCCCTCATCCTTTTTGCGCTTTCTCAGGGGCAGCCTCAGGCTTTTCAGCCTCATCCCTCAGGGTGGCTGTGGCTTTGCCATCAGTCCCTTCCAGATGCTCTCGTTTTAAACCCTTTCCGCTGATTCTGGACCACGCGCCAGGAACCCGACAGAGGTATTTTGGTAGAGATGCTTTTATTTATGAGAAGCTTCCTTACATTCCCCTGGGGTGGACTGTTCCCCACCCCCCCCCCCATTCCTGCCTTCCAAAAGGGAGGAAAGAGTAGGAAAAACGTGGTGGCTGCCTTCACTTTTTCGAAGAGCAACCCCAGAAATGCACGTTGCGGGGAGGAGAGGAGAGAAATCGCCTTTGTGCCCCCTGCCCGGGGGTTCGTTTAGGTGGGGTGGGGGAGTGTGGCTCACCCCCTAGTGCAAGAGGGGGTGCAGATCATGGCATTGCTGCTTGGGGGTGGCATCTGCCCTGCTGCTGTGGCAGGAGGGGGCCGCTTTATCCTTGGGGATGGCATGGCAGGGGGTGGCATGGCGGAGGGGGGCTGTAGGCGGCGCGAACTCCAACTCCCAGAAGGCCTTGCGGGAGGGCCAGGCCCCATCAGCCAATCAGCGCCCGCGCTGCCGCCCTATAAAATGCCACCGCGGGCCGCTTTCCGCCTCTCGCTGGGGTGGAGGCTGCGGAGGGGACCGGAGGGTGCGGCGTCGGGACAATCCGCCGCCATCCGCCCTCCCCCGGGGCTCCCCCGCCGCTTGGCCCCGCCACATCGGCGCCCCGTGGGCTCCGCGTCCGGGTGGCGGCGTTCCGATGAGCTGTGGACGGGCAGCGGGAGGGCCTTGCTTCCTCCCGGGCCGGGCCCGGCCTGGGGGAAGATGGCGCCGCGGGTGAGTGAGCGGCCTGCAGGCCTGCCCCGGCCCTATCGAAGCTGCGTCTGTCTGGGTGGTGTGGCAGACGCAGTCAAAAAGGAGCCGAGAGCGAAGGGTTCTTTTTTCCTCGACGGTCGCCGCTCAGTTTGAGCCTCCGTAACTGTCCGGCAACATTTCGGGAAAATACATGGCTTTGCGGGGGGGGAGCTACCGAGGCGAGGGCGAGCGTCGGGCTGCCGCTGGCCGCTTGCGGGAGCTGGAACCTGGCCGGGGGTGTCGGGGGGGCTGTCGCTAGGAGAAAGCGACCACCCCAAATACCCGCTTCTGGGATCCCAACTGGTGCACGAGTTGGTGGCAGGGAGTGGGTATCCATGATACTTTTCCTGACGTCTGCCTGACGCTCCGGACTCTGTTCTTCCCCAGCAGCATCCTGGCATGGAGGGCCATCCCAGCACACAGGATCGCTGGTGACGACCTCGGCTCAGGCAGCACCGGGCAGGTGAGGTGTGCAATCCAGGCTCTGGAATCTCCCCTTACACCGGGAATCTGGTTGCCCTCAGGGTCTCCCTTGGCCGGAGCAGCGAGCAGCCGTACTTCCTGGCTCTCTAGTAGCAAGATAATGCCTGTTGTGGTTCTTGTTCACGTTGCTCTGGATCCTCTGCAGGGCTCCTGCTCAGAGTTGGGCCCTGCAGACCAGGATTTCCTGCTACCAGGGCCCTTTGGAAATATCCCTCTAGTCATTAAGAACGGCAGAATCCCCTTATTTCTTGCTCTGTCGAGATGGGTGGCATAAGAGGGGACTTTCTCCGGCGTCACGGAGACGGGGTTGTGGCACAACTGGGGGTCAAATCAGATCTAAAGGCAGTAGATGACCCTGCTTTCGCTCTGTCTGAAGCTGTATCAGGTTTTGCGGGCTCAGCGATGACTCTGCATGTTTATCCAAGAGCTGTGGCTCCCTGCAGTAGCTACAGGTCTCCAACAACATGCAAGAGCAACGGGAAGGTCTTTGACTGCTGGGCTTCTCTTGCCTCTTGCTGTCACTCGCCCCTCCTATATATTTTCAGGAATTGGGGTGGTATTTCTTGCTTCCGAGGCGCTGGTGGTTCCTGGGTGGGGTGTGTCAGGGATGTGTACTTGTGGGTCTGCAGCCTGCTGAGGGTGTTGCGATGTTTTCCAGGGTTGCTCGGTATTCCGGAGCTCGCTCCACCACTGGCCGGATAGATGTGAGGTGAGGACACGTGCCCTTCTTGGACCCCTCAGCCTGTCCCTCCAGATCCCTTTCCCATCAGATCTGAATACCGATCTCATGGTCGAAAAAGGAGGAAAAACAAAATTCAAACTGGTCTCGGCCTCTTTGCTGGTGAGGTCCTGCTCTGAGAGAGGCTGGTTGGAAGACAGTCCGTGTGGGCCTCGCTCCTTTGGGAGGGCTGGGGTGGGGGTGAATAAACGTGGGGCGCAGAGGGGCCGGCAGGGGCTGCTGGGGTTCGCTTGCACTGGAACCGGTTGATTCCCAGTGAACGGCGACCCGTCAACTTCAGATACTTACCTGGGGCTCTGCTTTTTTCAGGAATTCCTCAGTGGAAAAGGCTGAGAGCGTATGAACCCCTGTCCCAGGTGAAGGGATTCGGCTGCATCTGTAGGGCCGGAAGGGTGGGGAAGCCGTAACACGGAGCACGTGAGTGGCCTTTGTGGGTAATTGTCTGGTGTGTGGTGTTTGGTGAGTGGGATCTCTCCGGTCCTGGAGGACAGAGGACAGTTCAGGCTGACTGTGCCTCTGCTGGAAGTGGCCAGTGGGAATGGTCAGCTTCATTAGCGAGGTTTTTAACCCTCAGCCTGTTAGCAGAGTGTTGGTGAGATCAATCACGCCGCACCAGCCCTCGGCGCGCAACCTGGTCTGTGATGACTCTGCTCTTTGGAGACTGTTGGATGAATCCTGCGGATATGGGGCTGAGGCCAGGCAGGGGAGCTGAAAACACCCCGTGGAGAGAGGGCAGCAGGGAATTCCTTAACGCGGGTGAAATCCGAAGCAATGCCGAGGCAAGCATCATTCACGCTGGATTATTTTTTATCCCCTCTTTAGGTGGCAGTAGAGCACGGAGCTGAGATGAGCCAGTCCCTGAGGGTTTGGTGCAAGCCCGTGTTCTTTCCCAGCCCTCTCCTCGGAAACTGGCTCTGCGTAGCCAGATCTGGCTCCTTCCTGAGCCAGGAGCTCCCCCAGCTGGGAGCGGGTGCTGCGGGTGCTGCTCAGGCTCACGATTAACCGCTCAGCATGGAAGAGCGGTCCCCGCTGTGGAGTGTTCTCACCAGAAGAGCTTGGATATAAAGCATTTTGAGGGTGAATAAATGCAATCGCTTGAAATTCTCTCTGTGCTTGTGTTTGGGGTGCGTTGGTTGGTCTGGAACAACTTCTTCCACCTGAGGTCGCCCACCCTTCACAGTGGGGTTCTGCCGGTTCTCCCCTGGCTGTCGCGGTGGGCAACTGGTGTATAACTGGGATGTGCTTTGCTCTCCTGGAAATGAGCGTCTTTGACTGTGTGCACGTTGGTGCTCATCCTAAATGGAGTTTCTGCCCGAGGGAGGTGGTGTGAAAGCCCGTTGGACACCGCAGCCACCTTGACCAGCAGCCCCTCTTCTGCTGGAGCCCCCGCTCTGGGGCGGTGGGTCCCTGGGGTGCAGGAAATGCTCCTGGGGAGTCACAGGAGCACGGAGCGGTTCCTGCCCGAGCGAGGGCCGTGTCTCCCCATGTCCAACATTCTCTGCTGTAGCCCCGGTGACTCCCGTCGCCTGTTTTCTCCCGATGGAGAACAAACGGGGCAAAAGCAGCCGCAGAGCTGTCAGGGGGGCTGTTATTCGCTGTCTCTGCCCGAGGGGGAGGACAGGGCGATGGCAAAGTCCCCGCGCCGCCTGTTTGCAGGGAGAACCTTTGTCCTGGGGACGCAGTCGGTTCCTCTTCCCCTCTCCCCTCGGGGATGCAAAAGCCCCTTTCCCACGGAGCTTGTGTCCCCCCCACGATTTTGGCTTCCCCAGAGGCACCAGCACTTCTTCGTCAGCCTGTTTGTATTCTCCCAGCCTGGCTGTCACTGTCTGTCACCAAAGCCAGGCAGCGGGACAGAGCTGGTGTGTGACAGTGCCAAACAGCGTCCTGGGGACAGGAGGACAAGGATGGGGCCAGCAGTTTCTCCCTCCTCCCCGTGACAGTTTGTTTGTCCACCCGGGGAAGGTGCTGCGGGGTGGGGACAAGGCTGGAGACCTGTCCCCAGCGCTGCCAGCACAGCAAATCCCTGCCAGGTCGGGATCTGGCCACCGAGCGCAGCCACCAGCATGGAGACGGGTCCCCCCCAGGACCCTGACCTCGGGGAACATTACCAGTTCCGCGTCATCGTGCTGGGGGACGCGGCGGTGGGGAAGTCGTCGCTGCTGCGCTGCTTCGCGGAGGGTCCGGCTGGGGGGGCGGCCACCCCCTGCCCTACCGTCGGTGTGGACTTCTACAGCCGCACCATCCCCCTGTCACCCGCCGGCAGGGCCAAGCTGCAGCTCTGGGACACGGCCGGCCAGGAGAGGTTCAGGTGAGGTGGGGACACAGGGGAGAGGGACACGGCCCTCATGCGGGACCCCAGCACCCAACTGACTTGTCCCCCCCACCCCGGGGTGGGTATGAAGTCCCCAGCCGGGCGTGCGGGGACGGGCAGCCATGGCTCGCTGGGACAGTGATGCTTTAGGGGATGGTGGAACCTTGTGGTGAAGTTGGGGAGAAGCTGGAGCTGGTTTTGGGGAGCGGCCAAAGGAGCAGGGCTGGGTGCTGGTCCTGGGGTCCCAGACTTGGGGTCCCGGTCCTGGGGTGCTGGTTCCAGGGTGATGGTCCTGGTCCTGGGGTACCAATCCTGGGGTCCCAGTCTTGGGGCACCAATCCTGGGGTCACAATCATCATCCTGGGGTCCCAGTCCTGGGGTGCTGGTCCTGGGGTGATGTTCCTGGTCCTGGGGTCCCAGTCTTGGGGTACCAATCCTGGGGTGCCAGTGCTGGGGTGCTGGTTCTGGGGTGATGGTCCTGGTCCTGGGGTACCAATCCTGGGGGGTCAGTCTTGAGGTCCCGATGCTGGTCCTGGGGTCCCGCTCCCAGTCCTGGGGTGCCGTTGGGCTGGGGCTGGGTGATTCCCTCCCTGATCGCATCAGGTCGGAGCTGGGAGCACGAAAGAGGCTCGAATGGGGCGCGAGGGGCTGGCGAGGCAGGAGCTGTGGCTGGAGCCGGGGGGGTCCCGTGCTACCCCCATCCCTGGGAGCCTCCTGGCGCCCCAGGTTGCTCTGGGGGTGCCCTGTTTCTGCCCTGTGCCCAGCCCCACTGGCACCCATGCCTGGGTGTGCTGCCCCATCCCCACCGCACCCTGGACTGGGGTTGGGGGGGGGTGAGAAGGATCCCTGAGCCCCTACAAAACCCTTCTGGAGGGGGGAGATGCTGCATGGAAAATTGGGGTGCAGATGGTCCGGGCAGGTCTCCCCTCCCTGCTCCTGAGGTCCCAAAAGTCCCCCGAGTCCCATCCTGGGGCGGTGGGTGCAGGGGCTGGGGGGTGCCAGGGTGTCCCCC